>JAGWCC010000336.1:0-517123 GCA_022651775.1 Drusus annulatus
TCAGACGATTTATGACATCGTAGAAATAATGTCTTTACACAATGTAAGAATGATGTTGTTCAGAACGTAATATAAATTTATTTTTTACATCTTAAATGGTAAGGAACTGGTTTTCTCTCGGGCGATATCAGATAACCTTGTATGCGTAAATATTTTAATAAATACGTTCTTTCGTAGTCTATGTAGGTATAATGGTTATGATTTATATTGTTTGTAATGAAACAATCTTGGAAAATGTTGATAAAGATACGTAGAGGCTTTATTTTATGTAGGAAAGTCTCCTAAAAGAAAACATGAAGCCGTTAATCACCTTACGCATTTGATTTATTGTACAGAAATGTCAACTGAAAATTAGGCTAAAAAATAAGAAGAGAATATAAGATTTACCTGTTTAACATTCCAAATCGGGAAAAAAATTCAACAGAAAAGTACCAGGAAGCAGTCATATTTTACAAATTAGTTTGTAAGAAAAGCCAACAAGATTGATAAAATTAATACAAAACGAATATTGCGAATTGTATCAATATTAAAATACTCTTTGTAATAAAAAAAACATAACGCTACACAAATAGTAATATATTAATTCCACATATTTTGTAAATGTTTGGTGCTTTATAAATAGAACTTTTATTTTTGGTAATATTACTGTCTATTTGAGAACATGATCGTAATTATTTTTTCATTTTATTTATGTACCCTTTCATTTCTTTTCAATTACGTACTTTCATGAGTATGCTTACAAACTTCAAATATACTATTTATGTAACCTATCTCTTTATGTATGTTTGATAACTATGCACCATATAATCTTAAGTTTGAAAACAATCTCTAATATTTTTTATAAATGTGAATACCGTACAAAAGTCATGAATGCCCAGAGCCAGTGGGGCTACGGTGTCTCCATCTGGAGTATGTTGTGAGGTTGGAAGATGCGGTGGGGGGAAAGAAAGATGGTAAAGAGTATGATTAGGAATTACCTGGCTATTCAGATCTGGTCACTAAACATGGTTAAACCATTTCAAGTGACGTTTCAAAACTGAATGGTGTTCTTTCACCAGGTTAATACGGAGAGTATCTACCACTAACTATTCTGCAAATTTAATATATATATATATATTTTATTTTAATTATTTGTAAGCTGTCACATACTAATTACATGCAATTTATTTCAGCCTTCCAGGTTTTGAACGGAGGTCTTTAAAATGTAGATATAATAAAGCGTACCCAATCTTATATTAATCTTTCCTTGGAACTCTGTCTAAGGTTGCTACTAAAATTTTGGGTACAAAAAGGGAAACCGGTAGAAGGTTTAAGTAATGAGGATAACAAAATGGCTTGACATTATCTGATTTCGACGTTCTGACATTTAAATGTGTACAAGATTGATAGCTCATGTGTTTGCGTTTAATGCATGCGGAAATTCTGTGAAAATGAACTGTCAAATATTCTAAACGGTCCCAAAAATTTAGGCCGATGTGATTATTGAATAATCAATTCAATTTTATAAGATTTGAGTGGTTGTTTTGCCAAAAAGAGAACCGGGATGTGTCATCCTAATGTCACGGTTGAGCTCTTAAATAATCATTTAAAAAATAATACTAACACAAGAAAAACCTTATTTTAGATTACTAAATGTAGTTTGAGAAAGAGTAAACATCTTTAGCCCTGATTTGATAATAACAGAATGGAGTTCCAGCACGAATTAACATTTTCAAAGACAGAAGTAATCCTTAGCCCTGTCGGTTTATTGTATTAGACCTTTTAATTGAAAAAAAAAGATAATAAAAATACTGAACCTCTAAGATATTTAGACTTTAGATCAAGCACAACATAATAACCTAAAATGTGTATTTTATATAGCATATTTATTTGTATTTATGGCGAAGTTATTTTACTCGACAGGTCAGCCACGACTTTACGAAGCCCCTTCCTGTTTTTTTGTATTTACAATGAAATTATTTTACCATGACTTTACGAAGAGCCGTCCTAGTATTCTTCCAAGAGGTTTGCATAGGGGGTAAAGTAAAATTTTCGCTACGGGAATAATTGACTATTTTTTACGAAAGGAGTTAAAACATTGGGACTGTAAAATTTATCGGATTCTCCTTATTATTATTCTCAGGAAAATCAAGATGAAGTGAATCAGCGAATCGAATTACGAAATTTTTAGTTTTATTATATATTCAGACCTCTACACTATCGAGGGATAAATTTTAGCAGGTGGCTTTGTGCCAAAAAAATAAAGCTTCGATTATATTCAATATTCGTTCGCATATTTTCTATTGTGACATCTACTCCATTCATTGTTCTTAATTTTCCCCCATTGTGAGCATGCATTTAAAAGTTCAGACTTCTAAAGGAAACGAATCGGTTCGGTGAATAGGGCGTAAGGGGGATGTTGGGTGTCGGTAATGGCGCGCCGGGGGTTAGAAGGGTAGAGTGGGGTGAGGAGGATGATGATATATAGGTCAGTGTGTGTTTTCCTCAGCAAAAATAATAAAAAACTGTGATGCGAGCTTTTGACAGGAAGACAGGCGAGCGATCAACTATGTTTGGATTTAGTGAAGTCCGCTAATGTTATAAAAGATAAAATGAACAAAAACGCTTTCTTCTGACGAATGAATGTGTTATTTTCTTGTTTTATTTATTTTTAAATTCACAGTTTATTTTACGAGACTGAGAGTGAATTCCCTTGTCATTTTTTTGGTGGGTCGCAAACAGTGACCAGTTAAGCCAAGTCATTCTATTCTACATTTTCTATTGCCTTCGAAATCGGTGGACATTTTTAAAAGTGTTTTTATGTGATACCACGCAAGGTTTTCAGCTGGCCGAGTCAGTGGTAGTATGGCATTCCCTTTGGGAATATGTTGAGGCTATTCAGATCTGGTCACTGAGAAGAGCGAAACCCATTCTAGGCAAGGTTTTGTTTTTCTGACTATGGCGATTTTAAGAGCATCGTCCGCATAAAACGAAGTGCGAATAATAAAGTATATTAAGATTTATCTGTATTCGGAGGAAAAAAACACGTAAAATTACTCTTCTACTCTGTTACGGAGGTTGTTAGAAATATAAGATTTGGTTGAAGTTTTCCAACTGAAATATTTGTCTTACAAAGCGACGCGACGCCTAAATATAGTCAGTTTCGCTAATAGCAATACAAGAAAAATATTATTGAAATACATTATTTAAATAGACGGCGACACAAAACTATAAGAAAATTACGGGAGAAGATTTCGATCGACATCTTCAAAAACATCTCCCTTAATATTTATCAATAATAATCAGTAGTTAACTACTCAACGAAGGCCATACCAAATCCTCATCACTCTGGTTAAACAGGTAACACGATTGATCACGACATTAGGATTTATCCCGGTGGATAGGTATTTGATCTTTGCCATGCCCAAATGAAAATAAAATTATAATGGTCTTTCACAGAAGACGGAAAACGAAAGTTATTCATTATTTACCGTCTTCAAATCTATCTAAAAATCAAAATATTAAAAAAATCAAGTGAGTTAGTTCAACTCACAGCCTGCATAATCTGAAAAGTGAATATTATGTTTCATTTTAAATACTAAAGATGTTCACACTAATCGTATGAGTTGTTTTTTTAAAGGTTTTATAATTTAAGATTTTTTGCATTTATAAGAACTTTTTGTTGCTTCATAATATTATTAAAAATAAATGAAATTCAATTACGGTAAAAATATGGACAGATTTTTTTATTTTTTGATTTACTCAGTAACAATAAATAAAAGCGGTGGATTTTTTGGCATTCTGAGCACTTACAGGGTCTTTGAGGTGATATTTCACTAAAACGGTGCATGGTCGAGTGGTAGCACGCTCGACTACGAATCCAGAGGTCGCGGGTTCGAACCCGGCGTGCGCAAATACATTTTATTCAAATAATATGTGTCAAAACACAATTAATTGATATAAAATAAAAATATAGTATATTTGCGGCACCTTTCAGAGTACTCTAAATATCGCCCTGGTGAAAGAGCACCATTCAGAATTGAAACGTTGCTTGAAATAACTTTAGCCGTGTTTGGTGGCCAGATCTGAATAGCCAGGTCCTTCCCAATCTTCCTCTTTCCCATCTACTTCCTTTCCTTTTTACCTTCAGCCTCATAATATACTTCTATTGGGGTTGCCATAGTCTCACTGGCTCTAGACGGTTGGGAGCAGTTGAGACTCTTGCGCGGTATTCATGTAAAAAAAAACCCAAAAATTATTAAAATATAATTATTAAAATGGCACAAAACTTTCAATATCATTTTTGATAAATAATGCTTGAACTATAACAAGAGTACACTTTATTTTTCCTCCAGTCTTTGAGACTGGCGACCTAATGCCTCAGCAGATAGGCGATGTTGATGCGGTCTTGGGTAATTTGTTGTATATGCCTCATTGTAGTGCACTCGTAGCTTTCTGTGTGAAGCTTTCTTATATCTAGATCATGCTCCCAGGCGTACATGTTCACAGAAAGGGATCGAAATAAGGGAGGTACTTGGCTCAGCCGCACTGCATCGACAGGAGCGGCGGGACAACATGTTCGCACGAATGTTTAATATTCTCCTCCGCCGCTCAATATCGTCATCTCGTCCGTCTTCTCTGAAGATATGGCCCGGATAGCTGACCCGGTTTTACCTATATACCGCTAGTACCAATCCTTTGAACCACATAGAGAGAATCTGGTGGGGTCGTTTTGTAGAAGTGAGTGGATGAATTACAGATTTTTGGATTTAATTGTCACATTTATAAGGGAAGACGAACGAGGGATTTTACTTAACTTTTACTTGAGCTTTAATCTTTTGATAATCTTGACGTCTGACGTAAAAAAGTTGATACGTTTCACGTTCACTTTTAAAATATACTTTCACATTTGAATTTCACATACACAAGATGCGGACCATCGCACACTCTTTTTCTCGCATTGTTATTAAGATATTGAAAAAAAAGAGTTTATTGTTGTCAACTGTTTGCATAGTATTTGACATATTAAATATACGTCAAACCATGTAGATTATTATGTTAGAGGCAATTATTCATATGATGAAATTGAACAAACATAAAGAATTCTTCTTTAAAAAAGCGTAGGAAAGACTTTGATTTAATTTGCGTTTTCAAAATTATTAATTGTATTATTGACTCACCTTCTTTGATGCAACTCATCCAGATCAAAATTCTTTGCCGTAGACTCAGAAACAATGAATTACTGCTCCTCAATCATCACTCTACTAATTATGGGTATCATTCTCCACTGTCCAGAATGTCGAGACTTGTCAACTCAAGCCATAGTCTTGAAATTTTCGGTACCAGTCTAAACGATTTTTGACATTCTTTACCACTCTAAAAAAACTTAAACTTGACCTTGGCTTTGATTTGAATATTCTTTCTAATGTATATTTTGTCCTATTTTTGTCATTGCTTCATTATGATATTATGTATGCGCTATTCTTTCTCTATTGCTCTTTTTCCCCATTTCTTGTTATGTATTTTTTATAATTGGACAATAGTCCGTTAGTAATAAATAAATAACCTGTTGGCATAGTATTTGACATATTGAATATACGTCAAACCAAACCCAACCAGTAAAAAAGTGATCAGCAGTGATGCCTGAAAGGAAGGTTAACCATGGAAATCAACGAATAGAAGTCTCAATTTTATGTTGAATATGTATTCAGTGCTGCCAGAATTTTCACTCGCCGGCAAACGTATGTCGCATGCAAGAATGCGTAAAAATGAAAAGCCGGACTTTAACGATAGAGGCTAGGTACTCGTTAAATTTCGAATGGCGCAACACTATGAGACATTTAAGGAATAGACTAGAGAAAGGAGGACTTGATTTGAAAAATTTGAAATGCTTATATCAGGTTATTTATTTTAATTTAAGAAACTAACGGGCATTTTTTTACCGTACTAAGTCATGTTAATATTGTAGTAACTAAATATCTAGTATTATAATCGCGTAAAGTCAGTGGTCAAACAAAAAATCAAATTTATGACTGTAATACTGATTTATGAAAAAAAAACGATGTAATAACATATATTGTATGGGAAATGTATAATGTTCAAAGGAAGAAAATATTAAAATTTTTGCACTTCGTGAAAAGTTTATCTTTATGGTTAATTACATTAATCAAAACACAAACTGGATATCAATAACTTTTTTACAAAGTTGTTTCAGTTAGACGACAAGCATTACATTTATGTTATTCGAAGGTAGTACTGGTCGGCAGGTGGCATCCAGTTAACGAGGGTGAGTCCAAATTCCCTCGGGGAAGGTTTTGGCCAGAGGATTAAGTTGCTTCTCTTATGTCAACAGCTAAGGCGCAATACCAGATAATTTACTCTTCGAGCAAGCAAAGTCAAATCCTAAATAGAAAGGAATTATTTTTGAGGTAGTTTTGAGAAAGCTTTTTTGCTATGTGCCAGTCGGCTTGTTTGAAAGCTTGCCGCTGTGAAGTCGTATATTTATGGTTCACCTCGAGTGTCTTAAGCAGCATGTGAAGCAACTTGGCACTCAGTAAAAAGTATCCTGGAAGTGCCCTTACGCCAGATTTATGTTCCACGTAAGTTCGGGTTCCTTTTCCCGGGATGGCACCGTTTGTTTCATTCCCGCCATTTATCTATCTGGCATCAGTATCTGTAGGACGCTTCAGGGTTTGTTAGGAAGTATAGAATGGCGGCAGATATCTGGTATGGCGCTATACGCCACTTCCGGTCCGTTAAACATTATCACGTGTATTGCTATGGAGAGGATGCCGTTAAAAAGAGTGGAATATCTTTTTACCCTCCCAGCTGCAAGTTGTTGCGCCACTGGATAGAGCCAAAAGCGCGCTCGAGGCTTCTTTTTGGATGAATTATTAGTGGAGGTGTTAATATTTTATTTCTTAATGTTTCCAAAAACGTTCCCAATAAATTATTATTTGGTTAAAAGAAAACTAAAGTTCTCTCCGGTTTATCCCAGTCATCTAGAACTGAGCATTTTCAACAGGTTGTAGTGAATTTAATGTTTAATTTAAGTTTTCGTAAGTATCCACTGTTCATGCTCACTGTAAGTATTTTCTTAACAACTGGACTTCATGTAACCACTGTGTCATCAATAAGCATAGTGATAAATAATCTTAAAATGGGTTCTAATTCTTTTCAGAAACATAACTTCTTTGGTTAGCCAATTGACATTTGATTACAGCGGGCGAGAGCCTTAACAATATATTCTAAGATCACATTTAACACTACTATCCAGTCATTTCTTTGACCTATTGAATCCATGGCAGGTTGTATAATTGAAAAGAAAATGCGTTGATAGAGTTCCCGTTGAATAAAATTTGGAAACGTTTATAAATAGTAATAAGGAAAAGTATTCGTAAATAAGAAAAAAGTTTATGAAATCCTTTAAAGTAAGAAATATTCATAAATAAAATACCTTTTTACAATCCTGTTAAGTACGAGAAAATCCAAAGGCTTGATATCATCACAAATAAATAGATGACGGGATGAATATTGCGTACCCACATTGCCAGTGAACAGATTGTACCGGGGAGTCAATCTAGGTTGTGTTTTTTTAAATCCTGAAAGATATTTTACTCTTAAACATATTTGTAGCATTTGTTCAGGAACATCTGTGATATATATATGTGTAGAAAGTTTTATGAAGAGTATGGTTTTTGTTTTATACTACAATATGTATGGGGGCTGGGGGAAGGTAACGCTTTTATTACAATTATCAACTACTGTTCTTCTCGCAAATCCTACATTGTACCCAATCTCTCTTTTGTTGTGTGTCTCTTTTCAAAATGTTTCGTATTATTAACAAACCAAAGAAGACCTTTTTGAAAGCTCAGATTAGTTAACATTTTAAGACCACGTACGTATATTATTTCGTGTCAGATAAAACAAGCCTGCTTCTCTCGCAAATCTTAGTAATGTAAAATAACAAAGAGAAATACTTTTCAAATTTAAATAAAGCTGATGTTCTAGTCAAAGAAGATTGAGATTTTATGATAAATATCGTTTTAAATTTGAAGCAAATTGTTTGTAATTGAAATTCTGAATATTTGATTTTGTATCTGGAAACAATTGTGACACTTTTTTTAATTCACAAGAAGTGTACTTAATATTTATTTGGAATTACTGAAAACTTTTTCATGCAAATTATTCATGAACAGGACCGACAAAGTACTTAATTTGTGAAATACTAGAGTGGAAATGTCCTCTGAACTTTGTTTCTGGGAGTGGGCCGAGCCGAGTGGTCTCACTTATAAATTGTTTCCTTTATACTTTAAATGGGACCCGAAAATAAGCGTCCATATGTAATTATGTTTTTTAAATTCGTTGAACGTAAAACAAGACTAACAAATCTCCATTATCTATAAGGAGGGGCCGTGCGTTGCATAAAAATGTCTAATTGCGCGGAGCACATTGCGTAATTACTTACCATTAGTACCGAGACAATGGGGAGCAGTGAGCAGTGAGCTGTGAGCGCTCTTCCAAACCAAGAAATAAGAAATCCACGCTAATATTTAAGGTAAAAGAAGACGAAGAAACAAGCCACTTACAACTTAATTACACTGCGCGCTGGGAGAGCGATCGAGACGCGCTTTCTTCGATTGAACGTGTGAACCCCTCTAGCTGTCTATGTCTTTATACTCGTAGTACTAGTACTGGAACTACCTTCTCGTTCCCGATCGCGTACAATCTCCATACACTATACTATACGGGATACACTGGTTCTAGCGGAACAACGTAGGTACTGAACTTTACACATTTACAAGTCTACGTTCTACTCCCGTAAAGCGTAAAGCATAAAGCGTACACTCGGCATCGTACATCCAACACCCAGCACCCAGCACCCAGCACCCAACTCCTAGCACCCAGCACCCAGCATCCAGGACCCTACACCCAACACTAGCATTAGTATGTTACGCTCCAACACTACCTGGACAACTTTTAATTGCTGGCAAATTTCAAGCCAAATTAACGAGAGGAAATTATAATTAATGATTCATCTAGTAAATAGCTTTACTTTTTGACGGGTGAAACAATGTTCTTTCCATCATTTTCTAAATATTATAATGATTCTCGTTTTTGGTAATGATTTGCACTTTTCTTTGAAGATGAAAATATACCACTTCCTACGCAAATAAAATTGCCGAGTTTAATATAACCAAATACTCACACGGTAAATGCCGTGAATAATATACGTTGGTTGTTAGTTTAGTTACGACTATGAATCAGATATTGCGAGAGTAACGAGAAAGCGAGTAGCGTTTGTCGTGATAATAAATTGAAGCGTTTTATCTTCTCTGCATTTCCCTTCGAAGCTCCTAAGCTACGGATGCTATGTTATTTTTGCTTGATCGACGCTTTATAGAGCAATGTAGCAAGCAGTTCTCCGGGGAAAAGAGGCGCGAGGCCATCCTTACTCATTGCTGCAAGTCTTAGGACATACGAGTAGGTTGTGCTAAAAGACCAAGTCATACTTGAAGTAGATAAAAGCAGAAGCTAGAAAACCACTGCGGTAAGCTACCATGTTTCTGAAGAGTGGGTTTAGTAATTCCACCCTCTTAGATCTCTACTGTCCACATACAGGAATTTTGATATTATAATAACATTTTTTGAAAGTATAATCGAAAACGTAATAAAAGCTAAAGGGTTTAATATACGTTCCCGCACAATGTTAAGAAGTCAGATCGTCATTTAATTACATGGCATTAGCGCGGCTTGGCATTGCGTCATATCTTTGTTCAGAGCGAGCCCTTCAGACTCACAGGAAGGCAAAAAAATCCCCCGGTTTTAGCGAATGGGGCATCATAACTCATGTCTGACCGGCTGGAGGTGGGAGAGGGGCGCTAAATATTTAGCGGGAATACAATGGGCTTATTTTATCGCGGGAAAATAGCCCGACCGACCCCCCGAGCCCTGTTCCGCGGCCCGGCCCCGGCCAGCCCTAGGCCCCAGGCTCTTGTCTCCCATATAGCGCGCAACCGAAAGGACACGAATACATCTAACGTTCCTAATTTGAAAAGGCGTGCAAATCCTTTTTATTTTTGAACAAATTTGAATGTGAAGAAATTCCTTCTTTTTGTAAAAAAGCCACTATGAACATTCTCGGAAGAATTTGTGAAATATTATTTTTTTTAATTCATAATTATTTTAAAGGGCTCCGAATTCAATTATCTACTTAACCAATGAATATCGCACTTAAATATATGGATTTTTATTGATTTGTATTCGTGGTTATCGAGATATGAAAAAGTGAATACGTACGGAAGGAGAATCTATCGAGACGGAGCCCGCGAGATATTACAGCGGGTAGGCATCCAAATGGACACACTTCAATATTTCAGTGAAAAGTTTCTAAATAAGAACAGCTGACGCGCGATAAAAATATCTGAATGTTCAGTTTTTGCTCTCAATCAATTTAAATCTGGAAAATATGACGCTGCTTATCCGCCACATCCAGTTTATACAGTCGGCCAATAGCACTCCGCGGATCCAGTTAAGCGCGGTCCTGACGGTTCAAAACCCAAGGCAAGCGACCAATGTTCACAAAAAAAAGGATTCATAAATTCTGCGTTATATAACGACTTAATGTAATTGGTACGAACTTTTTGTGAAGTGGTATTTTTTTCCGGGGATTTCGGTAGCGCGCGTAAGTTTATCAAGTGGCTCCCAATTTGAATAATCACACCATCCATTTGGCTACGAATGAAAGAGCCAGTGTTATGTAGTTTCTCATAGAGTTGCTCAATTTTTGACGCGTTATTGATAGCGCCCGACGAGCGATTTAAACATTTATGGCGGGAAATCTCCACAGCCGAGTCCTTAGCTTTTTATATTGATCGGGACCTGATTTGGTCGTAAAATCTGCTCCGATTCACTCGGGGCTGGTGGGTTACGAATAATCCGCGCTTTATCCACAGGGATGATTTGATTGTTTTTTTCATTTTATTGTAAGTAGATTCCTACAAATTATCATAAAATTGGAAGAAAAACCCAATAATTGAATCCGACGCACACTTGCAGACAGTATTTTGGTTTCATATATAAAAGCTTAAGGGATTTTTTATTTTATTTTTTTAACATACAGAGATCACACTTCTAACAAAAACAATTCAACGAAAAAAATAGATTTATTACCCAATCACGGTATACTTTAAAAAGCTCAATATACTTTGTGTATTATTTTTACATGTAATACCAGGTAATATTACTGTTTTAAGAGATAATAACACAGGAGCTAACTGTTTTTAATGTCTCTAATTATGAATTAAAATTGACATAATCTGAAAAAATATGGACATTTAAAAAAACAATAAATAATTTTCTTCTCACATAACACGAGAAACATTTAAATTTCAATGTAAATTAGTTACCTATTTAGCTTGGTTAAAAAATCATAAATTGACGGAGATTTATTTCAAGCACTGTCATATTTATCTCTTATTTCAAATTGCTACCACAGTGGTTTTTAAAAAATGAAAGCAAATAAACTTTCGTTTAAATAAAAAAAATATTATTAATCTATCTATGCGAAAGGTATTAAAGACTTATATAATTAATTGGGGTAAATGTTTAAGTGTGACTAGAGTTAATAAACTCTTTACAATTTGGTTGGTAAAGTATTAGATTGATACTAGGCTTATTTTTACAGCGTATTTTTTTTTAAATATCGTCTCTAGGGTAAGGAATGTTTCTAATGATATGCAATTAAATGCTTGAAAATAGAACAAAATACATAAGACATTAATCATGAAAAGAACGAGAGATATTTTTAGTATTTAAAAAAAAAAGTTGTAGACTTCTAAGTAGGCAGAAAGCATCTTATAAAAAAATACGATTCCGGTGGAAATCGAACATGTCGAGACATGAAAATATTTGTTCTATTTTTTTATGTCTAAAATTAAACATGAATTAAAGTTATATTGAATTTACAGCATTATAAAGCAAGATAGAATAAGAAAAGATAAAATTGATCGAAATGTTTTCCGTTTAACATTTAAACAGTTTAAAAGAGAACAATAAAATATATGCATATAGTAAATAAGGTTTTAAGAAAAAGAAAATGTTAATAATAAGAAAATATTAACATAATATTTTTATTTTGAAGAAAAATAATGAAAATAAATTAATATAATCATGGTCATAGAGAAATCCCATCCCGAATATTTCGCCGAGGCTTAGAGGCTTATAATTTATAGGAATATAATAAAGTACCTACATACTATTGACCAAAACAGATAAAAAAATGACTTAGAGTATTCTAGTTCTCAAACAGTAATTTTAGAGTAAATTCAACGTTAATAATGTCGTAATGAAATGATATACCATTAGCATTACTTCACTAATAGTATGCAAGGTCCAAAGTTCAATAGTCGTGACGTCACCGCTGTCCCTCACAATCGGTAATCCCACATCCGAGTTCCGAGTTCATGGATTGTGACGTAGTAAAAGGGCGGATACTCGTGATTGCGTCTGCAGATGACGACCCTTATATCGCAGCCTTATTTATGGGGGTAGATTGTGATGCCATAATTCCGGCAAGCTTCGGGTGTTGCCGCGCCTGCTCGGCCGAGCTCGGTTTCTGTGGGGTTCGACTATTTGAATAATGCCCAGGACTATCAGCTCAGTAAAATGGACCTACGTACTTTTCAGTGGTTATTTTTCATGCTGTGAAAGTAGGACTTTTCCCCGTAGGTAAACTTAATGCGGAATTTTTATTTCTTATTTCATTATTTTTATTTTGGGGTTGAAATTTAATGACTTAAGAACATAATTTAACTTTGTAATTTGCTGGATTAGGTATATTAAATTACGCTATTAATCTTTTACGATGATTCAGGATAAGTAATGTAATAAATATAGGGATACTAAAGCTTAAAAATAATCTCAATTCACACGGACTTTTAAGATAACCACATATTTTCTTACTTAACTCATACTACCAACCTCTGATTAAAATATCTACCAAAGGTATGCATTTCAGTTAAGTTTAAAGTGTTTTTCACATTTTAAAATATTTATATCAATAGCGTTTTGATAGCAAAGCATGCCATTTTCTCATAATATTACTCTACAAACATCAGGTACCTGCTTTCAAATGATTTTACCTACTTAGAATATTGCGGGTGGAAAGCAGACCTTAACAATTTCCAAAGTGACATGATGTAATATCCGTCACTGATGTTTACCCGTCCTGAGAAATAGCTTCGTGTTTTTCTATGTTATTTTTCTGAAAAAGGCATGTAAGGAAGAACATTCTGACCGGATTTATTCAATATATATTTATAATCCTTGTATATATTTCGAAAAAGGGTCGGAGATAATACTAAATTTTCACATGTGAGGATTTTTTGATGACGTCATCTTCGGAAAATGTGTTTTGGTTCTATATACTGATTACAAAGAAAAATATTTGTTCGCCTTCCTATATATTTTTTGACCACTGTTGATACATTACTTTCGTGTCAAACTGTAATAAATCATTTCGGTTACTTGAAAATCCCACCGAACCATTTTTCTCTCCGCTCACTTAACGAAACATTCTGCGAGCAGCGAAAGTAATATTAAACAACTTGTTATGAGAGAATTTCCCAAATTTCTTTACGTTACTTCTATCAATCATTTGAAAAACTTGGTGTTGGGAAATAACACGCTTTCCCAATGCTTGCTTAGTGCAATTAATGTTGGTTTGGTAATGCTTTAATTAACTTAAATACCACACCGTGCTTGCTTAGTGCAATCAATTCAGGTTCCGTACAATCCTTTAACTAACTTAAATACTACACAGTGCTTGCTTAGTGCAATCAATTCAGGTTCCGCACAATCCTTTAACTAACTTAAATACTACACAGTGCTTGCTTAGTGCAATCAATTCTGGTTCTGTACAATCCTTTGACTAACTTAAATACTACACAGTGCTTGCTTAGTGCAATCAATTCTGGTTCTGTACAATTCTTTGACTAACTTAAATACTACACAGTGCTTGCTTAGTGCAATCAATTCTGGTTCTGTACAATCCTTTCACTAACTTAAATTCTACACAATGCTTGCTTAGTGCAATCAATTCTGGTTCTGTTTCATTCTTTGACTAACTTAAATACTACACAGTGCTTGCTTAGTGCGATCAATTCTTTAATATTAATACTAACATCAAACGTCAAGCGGCTATTCACAAATAATTAATAAAAACTTAACATTACGAAAACTACCCAAACGATTTTTACAAAGGTAGGTTTATAACATTTTTGAATTCAACCTGTGTGTAGTGCCGTTCTTCGTTAACAATTATTTTTTGTCTATGATCCATCAGCATCAGTAACCCCATTATAAGAGACATACACATATGTCAATGCATTAAATCAGATTGTAAACATAAAATGTCGAAAAGCCCTAAAAGCCTTAGAAGGCTTTTTGACATTTTATAATAAAAGTTGTATTTTTCATATTCTAATAGCGGTATTATAACCGCAATGGTATTTTTTCCGCGAAAAGATGTGTCATTAAATATGAATACAAAGGAGGTCGGTTGCTCCATTGTTACGGGCTGGTCCCAATAGTGGCCCTCTGGGACATCAAAATGTCATTTAATGTCAAGAAATTCTGGCCGTCTCAGGCATGATACAACTAACACGAATTTCTCTGGATTCTTCCCTCTTCTAGGCAGGTTAATAAATAATATCGGAGAGTTTGGCGGTTTACAAAAAAAATTATTCACTTATAAAACATTTTATAAATAATACTCGTTTTTGACGTGACTCGTGAACTTTAAATGTTTTACCGTTGGAAAGCGGATATCGAGCCACTTTGAAATGAAAACCAAATTATTCAACAGTGACAATGAAATTGCGATTCAGTTTTATACCTTTGCTTCCTTATTTTCTCTTCGCTAATAATTCTTTCATTATTCGCAGTGGCGTGTTCCCTCAAGCGTCACAATTTGAAATAAAAGTTATATTGGTACATTCAGACGTCATATCCAAATTGACAGCAACTGGCACTGGGTATGAACCGTTGACCTTTGCTTTATTAACCATAAATCAAGAACGTATCTTAGAGTAAACTACCGTTGATAACCTATTTATGCATATCAGAGAAGACGAGTTCATAAAGCAAAAGTTAAGTGGATTTTTTTAATTTCAGAATGAGGTCGGGTTGTAGCTTTTCAACAAAACTTTTTCAATCCAATTCCGGCTTCTGTCGTTAACTCCGTAACAACACTGCTTTCTCGCTCAATGCCGTCCATTGCCTATAATTATACTGAAAACATTTATAAACAAAATACATATTTAAATATATCCATAGAAAGTCCAGCACACCTGACTTCCCATTGTATGTTTATCCAGAAGTTATAGCAATAGCAGATCCCGATAAAACAATAAAAACAGCTTCACAATTTAAAAAAAAGTTCACATATAATTCATTTTTATTGTTGTACGCCCTCTTATTTACGACTGACCTACGAGTATTGCAACCACTCCGTATTCCGCCCATATTTTTTTGGCTTATCGGTTTTATATTGTTCCGTTTTGAGAATACTCTTACGTGGTATTTTATAGTTGAATCATACGATTTTGTAGTAAAACGTTCTGTTGAGGACTGAAAAATATATTATGTTGGACTAAATTCGTACAATACTAACTTCATATGTTCTTCAGATTAGTTACCATAGCGGTTAAGAATGTGAACAAATTGTAGAAAAAAACGAAAAGCTTTTGTGCGTTAAAAAGTATTAGTTTACTTAATTCATTTATATTCAATTAAGATTAATGCGAAAACACATTGTTGGCGTACTTAAAAAAGTTATAAATAGTAATAGAAGGTAATATTGAAGTTACGCAGTTACGCACGCATTAAAATAGTATTTACTAGTTGTTTTTACTAGTTGTAATCGAAATGATTGTTTCATATTCATTAGGCATATAAATCAGCCAATAACTAAATTCAACCGTTAATTATAATTATTTTCATTAAACACAAACTCGTGAAGCGTTTCATACAAGCTAACCCAATTCTGTAAATGTGCTTTTATAAAATGTAGTAATTTTTACAAAAAATCGGATTCGCAACGTGTTGATGAGATTTCGAATTGTGAACTAACGGAGATAACAGTAGCTGTGACTATTAATTTCCCACTATTTCATTTATATCTTTTTGCTGAATCTATAAACAGAAACGACTTTGATGATGGCTCTTTTATTATTTGAATGTTTCCGTTTTATAGCATTTTTATTACGGCGAAACACTTAACAGGTTAAAGTGCGCGCAATTTTCTTGGACAAAAATCTGTATTGAAAATGCTTAAAATACCATTCGTTTCCCATGCGGAGCACTTTCTTTATGTCGCTCAAAAGAGTGCGAGCAAAATCACTTTTGTATTATTATTTCTTTCTAAACCAACACGGAGTCTAGCTTATTGAGAATTTGTAAAATACGTGTAATGGACCCCTCTGCTTTATATCGAATGATATTGCCATTCGTTTATTTTATTCTGATATTTTATACTAAAAAATACTGTGTCAGTTTAATGCTTTTTCAACGGCTTAAATAATCACGGAGAACGCAGTATAAAATTTAGCTTATTTGTAAAATAATAATTCCATCGACAACTTCAATTAATTGTACTTACATAACGTTGTTAATTTAATAATGAACGATTGAATAATAAGTTCACGGAATTTTAAATAACTATGTGATTATACTATCGGAATTTATCTCATTTCTTGCAAAAAACAATAACTTTATTGAATGTCATTCATTAATGAGATTGCATTTAATTCAGGCTGGCTTACATAAAATAACTAATTTAAATTCTGACCAGTTTTTAACACCAAATCCGCAGATAAAATGATCCAGTATTTACAATTGACTCCTGCTCTCGAATCATAATTATTCCACGATGTTAAATATTATAATGCTCAATTTTTTTTTCAGTTGCTTGATTTGGTAAGTACATTTGCCACACCCAGGAATTAGTGGTTGATCAGTTGTATCTGATGTTCCTCATTCGAAACCATTCACAAAAGTATAATTTTAATGAAAAATCACTGAGGACATGATTTGAAATTGCGTAGTGCTCCACAGCAAAACCGTTTATTTTACAAAGGGATGAAATATCATAAGTTAGTTTAGAAAGAACTACTTTAATTTGCAGCATTTTAGTTGCGAAGTTGAACTTCGAAGCATATAAAGCAAGTACTTCATTTTAAGTACTTCAATTGAAGTTACACTTCTGTACTTTGATCTGAAGGTACGTGTTTTTAAGGTGGGAGTTTTTTTCGTTTTCAAATCTCTACCGACTAGTACTTTTTATTGTGGCAAGGAACCGGTTCCAGTTCTTTTCACTTTCGAATCTCTACCGACTAGTACGTGTTTTCAAAAAAATATCAAGGAAACGGTTCCAAAAAGAACTGAACAAATAACCAGATAAATTCAAATCTCTTTTTTTGCGAGTTCGACTTCAATTGAAGGGTTCACTGCGAAGGGTTCATTTTAAAGAACTAGCAGTTCGTGAAGTATTCACAAAAACATGAAGTTTTTCCCAACGCTAATCACAATGCTCATAAAAATCTGCTTCTGTATGTATATATAACCGCACACTTTTTAATTTTTGTTTAGTTTAATTTTGTACCCTGAACCATCAGGGTACAAAATTAAACTAGCATCAGCTTAGGCTAAGCGAAACCAGTCGATCATAAAAAATAAAATTAAACCTGGTCTTAAACATAAAAAAAAACATTAAATATGTCAAAGCACAAAGTAATTGCTTTCTACGAAAATATAAAATTGAAAACGTTTGTAAGAACCACATAAAATCCAATAGTATTTAAGTAATAACAATTAGTGACATGTAATAATATCAAATAGTATATGAGTTATAATTAGTTGTTTTGTAAACTTAAATGAAAAAATAACTAAAATAAAACAAAAATAATGATGGCAAACATAGAAAAAAAAATTTAATAATATTTTAATAAGAAAAATATAAACAAATATTTTCAATGTAAATAATTCAAATACACAATATTAGAGAAATAGTACGGGTCTGTGAGTTGATGCGATAGTTCAGTGGCTAACCATAATACTATGCTCTAAAGCAGACGTCCGGATAGCACAATGTCTCATGCTCAAATTTTGGTCGCGACCGTAACCTTTTTTCTTGTGTATATTTACCATGCATTTATGATTTGGTGATAATTAATAATTTGTGTCAATGTTCAATATCATAATATCACACTGGATATTTCCTAAGAACCACTTTTATGCCATTTTAAAGAGATATCAAAAGCCCCACTGTATGTGTGAAGCCTTAAAGATTTTGTGCAAGTACGAGTAGTATAATCCACTTCAATCAGTGATGTCGAATCTAAAGCGTCAACTTTGAATAAACTTCCCCCGAGATTTTCGCTTTTTAACTGGACCGATTGAAAGCAGTGATTGGTAGCCGCTATAGATTCAATAAGGGGCTAGTGTGATTCACAAGTAGAAGCGACTGAAGGTTGGCTGTTACTAACGAAGATGGCATGTAGCGAGATAGCGGATTCCCACCGCCAGCCAATCTAACTTGGAAAGAAACTCAATTAGTCTGCCCGCTGATAAGTCAATTAATGGCCTGAGGTGGAAATACAGCATCCATTGATGTAACTGGTAACTGCCGTAGGAAGCCGGGAAGAGAGCCAGTGGAAAAGCGAAAAACAGAATAAAAAATACGCGCAAATTAGATTTTTTTATTTCGTAGTACATGTACATAGTAAGGAGGCATTTCTTTAGTTTCGATCCATAGATAATAGTCTTCTGTGGTTGCATCAGTATAAAAATCATTCATATTTAAATCTTAAATCACTCGTTTGATGAATAAGTTTATTGGTACACCCTATTATTGGTGTGCATTTTACCGCGGTAAAAGAATAAACGTAAACCAGAGTGGTAGATACTCTAAGTATCGCCATACTCTAAGACCACCATTCAGAATTGAAAAGTTGCTTGAAATGGCTTTAGCCGTGCTTGGTGACCAGATCTGAATAGCCAGGTACTTCCCAACCTTCCCCTTCCTCATCTCCTTCCTCTCCCTACTACCTTCAGCCCCACAACATACCCCTGTTGGGTATGCCATAGTCTCACTGGCTCTAGACGGTTGGGAGCAGTTGAGACTCTTGTGCGGTATTAATGTAAAAAAAAAAAAAAAAAAAACAAAACACATTTCAACAGGACGAAATAATTTTAATTAAAAACGTGAATATTTCTACACTTTCTCACGAGCGAATTATTATTCAATTAGCGTTTAATTTGGATTTATTCAGTTGTCATTATATAAACTACCAGAATTATGCTCATATCGAAAAAATTCGGGAGTGATTAAATAAAATGTGAAGAAAAAATGACAAAAACAGCTTTCATAAAATCACAGAAAAAAATACAACTTATAAATTGCGTCTAGTTAAAAAAAAATGATAAATTGATTTAGCTTTTTAGATATATTGAAAAAAAAATGCTAGAGATACTAAAAACTCATTACACTATCCTGATAAAAAAAAATTGTTTGAAAACTAAAATAGATTTTTTCTTATTAGAAATTTGTGAAGTTTTGCGCTATACGAGTACACTCCACGTACACACTGTTATAGTACCGAATAGCGCCACAGCACTTTCACGTACTCTTATAAAAAAGTGCCAACGACGCAATAGCACTTCAAACTTCAGTGCAGGCTTGACTTGCGACAGCGACAGTTGTGTGCGTGGAGCTCTTTATCTTTTTTTTTATTCACTCGCTTAATTAATTACGCTATTATATTTAATCTATTATATTAACTTTGTATATTTTAGTGTTATTACACTAAAATATACAAAGTTAATTGATCAATTTTAATATGTCTGGTTTCGTGTTAAAATTCTCCCTAAAATACCTTAAACATCATCAACACCGAGGATGAATTTTGGCTCAGAAAATTGCAAAAAAGAACTGCACGGGGTTGTGTGTGGGAAAACATTTGTGTCAAGCAAAACTTTCTTTGTTTCCTTTTTTTAATTGATTTAAATTTTTAATAAGCTGTTGTATTCTGTTTTATTATCACAATTAAAAGCTTGCTAAATGGATGAATTTTGAAAATCGGTTAATTTTTAGAAAAAAATGTATTTTTTCTATAAATAAAAAAGCGGATTCTTTTTTGGCACTTCATCATATATTTAAAAAAAATATTTGGCAATAATCCTTTGGGTAACCCTTTATCCTTAAAAAAAAAACGTTTTCGGTTAACGTGTACAAGTATATAGTGGAGGAAACTAATTAAGATGTTTCGAGAGTCAATATAAAAAAGCAAACCGCATTCAAACAAATTTCTTCGCCCGAGACTATCAGACAGCGAGTCAGTTCAATACTGTCCCATTATTCTTATAAGTGACACCCCATTGGTGTGTTTTGACTCTTCCCCTTTTATTCTTGATAAAGTCACGTTCCATCGCAAGGGTGGTTCGTATAACGGCGCAAACAATACTATCCTTTGCCACAGGCTCCATACGTGATTCTCTTTGTGGGCGACTATCTCCCAACGCAGTTTTGCCATGCATATGGATGCTTTTGTGAACTGATGCACAAAATTAAATATGCACAAGACAGCAGTGTTTTTATGCAAAGAAACGCACCACACGATTGCATTCCACGGGGGTGCGACACCCGACACCCGACACATAAAGTAAAAATTTCTCTGTTTTACTTTAATTTAACAGAACGAAATCAATAATCGAACAACTCATCCAATGACATAAAAGATTTATAACCGACTTTTCAGTTTACTATAAATATAATATTGAGATAATATCAAACATTGCGCGGTCACAAATACCCTTATTGTTTACGAGTACTTGAAGGTAAGCGGATTCAAATGTATTGTTCAGAGTTTTGAAGAAGATGGAAATGTGCACATAATGAATATCTTATTATTTTTTTAAATAAAAAATAATTTTGTTTTAAGCCACTTTATTTATACACATATAACAATTCGACCGGTTTCGGTTAGACTTAACCTTCATCAGGAACGTATAACGTTTATACTTATACGTTCCTGATGAAGGTTAAGTCTAACCGAAACCGGTCGAATTGTTATATGTGTATAAATAAAGTGGCTTAAAACAAAATTATTTTTTATTTAAAATTATAATGTCAAGCTACAAAGTGTTTGCTGCCTTCGATAATTTAATATCTTATTAGGTCGGAACACGCATAATGTATGAAAATTCAAATGGTTTGATTTTACCGAATGATTATCATGAAACTCGTAGTCAACCTGACCGACGCCTGAAAAACGTGAGTCCTCGCGAAATAATTTCATTCCGAAATGCTAAGTCCAGGTATCAAGGAGAAATTTTCTCTTAGGGAAGTAAAGTTGAATTTCCAACCTGGACGGCCGCCGCGCACTGTTTGGGGGGCGGTTGCAGGAAAGGGGTGAAGTGGGGAGGGAAGGCGGGCGCTAGAGTGACGTAGACAATTATATTTCCCAGTTTTAATTGCGTACTTGCGAAGTAGATGGTGCAGTAGGCAAGGGGTGCAAGTCCAAGGGTGAAAAAACTCACGGCGACTAGCTCGACTGGGCGGGCGCAGACAATTGATTGCGAATCAGACACGGAATTAGACTTATCGGTTTTGATTTTTTTCTCTGTATTTTCCAAGATATATGCCAAAAAAATTATTCAGTCTTAATCTTTGTGAAACTTAGTACAAATGATAAAAAAAACCACTATTTACATAATGTGACGGCCTCCGCCTTCGATAAGATCCTCGACTACGAATCCATGGTTGCAGGTTCAAATCCCGGCGTGTGAAAATACATTTTATTTATTTGTTGTGTTATTTAATAATTCATTAATTTAAACAATGTACAATATATTTGCAGCACATTCCAGAGTGATAGATACTCTCAGTATCGCCTTGGTAATAGGTCACCACCCAGAATTGAAACATTGCTCGAAATACCATTACCCGTGTTTGGTGATTCTTTTTTAAAAAATATTTTTTTACAAAGATAGTTTAAGGATACTTATAAATTTAAATAAATACAAAACGAACTTTTAAATATTACTAGTTCATAAAATGTAACAACATTAAAAATTTCCCTCGAGATATATAAAATAAAAAATAAAAAAAGTCCAAAATACGAAGTAAATTATTTATCATTTATAAAATTCAAGAGATACAAGACAAAATCTTATTTAAAAAAATTTAAATATGAAATAGAGTTTTACCAAAAACACTTACAAACTACTAAGCATCGAAACTATTGACATATATTTTTGGAACTTGTATTTCAATATTTTACCTATTTTCAAACTAAACATTTAATCTGAATTATAAATCATCCAACGAAAAATAGTAACAGTATTGAGAAATCGATTTCTTTTTGTATTTAATAATCATGAAACATATTTTTTCTCTGGGTTTCTAATTGAATGTGTGTAAAATGAAGTTTTCCAAGTAATGCAATTAATTGAAAGACATTTCAGAATTTTGAACTTTTAAGCACTGAAAATATATAGTTCTAGTATTCTACATTGAGATAATGCTACAATTGCTACAATTTGAAGAACTCAATAAATCTGCAAAACGTATATCTCTGATAAAAAACACGACGGCCTCCGTAGTCAAGTGGAAGAAGCTGGACTACGAATCGAGGTCATGGGTTCAAATTCCGTCGTCCGCATATAAATTTAATTGAATTAATATCTGTTATTTCACATATCAATTTATATGAAATAATATATAGTAAATTTGCGGCATGTCCAGAGTGATCCCAGTGAAAGACCTCCATTCAGAATCGAAACGTTGCTTCAAATAGCTTTATCCGTTTTTAGTGACCAGATCTGAATAGCCAGATACTTTAAAACCTTCCTCTTCCTCACCTCCTTCAAATACCTTCTACCTCACAACGTACCCCGATTTGAGATGTCATAGTCCCACTGGCTCCAGAAGGTTGGGAGCAGTTGAGACTATTGTTCGGTATTCACTATAAAAAAATGAGCAGACGAATTGATTGAGTCGAAAATACATTTGTTGGTAAGAGTGTCTTTGAGTTATTACTTGTCCGTATTTTCTATATAATACTCATCGGCTTACTTGTACTTGTAAATTTACTTCTGGACCAACCCGTCTGATACATATCAATGTCGTATGTCAATGTATTAAAATAATATTTTGAATGAATCACAACTTCTTGCCACCTCAGACTTGCCAAGTTCGAGGGTAAAACATAATTAAATTGCTTCCATCTTGTAGATTGCTACCAACAAAGTAATGTTGAAGCTGCCGGAAGAGAAATGTAATAGCTTCAATAAACAAAGATAAACAAAACCTAGAACGAAATATTTGTCAAAGCTTAGGACAATTTAGTACATTCAATTAGCTTTGGGACTTTTTCATTTTATCGCGAGAGTGATTACAGTGTAATTAGGGCTGATGTGTTTAATCGCCCGCGGTAATGTGCGTCAGGGAGGATCCTCAAAATAATTATTCCTGTCAATTGAATCCTAATAGAAGGAAAGGAAAATATAAGAATGAGTGAATGTTTCACAAAACAACCCTACTTCTAAAGACTATGTTTAATGGAAATTAAACTACAAAGTTTCCTCTGTGAGTACGTACATACTAGTATGTATGAGTGTGAACTTTTCAAAGATGTGTTCAGAAAATTATTGTAATAAAAAAGTATTTCTTCAAGTCTAGACACAATATAAAGTACCTACCATTAATGTACAATTATTTTTATTCTATATTTGAAATAGTTAGATTAAGGCTCAGCACCCAACAATGGCGCTAAACGTCACTTTTTAGCATTTCAATACAAGCAATACTGCAAATGTTTAAAAAAAAAAAAAAAAAAAACTAAATGGGCAGTTAGGAAAATGTCCAAGGTTTCCATTGAATAAAAAAATTAAGTTGTAATCTTTTTAATTCTATGAAAAACATACTAAAATATCAGTAAAATGTGCAGTTTGAAAACCAGCAAAGGCGTTTTTGAATGTTTTACCTAAAGTTCCAGTATGCATTCCATATAAAATTTAAAAGAGTACAGAAAAATAATTTTATTCACTGGAAACTTTTTAGAGATTTTTCCAATACACATAGAATTTACAAATAAATCATCTGTAGTATTGTTTGTATTAAAAAGCCAAAATGGGTGTATATTTGGGTGCTGACCCTTAGGGCAACTATATTTTTTCTTTGCAAGTCTAGTTACATCCCGTAAATTGTCATGGGTAACAACTAGTACAATTATAATCTCCTCCGTGGAAACTAACCATCCAATTAATATATCTATACAAATATATATAATATTTATATATTTTTTAATAGTAACAGTGTGATTGAACATTGTTGAATGAAACTATGTGTATTGTATCACAGTGAATGTTGAGTTGAAGACATTATTTACAGAAGTGCATTGCTATTTCAAACTTGTCTTTCTACTGGAGAAAAGAAAATTTTAACGAAGATAAAAATAAAAGTCACTGTTGTGAAAGATTTTTTTAGGTTGTTTCAGCTTTTTCGAATTATAAAATAAAAAGTACGCAGTAAAACTTTCATTGTGTTTTCGCAAACTTTTCGAATATTAAAAATACAAATACATACTCGTACATTGTCCTTCTTCGCTAATAACAATAAATAGACGTAAGCAAAATAAAATACTGTTTCTCATTGAATGATATTACTGCCATATACATGTGCACCAATACACACAATCCTAAGTATGTGTTGTTCGCATAAACACTAATTGCGCGACCTACAATTCATTTTATTTTATGATAACACGCCAGATTTAAACATTTTTAATGTAACTTTTGAAGAAGGCACGGTCAAAAATGGTTGGTGTACATTGTAATTAAATAAAGTGATGTGCACAAGATAAGGGTTTCATTTAAACCAAAATTTATTAGGTTCGTATCTTTGACCCGAAAAATCTTACGATTCAATTCTTAAAAAAATAGTTCATGACTATAAAATCAGATTGAATTGGCTGAGCAAGTAAATCAAATACCAACTCCGACTTTCCATGAACTGGCAGACAACTAGCCTTAACCTTGACCTTCTTATCAAGTTACTAGCAAACGTGTTGTACTTATCAGCAGTGTCTACAAGGCAAACCAAGCACAAGGTGTTATCAGAATAATTTTGAAAAGCTTATGTTAGGTTAAGTTTTCAAAATGATTCATGATAAAAAAATACCATCTGACCTAACTAACCTAACAGTCTAACTTAATTATTCAACATATTCCCGCATAATTAGAGCATCCAGCATGTTGTACAAAAGCTTGGGTTTGGTTAGTTTATTTTAAATGATTTCGAATAATACGTAAGTTATTTTCAATCTAATCTTAAATAAACAGTAAGCTTTAAAATAATCTGAATAAAACGTAAGCGCCACAAGCTGTGATAAAATGTTGGTTTTGACATTCTGAAATAAATACCAAAATGCATTGTCGAGCTATGTGATTTCATGTCATGATGGGAATACAGAAATAAGCAGAAGTTTGCAAAGACAGTCTAGTTTCAGATTTCAGTTGTCTACAAACCCCCTCCATCTCCCGCCTGTCCCCACCCCCCATGCATTCATAATGGTGAGTCTAGTTTGGCGGGAAAATATTTCCAGAATGTGCATTTCTCCTGTCTAATTTACACAAGAAGGATGGAGATTATTTCAATGCAGAGATAAGGAATTAGCGGAGCTGCTTTTTCAATGATATTCCGAATGCCGCTGAAACTTCACTTGTATCAAAAATTAACATCACTCGGACTCGCTAATTATAATGGCTTTGCAACTTGTACAAGGCAGCGCGGTGATTTAATACGTAAATGATACGTCACAAAACAATAGAAAATACCGCCAAATATCGTGGTATCAGGAAAAGCAAATGAAATTTTGTGTTTAACATTGAAACAGCATCAGTTTACCAGCTCCTTAAAAACAAATAAAAATGTAAAATAAATTCTTAAGAAAATGATAATTTACAATTTGATTGATTAAACATACCCTTCTTTTAAATTTGTAGTACCTGGAAAAATACGAAACTATGTATCTAATTATCTACATTTGTAAAATTCATTTCAATTTTTATGACAGCATCCTAATAATACTCTATAATTTAAAACCTAATCAAGTTTACCACTGTCTAATAATACCATTTTATTCTCCTGGTGTTATTTCATATCGAAGGTTTATTCCATCGTTGATTCCATATTTAATTGTAATGATTATAATTTACCTAAAATATTGTGGTTAGATGAAAATCAAGGTGTTAAAACTCTTAGTTGGTTTTACTCACAAGCTACTGTAATAGTCAATTTATTAAATTATATAAATGTGTTTCAAGTAAACTCTAGGTTCTTCTCTGGATTCGATTTTCGTCAGAATGACATGTATCTTTGTAAGCGTAGCTAATGTCTCATTGTTACCAATTGATAAATTCTTCCACTCTTTTCTATAAACATCACAACTATACTAGCATGAACAGATATCTTGCCTAGTTTAACTGGTCGTCCCTTTTTTAATCTTTTGATCTGTTGCCCAAAAGCGTGTTGAAAATGTTCTCCCTTGAAGTAGGTTTTATAATTATACTAATGATAATAAAAACAATTTGCTAATTTTCCTAGTGCCGTTTTCGTGAATGAATATCATCTCTCCTTTGTCTATCTCATGCAGCATTCCCCACTCAACTATGACGACAATATTGACTCGAATGATTGTCAAATATCACTTGTAGATGTTTTCTATTTCTAAAATAATCTATATAGCAAGAAAAGTACAGGACCTGACGGCACTCCAATTTTTTTTCTGAAAAAAAAAAGTAACGCTTGTCTATTTACTGTCACGTATATTAAGGACCTTTTCGTTATTTTAGATTGTATTCTTTCTTTTCAAGATCACATTAATCAACTCATACATCAACTTGTTACCGAAATATTTTTCTGACAGAATTATCTACAATGTTGATATTCACAAATATAATACAATGGCATGCAAAGAAATTAGACTACCAGAAAAAAATAAAGCCAACACACGAAATAGCTTACTATATAAAGGGATGAAATCTTATAATGGGCTGCTGGAAACCATCAAAATTATGCCTATCAATAAATTCAAAATAGCCTGTAAAAATTATGTAAAATGCATAAAGATCAAAATAATAAGTTGTATATAAGTTAAAATATTAAAAAGTCAAAAAGAAAATGAAATAATTAGCTACTCGGAAACTTGAATGCACAAAGTAACTAATATAAAATAAATAAATATATAAATAAATGAATAATGTCTTTAATAAATCACTTAAACTACTAGGCTTCATGTATAGAATTACCTCCGACCTTAAAAATATTGGTACAATAAAAACTTTTAACTGCTCGTTGGTTCGCCTTTTTTTCGAAATCTGTTTTGCCATTTGGTCTCCTTTCTATGCTGTTCACATTCATCGTCGATAGTTGATATTCCGGACAACCTTTTTTCTTGCGAGGAATTTCTCGGAGCTTGGGGGTTAAAAGAGGCGATTACTAATATGCTGAAATTGGACAAACTTTAAGCCTTTCTTTAAAAAAACATGGAAAAGAACTTGTCTCATTTGCATTTCAAAATTAATATTGACTCATTTTCCTGGTTGAAACTCATCTAGTTTAACATTTTTTCCAGTTGCTGTTTCTCAATCAACACTCTACTAACTATGGATACCATCCTCCACTGTTTCAGAATGTCTAAAATTGTCAACTCAAGTCAAGGTCTTGCATTTTTTGTTGCTAGTCTAAATATTTTTAACGGTTATGGCGCAAGAAAACTTGGTTATATTTTCTATTAAAATGACTTAAATCATGGAAAATATGTAGTCATAGCAAAAGTAGCAAAACCTTGCTCAGGCTTTGACTTGGCATTATCTTAGTAACGTACATTTTCGTCCTATTTATAGTTGATTTATTCATGTGTTTGTGTCGTCCTTTCTATTTTTTTTTTCTTCGTTTTGTGTGAAGAAGTGTTGTTAATGGGCAGTAGGACCTATGGGACCTATCGTAAGGGCAATATTCACTCTACAAGTCCGGAACAACTCACAAAATTGCACTAAAAACGTGCAAGTACTTGTCACGTTGATTTGAAAGCCACGATTTAAAATAAATAATATTTTATTTATTTTGTTCAAATCCTGATAATCTTTAAGCTACAATTTTTGATTTGTGTTGGTATTACATTCTAGAAGAAATATTAAATTAAATGGAAGAGAATGTAACGATAAGCATTTTGGGATTGTTGCAAGTGTTATTACGTTTTATAAGTCCACGATTCAACCATGGCTAATAATTACACGCCAATTTTTTCCTCAGACAATTTGAATTTAACCCATGTACACATTGAATATGGCGATGTATTGACCGAGTTGAAACTACTATATCAAAGTAAGAGTGGTGGTCCTGATAATATACCACCTGTTTTTTTAAAAATAATTGCGCCATAACATAAAAAAATAAAAAGAAACAGCACGAAAGCAAGATAATAAAAAAAATGTTTGTATTTCAATTATTATAATTATTTTATGATGTTGGTGACTAATTTTTCCAATAACACTGATAAAATTTAAAAAAAAGTTTGTCCCTTCGATAAAAGGTGAGTATTTTTAAGAAGGTTTTATTTCTAATAATTCGAAAGTAGACCACAAATTTGCATCAAAATCAGATATCTACACTAAAGAGACAAAGAATGTGTTGAGAATGTGAACCAGTGTAATTAATTAACGAGTAGTTTATACACCTAAAAGTATTCACTTTTTGTTACCTCTCTTTTGTAAAATAATACAAAGATAGATACTCTTTCTCACCGATAGTTTAATTAATTTATGTCATTTTCGGACACAGTTGTGTCTTCTTCAGGGTGAACAATTATTGAAAAAAAAAACAGTATAGAGCTACATTCGAATATATGCTTGAAGTGGCTTCAGACGTGTTTGATGACAGGTTCTGAATAGCCAAATACCTCTCGACCTTCCTCTCCCCATCTTCTTACCTTCCTCACTTCATCCAGCCTCACAACATACTCTAATTGGGGATTTCATGCTATAGAAAGTTGGGGCTCTAGTGCGGTATTCACATAAAAAATACAGTTGATTTTCAATTATTACAATCATTATATAATAAGCAATAAACTTAATATTACCAACGACAGTTAATGTTAAATCTAATTTTATTTTATTACTTTAAGTATATAGTTGTTAACCGTAAAAAATTACCGAATGTAACGTGACTTTCTATCACCCATTTCAAATTTAGAATAATGTCTGCTAAAATACATTATAGGTAGATACTTTATTATATATTCGTAAAAAGCATTAACTTATAAAAAAAGTGGTTAAAAACAAAGTATATATGTTCTATTTATTTATAGATACTTTATTAACTGGCTTAATTTCAACTAACATCAGATCCAATTTTTTAAACTTCTCACTCGTACGTACTCATAAAGGAAATTATCTATAGTTAATCAAGTAGACGGAGGAATGAAAATCAACTCCAGAAACAGGGTTTTTGAGAAAGGGATGTGTGGAAAACAAAAACTTAGTTAAAATTATTTTGTAATTTTCGCAAAATTATTTTTCCTTTTATTATTAAAATAAATTCATCAATTATTCCAACAGGAATGTGACGTGGGTTTCCAGCTTTGAAATTATAGTAATGTACCTTCAAGACACATGTATAATTGAAGAGTTTCCATTTGTAAAGCAGCATTTCGCAGTACGTCACATTCTTCAGTATTTCATGAAGAATTCTATGTTTCCCAGATCCGTGGGCGGGATTTAGGTACGCCGTTCACTATGATTATAACTGTAACCGTTATTACGGCTCGTAGTGGAAATAAAACGGAAAACAATTTCCCTCCATATACGATATATATCAGGACTCCCTCAAATTGCTAATAATTCACGAAACAAATTGCGAAAGAATCACATTGCGCGGCCGTAATGCGGAATGTTCTACGGTAAAGGAACCACGCAGGACGCGTTACTTCGATCGCCAGAAAAACGCATTGTTAAATGGTTAGACATATTAAATCATTGACTGGTAGTTAGATGGAAGTTATATAACTAAAAAAAACCCTATAATGCTAGGCTCTGGCACCATTGAGTTTATGCAGCCTATTTTGTGTGAAATTTCTTAGTTTAAGTAGATATTTTCAGCTTGCAACGTTTTTTCTTTCGTTGAAATATCCAATTAAGTGATAAAAATGAAACACTATTAAATTCTTAAAAAATCGAATCCGAGCGAAGCCGTCATGAAGTTGGCAAAAGCATTGAAAGCTATGAAACCTACTCCTAAAGGTAGTGAAAATGTGGAAGTGAGTTAAATAAAAGAAATTAAGAAGAAAAAATAGGAAGAAAGGAGTAGTATCAAAAAGGTCATTCTATCCATATTGTTTGGGTCTAAATTGTCCAGTTATCTTTGATTAGAGGATTTGGTTTGAAATGCTCAAGTTAATGTTGCATCATGTGCAGTTATACAATCGCAGTTATACAAGCATCCAGTCGCGTCATTAAACATTTATAGCGATTCTAAAACCGGGGAAGCTGTATGTCTCTATCGCGGGAGCTACATACTCGTGCCTCTCTGAATCTACTCTCAAGTCTTCTCCATCTCCGCTTCTACTCTGTCCCCTCTAACGCCCCTAACTCCTCTAATGGGAGCCTGACCTATCATAAAGGTGAACCACATTTGCAGCGGGACCAAATATTTTCATAAATATGATAGCGTTCTCCAGTGTCGTTATTATTTATTTATTTCTGTTCAGAAGAAATGAGCTATTTTGTTTACATAAACAATCTGGGAATTAGGTATCATCAGATAAGATTCTGGTCTGGGACGGTACATTTGCACAAGATAAGATATCGTTAAGTCTATTGCCACAAACATAGTGGACTGATTAAAAAGTGTGCTATTTGCAGTAGATATGGTGAAAATCTTTTTAAATATTTATCCCTAATTCTGTTTTACAAATATTCATACATTGCTCGGAAGCATCAAGTACGAGTATGTTGATGCCCGGCAGTAACAAAATGCAAGTTATTAATGCAAAATCATTTGTTAGTACTTTTATAAAGATGCCTGTTCTTTGAATAACATAATCATACGTTCAACTTTGTAATGTTGTATACATTACAAGCGTATTTCCAGAACTTCGCTATATCACTGTTCAATAAAATAATGCAAAAATATAAAAAATTAAGATCTTGTCACTAACACGATGTTTACTAGTGTAGAAAAAACGAAATATCACGAATTAAATAATGATATTATTCTGTGTCTGAGAAAACAGTATTTTTAATATATACATATTTTTTTATAAAAGAAAGACAAACATTCCGGGGTACCGAATATCACAATAAGCGGAAAATGTTACTTGCGCAATGATAGAGCCAGCAGAGGAATTGAACCCACGACGCCCGACGAATCCGACGTGTTTGTCCACTCAACTACCAACCGGTCAAATAGAATATGTTGAAAATAGTTCTTTCTTCCCCTTTATCGAGACTAAATTAAAAATCGAGTAAGTAAATAACAGAATATAGCACTATACTCGTATATCTAAATCATGCGGTGAAAAAAGCAAGGAATAACTTAAATTTAAAATGATTTTATTTATTTTCTTATGCCGTACAGATATCAAAATTTATTTACCCCTTTTACAAAATTGTGTTGAATAAATTGTTCAAATAATGCAATTTATCCAATACAACGCTTTTGACTGTAGGCCTCCGTGTGAAGCTGCCTGGGGCGCAGGGTGGCGAGGAGAAATATCTCCCAAGTACCTCTTTACATCAAATCATCTCTGGTGTTGCAATAAATCGGTGAACCGGCAGAACCTATGACCTGGCTGCTTCTACCGCCCTGGTACCTGCACGGCTGCACGGCTGCACGGCTGCACGGTCTACTACTTGTAGTGTCTAGTGTATGGAGGATTGAGGATGGAGGATGAAGTATGAACGGCAAAGGAGTATCGTGGGAAAAGGTTGAGATATTTATTACCCTGAAGAAACTTTAAAACTGTTCAAGAATTTTTTAAATGTAGAAAATTTGAGCTTGAAAGTAGTTTTAAGGGAAAATAATTAAGCGGATGCTTGGCGTGTTATTATAATTATTTTAAAAATGTATTATTCGTGAAACATTTTTTATATAAGTGTTTTCGATTAAAATAATTAAACATCGCTAAACAGCGGTAATTACTTAGCACTAGGTGAATAACCAATTTTATAGGTAAATGAAAATTATTAATTAAATATCCGCCTTGATTTGGTAGACTACATTATTTATTGTTTTTAAAAAGTACAAATCTAATTTAATATATTTATGTCTTAAAACAATCCTCACGACAATCGACTTTTATGCAATGGACAATTTTATTTAGAACTTTCAGAAAGTAATCAATATTTTGTCTATGTTGATACTTTTTGCAAAAAACTTTGTTGTGTTATTCCCAATAAATAAATATTTCTATTTTTGTAACAAAACCTTTTTTTTCCATTTGCAGTGTTTAATTAGATTGATTGAAACATTTACTTCTTTTAATATCTAAATATAAGAACTTTTGAATGCCTTAGCTTCTATCCCCATGAAGAAAGGGTTGTTACTTATTACATATTCGTAAAAAACATTTAATTTGCGGCTGCCATATTTATAAAGAAAACACACAATATTTGTTTAAAACCACTTTCTATCTTCAGGACAATATTAAAATTTATTATTATTAGAATTTTAATATTGTCTTGAAGATGGAAAGGTGCTTTCGAAACCAGTCGACAAAATATTATTAGTAAAGTGATTTAAAATTTTTTTTATCTGTTTTCTTTATTGTTAATTTTTAATTTATTAATTGTTAAGTGATTAAAATAAAATAAAAACTCTTATTTAAAATAATTTTTTTTGCACAAATGTTAAAAATAACGGACAGAAATTTACTCCTCTGTCTGAAATATTATAGATTTGAAAACAGTTTGGGTACGTAAAGAAAAAGCATTCGTGTAACAAAAAAATGTTTTTCACAAAACCGTACACTGAACTGAGTAGGTCTATCTATACTGTATGATATATGAATACTACTGCAAGGGCGGTTCCCTCCCCATCCCACTTCCCCCCGCGCCCGAGGAACCTCAGCGTGTAGAGTGTCTGATTAAAAGGAACGGCGACTATATTGATAGTGGAACTCTTGGGAAAGTAGTGGGAAAGATTTAGATAGATACGAACGGTAGCTGTGAAACTAGAGTTATTCATAAATCAGGTTCGCGAGAAGTATGCGATAACATCTTGCTGGCCGAAAGAAGTTTTGACCGGTTTCTGGTATGATAACAACTTACTAGGAACAAATAATATTCCCAATCAGACGGTGAAACTCACTAAAAAAGATAAAAAATTGTTCGTTTACTTGTTAAAAAAGTTTCGAAAAGGTAGTGTGACTTAACCGTCATGACTTGATATGTTTCGGCAGTTTTCCTTTTCTTGCAAGTATCGATCTTTTTTAAAAAAAAATCCTTGAAATATTAGGATATGTAAATATCAAAGTCGAAACCGGCAGTAAAACCAGTTTATTTGTGACGCAGGGTGTGGGATAAAGGGTCACATTTTGTAATTTGCAGGCTCTGTGCAGTGCGCACTATGAGTCTAGATGGTCTGTAAGGCGTACCTCCATAGGACTGAAGGTGAAAAAAATATGGCCTTAGTTAGAAATAGTCTGCAAATAACAAAAAATATGGTCTTGATTAGACCCGAGACTTGGCTATCGCAAGCTCTGGAGATCTAAAAAGTATGTACACGTCATACTGGCTAATGACTTTATGTGATAAGAGTACATATCAATGTTATGAAAGTATTTTTTTTTACGTGATTAAAAATGTCGCTAGCAGTTAGTCAATTGTTCGACCCATCCGAGCGTTCTTTTATTTAACCTGTTCATCACGTAAGCGAGAGTGATGTAAGCAATGGCTAATCATTATTTTTAAATTTCCTCATTCCTAATTCTGTCATATAGGCATACCATTGAAACCTCTGACGCTTTTTCATAAATGACCCGTAACAGAAAGGTTACAGCTAAGAATTATTAATCAGACATAAATACTACTTGATGTATTTAAGAGGCCTTCCCCTAGTTTGGCCGCCCGTGTGCGCCGCACGTATTGCACACAAGGTGCCCTGGGTCTGCGTACGAGTATAAAGAAGCGAGTGCACGGTTCGGTCCCGTGTCTTCTGCAGGCAATAAGGAAATGTGCCGACTCTGCCCAAAGTGTGCCAGCAACTCTTATCTCCCGAACACTATTGCTTTGTCTCCGCAGTGGAGGATGGCGTCCACTACCACAGGTTATCAATAATATTTATTATCCGAGAGAAAATAATGAATGCAAATTGAGTTTCCGTATTCTGAGTGCTCTCTGCCGATATCTGACGGCGAGATTCAATATGGATATGCTAATAGCCTGATTGGAAATTGGACGTAACGATTTGGTGAAGATGTTTTAAGTGTCTTACCTAATAATTGGAAATATTGATATTGAAGGAAACTTGATATTGAGTACACGTGTTTCGTTATTTAGGTAATTGGACTAAGTTATAAATAAAATAAATCAATTTAATTCAGGTGTGTAAAATTAGAATTTGAAACTTGTATATCTAAGAGTTGAATTTTGAGTAAAAAATAAGCTTTATTTTGCGTGTAGGAGGAAAAAAGTTTTTTCAGACCACAGATCATTTGTGTGCATTATCTATGATTAGAATTTTACATAAGAAATTTTAGGCAAATGAGACATTTAACTTTATTAGGTATTCATGATATGAACAAATGTACCATTTTTTTAAACTCTACGTTCTCTGATCCAACCACATTAAAAAAAAAATTGATGTAAATCAAAAATCATCGAATTGATGTAAACTCATTTTCTGTACACAGACAATAATAGAAGAGTTGTATAAAATCTACATGTAAATCACACATGTACATTTTTTATTTTATTAATTAATAATTTTATATTTAAAAAATGCGTAGAAAATTCCGTTAAATGTGGGGTTTTAGCTCTCTTGATTATGCGCTGTACTTCAGGTTATATTCATATTTGTAAAAATCTATATAATGATATGTTACATGGTTTGACCATTGTTTATTAAAAGTTGTGAATGCCACTTTACGAGTTATTTTTAGTAATTAGCTCTAAATAGATTTTCCAAATAAGCATATGCTACTGTTACAGGTTACGTTATTTAGATTAAAGCGCACTGTGTTGAATTATTACTAAATAAATTGGATTTTATAATTGGTTTGCTATTCTGCTATTCTGAAAGTATATAAAAAATATAAAAAACGATGAAATTGTCAAACGAATTTGTTACAAATAACTGTTTTCTCGGTATTTTGAAATTACCTAGGAATATGAAGAGGTCTCATTACGTTCACTCCACTACAGAATAGGCAAATAACTCAAAGTTTATAACTGCGATTTAAAAGAAACATTCAGTAGGGTCATAGGCAATTATTGTTTACTCCGGGGACATATTTCCAGTTGCTATTAGACCCGCGAGACTAATTGAATTAATCGTTAACCGTAAAAAACAATATATCGGTCTAGACCTGCCAGGCGGTTAATTAGATGTAGGAACGTTAGTGTGTATATTATTTTATACTTTTCAAAGATAACTTTACTTTGTGCGCCTATAAATTACTCGTATGCATTTGGAAAACAAAGCAATTCGGTCTAAAAATGCAACAGTGAAAACAAAATGCCGTGTTTACAAAACATTTTACTACTGAAATTATAAAAGCTTACAGCGACTTTCAAATACTTTTTTCCAAAGCAAAAAGTTTAAGGTTGGTATTTACAAGTCGGAAAATCTTTTTTGTATTCAATTTCAACTACATGCTTGTTTTTTATTCGGTATTTTACGCCAAAAATAATAAAAATTATAATAATAATTTTCCGGTAAATTTGTAAGCCACTACTTTTACCACCCTGTAAATATCGAGTACGTGTGTTTTTGTTGAGATATGAACATACGTACTATGCCAGGTAATAAGTAATATCTCTAGCAGTTTATCGAATTCATATGATTCAAATAATTCAGAGCTTAAAAACATTTCATTCGAGGAAACGCGCAAATCGTTCTGTATAATTGTCGAGAATCGGCCACGGAATGATTCTATCAATAGACCACAGCCTTTGCATAAGCCCCGCACGAGAAGAACCGGCGCTGAATGCACTCGGAATGGACGGGGCTAGATAGGGGACAGCCTGCAGTAGCATGCACCCGAACACATGCGCCCCCAGCACGTGTACACGCGTGCATGCGCCTGTATGCAGTCGTAGCCTCTGATATTCAGTCGAGTTATAACGACTCAGTAAACTGTGTAATTAAGCTCAATCTCCGCCTCGCAGGGAAATGTGCAAGTTTTCCGCTAATTTGTGAGGATTAAAATTCGAGATATGGACTTAATCGCATACTAAAGGGATGTAGGTAGTAGTGACACAAATATTTCAACTTTGATGGATAGGTTTTTGACGGATATGGTTTTGCCGAAAAGTTTTTTTTTTAAAGAAAGACATACATTCCCGGGTTACAAATAACCTGACAATATTTGAAAAACTCCTACCTCCATCATAAGAAGCGGAAGATGTTGCTTGTGCAATGATGGAAGACATAGCCAGCAGAGGAATTGAACGCACGACGTCCAGGTGGGAATCCGACGCGTTTGTCCACTCAGCTACCGACCGGTCAATATTATAGTAATATTATACATTTGTTTGACTACACAAAACTAAAATAACACAAGTAAGATTTTTTGCTTAATTTGTATCATTATTATGATTGCTTATTAAATACTTCACAACGTTTGTTATCTGACGTTTCAGAATGAATAACTATTCAGTGACTTAAAAATAGTTTTACATTTGATTGACGTTACGTTCCGCTGACCGTTATGATTCATCAAATCGACGATCAACGCCATTTAAAAATGTTGACGTTTAAAAGGTCCCCGTCAAACGCCTATTGTCGGCCCTGAGCTATAGCTTTTACTACATTTTAAACAGCCGTCAAGCAAAACAGAATGATCGTCAATTAAATGTGATGGAGTTTGAAACGCTCCAGCTTTAAATTCAGAAATATCGAAATTCGAAACTTACCAAACACAACTGTCAAAATTCAGTATTCAGCAAACACTTGCTATGGGGCACATACAGATGAGCGAAGACAATCTATCGTTCTAGCTGTTGACTACGTAGGTATATGTTACTACTTGAATTAAGTGAACAAGGTATTTTTTTGATAAAAAAAACATTTTTACATAAGTGTTAAAATTACATAAATATGAGACTGACATAAATATGAGACATTTTAAAATACTTCTCAATAAAGAAAAAATAGTAAAGAAATCCATTGGTTCATTTCCAGATTGCTGTAATATTCAGGATTATCTTCCACAGTAGAATGAATCGAAATATTGGCGAAACGCTTGGATTCTGCTTCTATCATTTGATAATAATGTGGGTAATTCTGCTTGTTGCTTGGCAGCAGAGCGTGCGCATTACGTATGACCGCTTTGACGTCGCGCGTCGCGTGGAGCACCTATGGAAGCAGAGACGAGTTGCCCATCCACGGATTCCCGGGAACGCCGGGTAGCGTTCCCAGGAATTCTCAACCTGTGCCCCGCGGACCTACAACTTATTTCCTCTACAATATTAAACATATTTTAAAACAACATTATAAAGAAAGACAAACGTTCCCGAGTTAATTCCGAGGCCTAAGGCTTGGAATAATCTCCCCCCGGAACTAAGATGTATGAGTATAACGAGTCCAATAGAATTTCGGTACAAACTAAAAACTTACCTTTTTTAGACTCTTATATCCTTACATTTTATATAGATACCAGCCTTGTATTGCCTGCATTTTCTAATCATACTTTTCTTTACTCATTTTCCTTGGATAACAAAAACCTTATTAAAAATTCACTATCTAAAATAACTACCGAACAACATTTATTCAAACTAAGTTGACGAGGTGAAATTTTAAGTGCGTTTAGTCCGACCGAAGGTAATGTCTGTAGAAGGTTTTCACCATAATCTGTTTCTTACTGAACAACGACTCACTTTTATATTTACAAAATATAACCAAATCCTGAACTGTGCCACAAATTCAGAAAACCCATTATTGAATTTGTTATCACACCCTAAAACCGAACAATAAAAACATAAATATTATTTATTGAAATTTTTTTTTAGTTATAATTTTGCGAAAGTAAATAAAGTAATTGTGTTTATCTGATGTGACCTTCCAGGTTAGTATGTTTCTGTACATACACAATTTAAATAAATATTAATATAAACTAAGAATTTAAATTTGTACAACGCACTTGAGGAAATTTTTCACAAAAATGTCACTGTACAAATTATCCAATTATTATTATTAGTATGACGAAAAACCTGAAAACATTTTAAATCCTCCTACTTCCATAATTAAAATTGAAAATGTTGTTTTTTTATTAATAAATTATAATTTAGAAGAAAAAATACATTTTTTCGTATATTATTAATAAGGAGTTAAAAGAAACTCATTCCGGGAATTCAAACTTTTATTTTATAATTTTTTTTACATTTATTTATCTTTTATTTAACCTTTATTATAATTTTATTTTATATTTTACATTTCTTTTAATTTTAAATACTTATTTTAATTTATACCTTTAATGTGCATTGTTTGAAAGTTTATTTTCTAAAACGTTAAAAACAGTTTGATACTTACCTTTTTAAAACTTGGATAATACCTTAGAGTAAATAGAGTAGTATCTATCCAAGGCAGTGAAGTCAGTTTTTGACTAGTTTTTGATGATTTTAACCTGACTCGGCGCACCTGGGCGTGGCTAAGACTAAGGCCACGGTATTTATACATTTATTTATATCACAAATCGACATAATGTTTTTGTTTATTCGTAAAGCCACTTTAATCAACAAAAATATAGCATATAACCTAAAAAACCGTTTGGTTGTGTCAAGTTTAGTGGCATAGTAAAAAATGTGGGCGGAGTCCCGCGGTGACCCAGGAGCTTAAGATTATTGCGACAGTATATAGAAGCGGTCTATGAAATTTGTTGTCTCTTTCTCTCACATGGTGTACGATGTAAAAACCCGGAGAAAGTGATTTATCGCAAGTTTGTGTAGGTTTGTTTAAAAATAATTAGCTCTCCCTCCTTATATAGTTACTTCAAGGATAATACTATGTTGAAAACAAAGAATAACTGTTACTTTTCATAAAAATTATAGACACGGAAAGAATTCGCTTTTCGAAATTAGACTAGGTGTAAGAATACAGCGATACACCATTTCAAGATGGAAACAAGTCCACAAAAGTGATATTGAGATATTCATGGTTTTTAATTAAATTGAAAAATATAATGAGAGTTACTTTTTTATTTATGGCACATGAGTTACACTTACACAAAAATATACATTTTTAGTTTCATTGATAAACAAATGAACGTCGTAAAATTGTTTCCCTTTCGAAACATTATCTGTAGTGAAATGTTGTAATTCCACAAAGAAATTTCTGCGATATCTCGGCAATAGAAATGTTAAAAAGTTTTTTGGACTTGTTGCCACCTTGAACTGGTGAGCTTGCTATTTCATTTGCGTTAGGAATGTAGCGTGGAAAATGACTGGCCCGTGTAATATTAGAAGTTCTAAGCATTAGTACAGTTAGTGCTACTAAAAGATTCTAAACCTCTGCCTTAGAGCCAATGATGCGTTGAGTCATATCCACCAGGAGCCCATATAATAAATGTAGTGATGCGGTAGACGGATAACCGTCGATTCGCGACGGGATCAGCGTTGGAGATGATTCTTACACTCGGTGCCCAGATTGAAGCCGGCCGCTGCAACTCGACGGCGTCCGATCCTTTCAATAGACTGATCCGATCATCGGCCGATCGAATCAGACACCGTCCGTTGGATGCGGTTATTCGGAGCTACTCGAGCGTTCTAATTCAGCCAATTTATGCAGCGTCAGATGCATTCGGCGAACGTGGACTTAAACTAGAATGGTATATAAAAACTTTACCTTATATGTAAGTACCGATATATTTTTAAAGCTATTTTTAACGAAGTTTATATCTAGAAAGAGTTACCGCTGATAGCTTTGTTGTAACCTTCTTAACTTTTTTTATAAACGACGCAAGTTTCAGATAGAGATATTACAGAGGAGTTTTCGGCGGTAGGACTATACGTTATAACCTTACACACTTGTCGTAACAATATATGGAGAGAGAGCCAATTACTTTTACCCAACCTTTAAAAACTTGGAATAAATCCCCTTTTCCGGGTTTTTACGTCGTACACCATGAGAAAGAAAGAGACAACAAAATTTCCCAAATTATCACACCGCTTTAAAGTATTGTAAGAGTGTTCTTCGTGTCCCGCGTCTCCGTTGACTCCACTCACACATTTATTTATATTCGACATAAATTGACTAAACTCAACGGCTTTTTAGGTTATATGCTATATTTTTGTTCACAACAATACTGTGAAAAAGTGGTTATACGAATAAACAAAAACATTATGTCGACATGGGCTATGAATGGATGAATAATTACCCTAGCCCTAGTCCTAGCCACGCCAAGGTCTAGCCGAGTCCGGCAAACCTCATCAAAACTGACTACAGCAGCGCTCTCTTTTGTATATTATTGCTCTGAGCTTACACAACTAACTAATTTTTATTTTTTTTCAAAGAAAGACAAACATTCCCTGGTTACGAATACTCTGACAATATTTGAAAAACTCCTACTTCCATGATAATAATCTGAAAATGTTGCTTGTGCAATAATGGAGAACTTAGCCAGCAGAAGAATTGAATCCACGACGCCCGGGTGGGAATCCAACGCGTTTGTCCACTCAGCTACCGACTGGTCTAAACTAATTAACTAATCATTACATAGTTTTTCCGCAGGGGTATGCAGAGAGGATGGACCGCCATACAACTGTGTCTTGGCTCACACTCTTTGCTTCATTCACATTCATACATCGTCTCATACATACTCTTCTGTTATTCTTACTCTTCACATGATCTGACTCAAGTATTTGATTAATTTGATCATGCCATGTCTTTTCCAGGCTACCCGACTTTTACTGCCATTCCCTTTCGCGTCATATAATATATGTGCCTTACACTCCTTTTTTCATTCATGTGATCCAAATGTTCAAACCATCTAAGCTTCCCTTTCTTAATTCTAATCATTTTCTTAAATCGTTATGCCTTGCATTATTTTAGGATCTTCACGTTTGGAACACGGTTCTAATTTCTACAGCATTCAGTCGGTCTAGTTTCATCCTTTCTCGTCCAGTTCCATACCTCATTGCCATAAATCAGGATTGGTACCAGCACATTATTGCCTCGTTTGGGAGATCATAAGATGTCATATTTTTTAAGTGTGTGTAATATTTATTAATTTTGTAAAAAAATCAATGAAAATAAATAAATAAATTGTTAATAGAAGCCTCGCTTCTATTAACATTTTTTTTATTAGAGACGACCACATTCAGTCCTTCCTTCATAGGTGCTTCCCAAATACACAAATTCATCCACTTGCTTCGAGTATTCATGGTACTCTATTTATTTTACTTGCGATTTGTTATAATTGTTATTTTTTTAAAGTTCACAGTAAAAAATAGGAAATTTATATTATTGATTTTTTTATGTGGAATAATTTTATAAAATTTGATTTTCAATATGTAGCTCGTGGATATTTTTCTCATAAAAACATCCTCACAAGAAAAAAATATGTTTTAAAAAACACTTGAAATGACATTTCAAGGTTTATAAAAAAACGGAAGAATTTTGAACCAGCGACCTTCGAAAGTAAAAATTTAATTTAATTTTATGTGATGCCCACACAAGAAATTCAAATGACATCGCTATTAGAGTAATATTGCAAGGTTAAGGGATATAGTTGGGAAGAAATGATAGAAGAAAGTTGGAAAGAATCTATAGATTCAGATTTGGTCACTAAGAAGTCTGGAGGTACAAATAAACTGTACTTTCATTTTATTAAATTCAGCATAAAATCCAATACAAATGCAATACATGTTTTGGTTCCAGAGTTAAGTCTAAATGGCTTTGTCGATGTATTGATGATAACCGATTCCGATTAGAGATCGCACTAAAAGTATTGCATACACCTGCTATTATATGCCAGTCATAAAACCAACCCATTCAAAACCATAGTACAGTTCATTTAGAATTTCTGGGAAACCATCGATAATTTCATAAAATGAGAATTTATCTTTAATTTGAAATTAACGAGTACCTATGAATATAATGTGTGGCACTCAGTATTCAGAATCATCGACTACTGCGTTCGAGTCGCGGTTGGCGCAGGCACCATACGGCTAAAATAATTATTCAACCATCAAAAATTAATGACGTAATCTATTGATGTTGATTGCGGCGTGAAGGGAGGTTTTCGTAAAATAAGGCTGTATTATTGGAAATGAGGGTGAGAATCGGATTCTCGCTCAACTCCACCGACCAAATCATTACACCTGCATAATACAATAATATTATATCACGTACTTTCCCATTAACCAACTCAGCATAACATTTATAATTCCTTCGTAATGTAATGGAAGCAGGAATTTGTCAATTTTAATTATTTGAAGCGTAAAAAATAAAAACGCTATAATTGAACTGAAGATAGTTTTTGTGTTGTAAGTTGTAAGGAATCTACTATTTTTTAGACTTAATCCATTTTTTAGATTCAACATAACATCCCGGCTAACGGAGGGATCGGAAAATGCATTAATACAATTAGAGTTGTGGTAATTTGTAAGTTGCGGAGGGAATCAAACTTGCAATCTCCCCAACTGAAGCGAATTACTTACGATATTATGTATATTATTTACTAGTATTGGATTGAAATAGACAAAGCCTTCCCTCCAATCAATTTCTGTATTTTTTATAGGGTCTTCTATATACATCGAGATAATACAAGATGCGGGAAAAGCCCACACTCTATTATTAGCTGACGCCGAGATATTCCCCTTTCTTATTCTACCCCTCGTTTGTCTAAAAGTAAGCTTTTCAGGGAAATGTCGCAAGTATGGGCTCGTAATTAAAAGAACGTCATTTCTGGCTTTCACTCGCACAGAGTGTGAACGGATTGTGAGGGTTCGGGTCTCCTTGAGCGCTTCTTTGTCACGCTAAGATGTGGATTGTCCTTGCCGCTCCGCCTCCGCCACCGCTGCCACCCCGCTCCGCCGTCACCCGCTCCGCCCCGCCCTCGCCCGCTCCCGCCCACGCTCTCTCGAGTGACGGGTTGAGGGGCTTGTTAGTACACCACGAGTGTCCTCGCTTTGAGCGACTTGTGCCTCATTGCCACACTTTTTTTAATTCAATAGAAATGGTGGTTTTGTAATTGCGCCAGGAGAAGATCCTTTCAAAAAGGTGTATCTTTGAAAAATGTCAAGATTTTAAAGTGAGATCTCTTTGTGGTATTACAATACTCGAAAGAAAATAATCACACCATGAAAGAAACAGCTATATTTACATTTCATGTGGCTGAAGAGGTAGGTTAGTGAATTTAAGCAATCCTCAACATTTCCCAAGGGTTGACGCGTAGTACTAAGCGACAGATAACTACCGCTCAATTAATTAATACTGTTTATAAAATTATCATGATCCGGTAGTTGTCCGGTATCCAGTCCGAATGTTGATAGTCAGGAGTGCTCATCGTTTTCCTTTCGTATTTCGTTTTGCCATTCTCTTCTCATTTTTTTAGGCTAATTTCTGGGCTTTTGTCCAAGATTTTTAGTATTTTTGTTTTCATAAAAAATATTTTTTTTTCGCCCAAGGGGTTGACACAACACGAAACGTCTTAAAGTTTTTGACAACTGCACCAACAAAATTATATTTTCATGGTCTCAGAGGTTTGTAGCAGTTAGACCTTCTTAAAATTATTATTTTTTTGCCTGGCATGGACGCTGAGAAATTCGAGCAGTTAAATCTTTACGTCGCTTCTCTATGTCAACAATTATAGTCATGATAGAGTTACTAATGTGGTCCATAAATAAAATTGAAAACGTGATTGTGCCCCTCCAAAATTATACTATAAAATATCTCAACTAATATCAATAGAATATCTTAACGGTTTATTAAATGAACTTATATTTAATACTGCTCTGGAAAATTTTATGACTTTTTTTATTTTTATTTTTTATGGTTTTAAAGTTTATTTTGTAGAACTCCATTTTAATTCTTTGGTTTTTAAATTTTATTTAAACAATAATTATTATTATTTAAATTTTTTTTTAAACAATATTTAGTTAAAGCTCTGCGATGTAATTATTTTTACGCGTGACAGCTGTTTCGCCTTCTGAGGGCATTAAACTGTGGAGAAGCCACATACAGACGGACTATTTATATCATGTTTAATGTTATTATTATTTTGATTTTTGACTACCAATGTCCACATTAGGTTTTTCTGATGAATTGTAATTATTGTTGATGTCTATTAACATGGGGAGTTTCCCTACCTAAGGGTATTCTATTTTGGATTTGACAAAAAGTCATTAAGGAGGGGCATTGGTGTTTCTTAATTCGTTTTAAGAAACGGGGTTTTTATTTTTATTAATTTGGGGGATATTTGGGATGTTTTTATTAATATTAACCAAAAAAAGTCGTTATTAATATTATATAATAATATGTTTTCGTGTATGATATTCGTTTTACCCTCTGAAGGAAATCGCATATTAGCAGTATCAGAAATAATCAATCTACTTATATACAAAAAAACTGCGCATTAAAAACACTGTCTTATAAATTTGTTAACTTATTTAATAAAACTTTTCCTACGTTCTGCGAAACCCAGATTTTTTAATATTTTTAAAATTAAGTAATTAGACAGAGTTCTGTTGTAATTTTAAGTTGATATATTTATTTGAATTAAGAATGAGGATTTCAACGGAACCTATCAATTATGATTTCTTACTTAGCGTATTAAAATCTTAGAATGACGAATGATTAGTACTTTAACGTGTTAACTTAAAACATGTAAATAAGTCCTGAACTTTTACATTTGACTCACTCACTTTTATATTCTCGTAGGCCATATATAAAATGTATGAAATAATTAAACCGATATTGTTTACATATTTAACAAATAACTAAGAAATATAAATTAATCTGTGTTTTTTTTTCCGGCAAGCCAAACTAGTCTCTTTGAACCAATTACCTAGCTTGACTTTGACCATATATTCTTTGTTACTTTAAGAAATATTATTTTTTCCTTACATTTAATTATAATCTTTGAAAAGTCAAATTATAAAGATAACTTAAAATATGACCATTAAATACTTCTTTTATGGAAATGTTTTTTATGCTTTTCCTTTGCTATTGTTTATTTTGGTTGAAACTTTTTGTTTGTCACCTTTTCTTTATGCTTATATTTGATATTACTGCATGTATGAACATTGTGCTGATAAAAATGTTAAATTAAAAAAAAACCTAATTACGGACATGGATGAATAAATATTTTTTAATTAAAAAATAGGACGTTTTTATCTGTGAACGGAAGTCACGTTCCTGGCTTGTTGGATTTCAAACACCAAGTAAAATTTTCAACGAAAATAATGTTGGTTAACTTCAGCGTGGTTTACTGTTACAATAATTTATTTTACCTGCTGCTTTACAAATTCTTCGTTCATTTTTATTTTAATAACTTCCATGGTCGTTTTTTTAAAGCAGAGAAATATGCTAACTTACCATTTATCTCAATATTTTCGGTTCACATATTTTTGCAGGTCCTAAATCCATTTCAGAAAACATTTAGCTTTGTTAGTTTATTTTAGTGTAGAGGTATAATCATGTTTGATTCATGACTCGGATTCCTCAGTTTTTGATATGAATGGTTTTCTGACCATATATAAGTAATTTGTGTGTTCAGGATTACTTGCTTGGGATTGGATAACGGAGAGGAAATAAAATGAAACAATGAATGTAGTTTGAACAATGTCCATATTATATTTATTCCCACATACACACGGCACGATGTGAACCTTGTCTTAAATCATTGTGATCGTATAGGTATATGTACATTGCACAATGTGTATACATACATCGTCATGCACCCAAGCCCGGGGGCTTCATTATTCATTCATTATTTTGTTCATAATAATAATATTAATGTTTAGATATACATGAATGTTCCAATAACTGAAAGTGCACTCGTGCACACGGAGTAGTACGGTGATACGGTAGTACGGTAGAACGGTAGTACGGTAGTATGGTAGAACAGTAGTACGGCAGAACAGTAGTACGGTAGTACGGTAGAACGGTAGTACGGTAGTACGGTAGAACGGTAGTACGGTAGTACGGTAGTACGGTAGAACGGTAGTACGGTAGTACTGTAGTACGGTAGTACGGAAGAACGGTAGTACGGTAGTATTATAGTACGGTAGTACGGTAGAACGGTAGAACGGTAAAACGGTAGTACGGTAGAACGGTAGTACGGTAGTACGGTAGTACGATAGTACGGTAGTACGGTAGTACGGTAGTACGGTAGTACGGTACTACGGTACTACGGTGGTACGGTAAAACGGTAAAACGGTAGTACGGTAGAACGGTAAAATGGTAGTACGGTAGAACGGTAAAACGGTAGTACGGTAATAAGGTAATACGAAGGGATAGGGTAAGAGTGTCGTAACATACGCTACCTGTACAGTCAGCTTATATGCCTCTCCATCAACGCCTTCATTTAATTATCATAGTGTAAAATTTCATCATAACGTACGTATCTACTAATTGTTATCGTAATTATGTAATAATTTCATTATAATCAAGTCAAAAGCATCCATACGAAGAATATGGTTATTGCTTTTTTATTGCAAGAAGCCGTTGTCGGCTCTCAAAGTGGGCAAGGGCAGATATATCGCAAAGGAAGTGGTAAGGTGGAGGAGAGCTACTGCCTGGCTGCGGCCCGGGCGGCGCTGCTCCCTCTGGGCGGGCCCCTCTGGGCGGGCGGATATATCCGGCGGCTCGACGTCTATACAAACTAATATTCTCAACCAACCTCCCGACGCACAATTTTACTATTTTCAATCAAAACGCCGTTATTTAAACAGTTACATTTGGACAGCACGTTTTGTCGAGTAATTAAGTAAGGCCCATGTTAAAAGTTTGAATAATATACAACCAAAACATACAGTATATATGAATAAATATTGTCGAGATACATGTTCTTTTTGGAGATAGAATGTACGATATGCCACGTGGAGGAGGAGTTTATTGTGGGTGTGTGTCTGTGTGTGTAGCGTGCTGTAGCATGTAGCATGGGCATGGGCATGGGCATGGGGCATGGGGCATGGGGCATGGAGCATGTAGTCTGGGCTTGTCAGTTATGTGTTTATGTCTTGACCGATTCCTTCCCCCACGACTCGTACATACCTCTCTATGTAAGACAGAAAATGTTTATAATTACATCGATACATGTTAATATTCAATAATGGGACTATAATATATAATAAGAAATTTGAATATTCCATAAACCACAATGTATACACAATGAGATAAAATCACTTATTAATGTATTTACCATAAAAAATGAGATATAAAGATTCGGTCCTCGTCTTGAGGGGCCGACAAGCGATCTCACGCTCGAGCGAAACGAACAAGCGATCCATTTACAGTACAAATCGCTTCATGTCGTGACCTCGGCTAGCTTTCATTGCAAAATCCACTATCTAATTAAACATAAGATTAAACACGTAACCCTCGTCGGTAGGAATATTATATTATACACAATATTAGGTATGTAATATGAAGAGCTAACGCGAACACCACACCGACCCGGGTCGAGGAGCTCACGAGTCACGAGTCACAAGTCACAAGTCAGCCGGAGATGGGTCACCATGCCCGGGTTGCCCATCGCTCATTACTTATTACTTATTGCCCGTCGTATAGAGCAACGCGTACTTCGGAATGTTGTCTTGCATCCAATCTACAGTCTGCAGTAGTTCCTTGGAAATTCCGACAAATCAGGATATTAGTTTGAGTGAAATCGAATTTACTCGGAATTTCACGAAATAAAAGAAACTAACATAAAAACTGCGAAAGTTAGTTGAAAGCTCTGACGGCGTCGGCTGACCTGTGTACGAGTATACCAGCCTGTGTAGAGAGATAAAACTTTGCTCCGGGAAAACTGGCCGTTCTGTCGCCGGAGTCCATTGCTTTCAATCAAAGGAAGATGACGGTAGGCGGTAGGCGGTAGTGGCAATGGCGGCTGGTGAGTGACGCATGCACACACGAATACATACAAATAGCGGGAGGGAATCTCCCATGGAACAGAATACAACAGCCAAGAATTGTGAAAATACATCGAAATATGTGATAAAAGTTTACATTATTTAAGAGATATTTTTCTATACAATTGTAAATATATATATGACACCGAGTAAAATATTGATCATGTTAATTCCTTAAATAAGTAATTGATTTTTATTGCTATTGAAAATCAGTCAGCACGCGAAGCACGCAATTTAGAAGAAAATTCCAATTGGAAATCATATTTTCAGCTTTGCAAACCATACAAATATTGTGCAAACTTCTAAAATCCGTCAATTGTTAATGAATTTAGGATTCAACTAATACAAAGGGGTACTCGAAGTTGTAATCATATCTCCAAATTAGTTTTAAATTCATTTAGCTGAACGCATGTAACATAAACCACCGTTGGTAAGCTTTGGCAAAATAAAATTCCTGACTGCTTTAAGGGTTAAATGATTAACTATTCTTATAGATAACAATATATACTATGAAATACAATAATATATAAAACGTCGCAACTGACTCGAGAGATAAGATAAAAGATAGATACATAATACACGAGAAAAAAAAGAAAAGGGCTTTGGGCAGGAAGGTAAATGTCATGCATTACTCGTCCGTGACGTCACGCGACAGTGGCAGTGGCATGCTCAGTGGTTCAGTGGTTGAGTGGTCCAGTGGCCCAGCGGTCCTGTGGCCCGGGTGCCCGGGTGCCCGTGTCCCAGGCTCAGGGATGAACTCCACCTCGGCCCACGTATCGCCTCGACTACACCTACAGTATTCTACGATGCCTTTACCTGCGCTCGATTGAAGGCCACCGCTAAGATGCTACACATTTACCAGTCGTTTCTCCTAACATTACTATTTTCACGAAAACATATTAAAGAATACGCTTGAGTAGGTAAATAAACAAATCTAATTGTTTAATTCGCGTCTTAGTACCTTTATCCCGAGATTTGTCATTCTTTTCGATGTAACAAAATCTAAATATATGACGGAATATCAATTGATACGAAGATCGGTCAAATGATTAAGTCACTTTTCTAGATTAAAAATAATACTAAGAGACTATTCATTTGAATGATAAAGACTTGAAGACTTTCAACTCAAAAATATTAAGCCAAAAACATCATAGACAAAATAATGAAATAGCTATTTAAACGAAATTAATGCGTTTAGAATAAAATGAATAATAACATAGCGGCTGCTGGACACTGATATTTCTATAGAAACAACAAACCATCGTGGTTTTACCACAACTTGTAAGCCAAATAGTTAAAAGCCATTTAAACGACACTCAAAAGATACTATCCGAATACATCGTGCATTCATATTGTGAACATTGGTTCAAAGTTACATTTAAACTTACAAATTACTATATAATTACGTAACTCGAAAAGAGAGGAAAATGCAGAAAGAAAGCGAAATCATTAACTTTTAACCCGAGCTCATAAAACATTTCCCTAGCTACTGTGGCTAGTGCGTTGTGTGCTGTGTGCTGTGCGCTGTGTGCTGTGTGCTGTGCGCTGTGCGCTGTGCGCTGTGCGCTGCGCGCTGTGCGCTGTGCACCGGGCGTCACGGCATAACGGCATCACGGCATCACGGCATCACGGCATCACGGCATCACGGCATCACGGCATCACGGCATCACGGCAGCATTGGCTCGATCTCCTGTCGCAGAGCAGGGCCGATGCAGACTGTGGATACGCTCGCAGTGTAACACACGAACCGATCACCGTTACTCGATACCTGTTACTGATTTGATTCTAGCAGTAAATATCGCAGAGTAAAGAGAAAATACTTCGCGGATGTGCATATTGTATAATATTCAATTAATTTGTTGAACTATGAAAGTTGTATAGCTAATATAGTTTTATTCTTCAATATCTAGTTTATTACAAACACACATTGAATTACATGAATAAGTTCCTATAGATTAGCCATATGTGGTGTTTGCAAGAGTTTGATGAAAAGATGTGACTGACCGGATCTAGTGTTAACCTAAGGAGGTTTAGTTCTCTCTCTTCTGGACGGCAGGTGGCTTCGTGGCTTCGTAGCTTCGCGGCTTCGAGGCTTCGAGGCTTCGAGGCTTCGAGGCTCTGAGTGCTGCGGAGGTGGGAAGCCCACGGAAGTGCTCGAGTGTTAGCGAGACCGTCACGTCCTAGAAGACGGAAGACGGAGACGGAAGACGGGAGAAGCGGCTACGGGACCTGCGGGTGGGAGGGGATACAGCGATGCTAGAACCGTTCAGACGGTTATAATAATATTACATAGCTAACTCAAAGCAAAACATTTAAGATCTTAAACCAATATTATCAATAATTAATATATTTTATAACAGGAAACATTTATATAACATATTTATATAATATTTAAAAGATTGATTTTTTTTATCTAAGATTCATATTTAACCTAAACAATTATATTATACTTAACTATAATGTTTGAAAAAATGTTATACGAAAGTTCAGTACACTCGGTACCGTGTGATACTGTAGACCCGCTACGCCGTAGTCAACTGCCACGTGGCAATACACGTGACTGTCCAGGTCCACGGATGGTGATCCTTCCCCGCTACGCAGGAGTGGATGCTGCGACCTCACAGATCACACGGGCACTCTAAGGGATGTTACTCTAGACAGTAGAGTCTAAAGTCTAGACGGCATAGGCAGTCTAGACCTAGCCTAGGCGCGGGGAGCGGAAAGGGTTTCGAGGACATTCCAATATACGCACGTGGTTCACTTAAAGACACGAAAATAAACATAGGTTCGCGAATTGTCTTCTGATCTTCAAATGAGATAACTTGTCTATTGTTTGTCTGTTACGTAGGTTACTGACATTCTTGTTCACGAAAAGATTTATTTTCAAGATGGGTACAAATTGTGTGATTTTTGAGTAACTCGAAAATTGAATAAGTTTATAAGTCGATACCGCCGGCATCAACATCCATTTCATATGGATAAACAAAGGTATGTATTCCTTTCTAAGTGGTAAAGTAACGATCATTGATGACGTAATGTACTCCTCAAAAATGTAAAAAAATAATGTCGAAATGATTGATCTTTGAATGTTTTGTGTGGAAATGATATTTTAAGAAATGAATAAAGTTGTTACTTAATTTAGTAACATCACATAGTTATTATTGGCCTTGCCTGTACATTGGTTTAAATAGGTACCCTGTCGGTTTCTTTTAGTCGGAATACAAGCGGTCGATAGGTCGTCGGGTCGTTGGGTCGTCGGGCACTCAACAAACTGTCTTACTTGCACGGAGCACGGAGCACGGAGCACGGAGCACGTAACGAATAACGGAAATACAGTTGCGATTATATACTCAACTAATTCATGGGATTTATCAGAGAAATAACCACTTTGATTATATCAAATAACACAAAACAAATTCGAATCGAAAAATTGAAAAATTTATTAAAAAATATAACAATATCAGCGTGATAACAATCACAGGAAATGATAACAAATAGCTGCAAAAATATCATTAAGATTCATTTTAACTTTTCATAATAATCAAATATCCTAATTTAGGACTTTAATATCTTTAGAAAGTTGATAATTGGGAATTGACAAATGAACTTATATATTAATTGTAACATACAATGAACGGTTACTGTAACGCACAACTTTAGTGGTGTAGGTGTTGATGTAGCGGAGTGTCAGTGTATACAATGTACAGTAGTGCACCACTGTGTGGATACGGCCGTGACCACGCCACGCCACGCCACGCCACGCAGGGCCACGTGTTGCATGCGGGCCAAGTAGATGGGCACGAGAAAGCCATCGGGACAATCCACAGGGGATTGCGCCAAGGTGTGCTATCTGTCTGCTCAGTTGGCGACATTCTTTCTTGCGTTCAGTCGTTCAAAACTATACGGAGAACTCAATTATTATTACTCAGATACGACTACACTCCCGCGGTGGCTTTCATCTCCTTCTTCCTCTCAATATCATTAAGTTAATTGTATAAGTGTATTATAAATTACCTAGGGTTATTAGCGATCTTTAAGATATAAGATAAAAACATTTGCTGTTTGCATTCAACACGTGGAGGAATAACCATTATGTTATTAAAGATTTTGTGAATTACAATTTAATTATTTCATACAATTTATAATAATATAAATAAACTATCGCCATATATTTAAGTGTAATTAAAGTTTTTTTTAATATTTTTTGGGTATTATTCATATTAATTAATTTACATCATAATAATCTATCGTAATAGTAATAATCAAACAGTTATGATTTAATGTTGGTAATATGTATGCATCAAATGTGAAACACGCAAAGAGCTCAGTGTTGGTTCTAGCTTAGATACGAGAAGTTGGCCAGAGTGGCCCGCGGCTATGAGAAGTCCCTCGCGTCTCGCGGGGACCGACAACACCCGAGCGCTCTTGATGCCTAAAAACTAAAAGTTGAATTTCTTTTTGGTCGGGACATAAAATACAATTTTAATTTTCTTTTCGTACTCATACCGCGATACGTACCTATGTATGTACATGCGAGATTGTCAAAAAGAATAGTCGTCAAGCGGTGTTCTTAGAAGCCTTTTAACATGCCATTATTTTACACTGTATTATTTTAACTCTTTATACCTAATTAATAAAAGCCAAATAACAAATCAGCAAAGGAAATTCATTACAGTAGAAAAGTAACATTTTTACACAAAAGGGAGGGCTGACATAAGAGAAACCTGAAAACAGACAATACCAAGAGAGGAGATATCCGCAGAAGCCTATGCATTGACACCGCAGCGATATTACGTAGAAAGAGTTATTTTATTACCTAGAACTAGGTTCATGTTCCGGGTCCACACTGAGTAACCCTACTTTATACACTGATATTATTCATATGGCTATGAGAATACTTCAAAAATGTGACATTTATATTTCATTACGAATAAAATTGATTATTTGACACCACATTGTTAGGATAGCAGATGACATAAGAAGGTATGTAGGTACAGTTGAATCGTTCTTTTGATAATGATGATAATCTATTTAAAAAAAATATTTACATTATCGTAATAAATAGATATTTGTAGATAAGTAACATTTATGTTTGTCGCCGTCGTCGTAAGGATCTTATGTGGATTGCAGCCACCTTCGTGGGTTCGATAGGGCGGCTTGTGCCGAGTGCTGGTGACGGCGCTGGCGACTGGCCGCTGGCGACTGGCCGCTGGCGACTGCGGGGTGGTGATAGGGAAATATGTTAGATATCGTGTCCGGCGGGGCGGCCTCGCGGGTCCCGCTCCAGCTGTGCCAACCAACCAACATACACTCGTTAACACTTGTTCTCCTGCATCGTCATATTGCATCATTACATTTATTATCTCGCTCATACTCACTTTTGCAAATTTACTTGATCCACCTTCAATGGTACCCGTTAGTGAAAGCGGCCGGAATTAGCGGGTCCTGAAAAACCTTGAATTTAGCCAAAAGAAAACAAATTCAAACAAGGTTGTATTAAGCAGATGAAGAAGTACCTATTCACAGAGTCTTATAAAGGAAACATGTTATTCGAGTATTGTGAGAAACTGGCCATATTTATATATCCCGTCAACAGCGGAGGAACGCATTTACGATGAAATGGAAATATGAATAAAATGTTTGCCATAAAAAACTTTTCCGAAAGATGTGCAACTTTTGGCTTTACGGAAAGAAATCCATTACACATTTTTCCTGATATATTGAATAAATATGTCAAAAAGATAATGGTTTTCGACTAACTCACAAGTTCAAAGCAATATTTTGAATTAAGGATGATCCTCGAATAAAAAAGTGCTGAATATTTTATTCTTTAGATATCCCCAAAAAGGTTTTCTTTCTTCCCAAAAGAAATATGGCCAGTTCTTTTATATAAGTAGTACACAAGTATGAGTTTGATACATTTTTACCAAAAAATAACTGTTCATGGACTGTACTGATAAAATAAAATGAGCGAGAATTAAGAAAACTTTCGCGAGCACACATTTAAAATATGATAAAGTTTGAATTTATCAAGAAATAAATAGAAGACTTCTGAAACAACTTTGTTTATTTCAGATAAGTTCATTTCAGAATGGAATAGTTTCTTCAGCGGCATTGCTCTTATCTTAAATATTAACATTTATTATGCCTTCTAACATTCAAACATGGTTTAAATTTGTATCTATGAGGTGGCAATAAAGGGATTTTAATATAACACCAGACAAAAAATGTATCATAAAAAGGAAAAAAAAGTTCATGAAAATTTAGAAAAAAAAACTTTATCTCTGAATGCAATTTAAATAGACTAGAACACATTGGGGTATAGAAAGTAGAAAGATAATACTCACAGGCCGGCAGTGCACGCTGACGGGGCTGTAGTTGAGGGGGGCGCGGCTGACCGCAATGGCCGGGAAGCCCGACGGCTGCGGGCTGGCGGCCTGCACGTAGCCCTCCGCGGGGCTGTACATGTCCAGCGCCGGGCCAGGGGAGCCCGCCGCCGCGCCGGCCCCGAACCCGCGCCCCACGGCGTGCGGCGACGCGGGCGGCCCGAAGCCCCTGGCCGCGGCGGCCGCCTGGTAGTTGTTCATCACTGCAACGTACGTACCACTTTGAGTAAGCTCTAAGGACACAAAACAACACCATAGTAAAGCAAGGTTCGCACAACGAGGTACCACCATTCTGACCTCTCCTCAAATTAACACAAATATATAGTAGCTTTCTCAGCAAATACTCAACAAATGTGGAATATACATACAGACAACGTACACATATACATTGAAGTTTTCATTTTGTAAGTGAGATACAAATAAATTGAATTGTGCAGTAATTTATGTAAGAATTATGAATATTTTTCGTAATCTATTGAAATTCACGGCAACAATGTACAAATTGTAATAGGAGTATTTATAAAAAACGTAAATAGATTTTTGAGTTCTTCAAGTAGGTGCAATAGTTTATTGTGACATCAACTTTATGATTTGAAAGACTTAGTGAAAAATAATAATTTGGAGAAGAAACCTCATATTAAACGATTTAACGAAAAAATACGCGACATGCGATAGCGATACAAATCTTAAATATTAAAAGTCATATTATTTTTTTCCATATATAATATAGTTAAAACTTATTAGTTTTACTTTTGGACTCGAGAGATCGGAAAATATTATTAAACCATAAAAAAGCATTTTCAATTTGAAAGCCAGCCTCAAATATTTTTTAGATTTTAATTTTGAATCAAAAGTTTTGAATAGAGGGTACCGCAGGTGAATACATAAATATGTAGATAACAAGCCACATTTGCATACAAAGTGAACAGGCGCCGAAATCGGTGAGTGGCATTTTTGGGGAAAACATGAATTGGTGGTGCAGCTCGAAGCGCAGAGAATAATGCATACAAATACAAAAATCAAGTCAATTTTTCATAAAACGTTGTTCAAAGGCGAAATTATTGAACCGATTCCTTTTTGAAAAGCAAAGAAAAATATTGCGAATAACACTATAGAAAACCGTTCTAAAACGAAAATCTGGGACGAAATAAAATGCGAATCATAGTAGTAGATAATTATATAGTCGTTATATTGTTGACGTTTTATTGTAGATGGTCGTATTAACCCGGGCTCTTTGCCGAAGCATTTCGTCATATTACATTCCAAGCAACTGCAATGTTTGTATCGGTGATCACTTTTCTGTTCAGTACCTAATTCTAAAGCTCTGTAACTGCTTGAGATTTCAATCGCTACTAAATATGTACAGTAATGCATAGTGACTACAGTTAGGGTGCAATTCAGTCGTGAGAGCCTGGGAGACATGCGGGGGATGCAGACTGGATGCGGGTGGATCTACCGGGAGGAAGTGCGTTACCTGAGAGTGCTTGCGCCAGCAGCGGAGTGTTGTTGTTAGGCGTCAGTTGTCCGTTGCTGAGATCCACTGCAACATACCAACAGGTCATTCCTCTGCCGCGGCTCTCAGCGAACCGCGGCGATAACGACCAACATACCTGTCCTACCAATGCGTCACCCTGAGCCCGAGCAAACCGACCCGCCCTTCGAGGCGATCGACGGACCAACAAACAAACAAACAAGCTACCCTCGGCGGCCGGAGAAGGTCACGTTGTTACTGATGCAAGAAAGTTAACGTGCAGGAAGTGTTAAATCAAATCAATTCAAAATTAGAAACGAGGAATCGCTTAGTTACTTAGTCATTCCGATGCATATTTAAAAATAATGCATTTCTTGATGTATTATTTACAAAGTAATGTACCATGCTCTGTGTGTGCTCAATGATATGCTTTCATGATAACAGGTAATAGCTTTAGCTACTACTGACTTGAGAGGTATTGTTTGATCAGAGATTATCTCTCTTCTACGATACCGGGCGCGGGTGGTCAAGTTGCGCGGGGAGAGCAGGAGGGTGGAGGGTGGGGGGGCGGAGGTGGGTGGCGATAGGACGAGGGCTGTTGGCTGCAGGGGGATGATTGATGGTCTGACGAGTGGATCATCATCCCGTGTCGGGGTGTGGTCTGCGTGATATATACACCCGAAATTCCATTTCATTATTATTAAAAAAGGCTATAATTCAACAGTGACCGGCGAAATCAATACATTAATCTGACTATGATTTTTCATTTCATTTGACCTTCAACCTGAGGATGTCAAATATGATATGTTGCAGAACGGACAGTGACAGAGATTTATCGGCAACGTTCTGCGTTTGTCCGTTTTTTTGTAGCTTGAATATCAAGCAATTATGTTTTTGATTTAGCGATTCATTTGGCCAATGATCAATAGGTATCCGGCAAATTAAAAACACAACTTGAATAGCTTAAAAGACGAAGATGGACTCTTGTTATGTTCGCGAAACCCTTTAAACGAAATATGATCATAACCCGAGGCCGAGTGTGCGAACTGTGCGAACTGTGCGAACTGTGCCCGTATTCCAGAAGCATCTCACAATCCATCACCGAGCGTGTTTTTTGTCGCTTTTATAAAAACTGTATTGGATACTGAATTCCCGCTACCCCCATGCCAAGGAGAAAGGTGTGCGATATGAAATATTCTCGGAGAGCGGAGGGTGGAGGGCGAAGGGCGGAGGGCGCAGAGCGGAGGGTGGCGGAGAAAAGACTCTGACCCGTGATATATTGACGTGCCATTTTCTAGCAAAACACGTGGCCAGAATCCATTAAGTGGTTAACAGTTTCCCGCCGCGTGGGAGAATCAAACGTGTTTTTAATACTAGCCATCAATAACTCACTGCCTGTGATTATTTCCATTACAAACGAGAGGTCGGGGTCTTCCCTTTCGATAGAAACAACACCGCAAGGCCCATTCCCCGAAGTAGGTCGAGGAATTCGCACGTACGCAGATTCTTCAGAAGTAACACTCCTCGTCAATCCATATGACGTATTTGAATATCACATGACTTGGCAATGAAAGATTTGTTTATTGGACTGTGAAATGCGCAGATTAAAAAATCTGACGGATTTAAAGTTAAAAAAACAAACTTAAAGTGTTAAAAGCACAAAAGTTTGTCTTTTGGGAATAATATTTGAATAGATTTAACGACATAAGCAAGAATATAAAGCGTAAAAGATTTGGTTCGGCGAATTAGGCAAATTTGAAAAGTGTTTCAATAAAACGTGTGGTACAAGAGGTGTGTATTTGAGGTGTAAAAGAGAAGTGTGGTTTTTGAGGTGTAAAAGAAAAGTGATAAAATAGCACAGTCCACAGGCATGGTAGAAAAGGGCACTCAATTTGGACACATTGATAAGTAAATATGCTGGTTGTTAGTTTAGTAGTCTAGTCAAATATTTCACACGAAAAATAACACAAAATGGTCTAACTCCGATATTTCTATGAATGATTATGTTATTCTACGTAACCAAAATTGACATTAATTATTTCTACCTATTCTATGGATTGTATAATATTCATATAAAATTACAATTATTCTCCTTTTCTACAGTTAAGAGTATTTCTGAACTTTACAGTTCGAACATTTATGAAATGTATAAAAACTAGATTTGTATTTAAATAAATTAGTTAAATTAATCTTTTATCTATTACTATGATTCGTATGTCTTAGATTTATTAACAATGTTTAATTTTTCTAACTATAAAATATTATTATATATAAAAATACTACAATTGACAGTAAAATACATCGTTTTCTTAAATCTATGTTCCTACATATTTATTGTTTGTTAGTAGGTATATAAGACTAGATTGAAAAAAAAACATTTAAGTATAACGGTTTAACAGTTTATATGAAACTGTTTTTCCACATATATATATTTTCAATGTACCTAAATAAATAAAAATATTATTAAAATAGACTAAAGCCAGTATACACCACCAATTGTTGAGTTCGTAGTAAAACCAGATGAATAAAACAGCGAATTCAATCATACAAAATATTTCAAACTTCACCTTACGAATTCGACTCGAACATTTAAAAAAAATACAGATCGTTTGAAACTTAAACCATCCATTTACTCATAAGATTTGAAATAATTATGCGAAATAAGTACATATTTCTGACATATTCATACATAGCTATTAAATGTTTGATTGTAACAAATATCATTAATTTCGCTTACACCTTGGAAAATGTTTTTTACCGCGTGTTTAAAACTCATTTAAGGGTTTTGTATAGATTTGATTGCGTGAATTTGAAAGCATAATAATCTTAAGGGAATAGTATTTTTAAAATATGGTACACCAAGAGACTTTTGGTGTAATAAATATCTATTTGTAATAATTTGTATAGTGTACACACAAATAATAACACATATTTAGTTTACTCGACTGTTTATAATTACAGTACAAATAATTTGATTTCAATTTAATAAACCATATACCGTTAATTTATATCGTTATACGATTGCCATTATTTAATTAATTCTACTAAATATAATTCATGATAATAATATCTTTCTAGGCTAATAAGACTAAAACTTGACTAATTTTATTCTATGTCTCTTTGAAAAATAAACCGAGTAAGTTACTAATGTTAAGATAGGTATTGTAAATTTCTAGTAAACGCCATTGAATAAAAACTATGTTTTTAAAAGTGTACTAATCAAATATTTTATAAACCAACAAGGCGTTTGTTCGAGATATCTTTAATAGATAATCCTACTAACAAAATACACGATGACATTTATTAAATAATACTTCGATAGGTATGTAAAACAAATAAATGATTGGTTTGGTTACTCGCCCTCCAGTTCGACGTCCAGAAGCGGGGTTTCTTCCTGGTCTTCCTATGCGCACTATGGTTCATAGCTTGGACTTTCCCCATGGACCGCTTCTCTAGCATTAACCGCTCAATCGAAGGAGACTTCGTATAGTATTACTTATTACTTCACCAACGAGTAGAATCTTAGCCACATAAGTAGTATCAAACTGAAGATTTCTACAAGGATGTACCATTACACATTCCTTAATGAGTTCTCACAGTCTTGAACCACTTGGAATGAAAGGGTAAGACAGTATGTTGGCATGTCCAATGTTACACTTGATTCAGTAGCGCCACAGGTTTATACGTTAAATGCTCTACGGGTAATTAGTAAACCTACCGGGAAGGGGGGGGGGAACGGTATAAGAAATTGCTAGACTAACGAAGTAAATACAAGTTATACACAAGATTCTAAAGCAAACACATCAAATATAAAATCTGACCCATCCGAGCACCACCCCCATTGCCGCCTCGTTGTCATTTCCAATTGTTTCTAAAATGATCGATAGTGCAGAACTATGAATTGTGTACAAATGTTTGCTAGTAACTATTCCTATACTTGGCCAAAATAGAATAAGCTACAATGCAAAGGTATTCAACACCTTTCGCTAAGCATTACACAAGCACTAAATCTATGAAGAGGGTGTTGGTGGTTATGTACCTATACGATGTTTCGGATTCGACAGACCGAAGGGGATTCGCAGCAGGACCGCTTTTGATCGGAATGCACTGGCAATTAAAAAAATATTCGAAATATCAACCGCAATGAGATCGAGCTCTACGGACTATGTGAAATGTTAACTACACAAAAATGCACATTGAAATTGGCTAAGGTGTGAATGCGTTGAGAGATTTAAGCAGCCAAAGCGTGTTGATGATATTATTTGTGTTGGAGCAGAGCGGTTATTAGCAGTCAGCAGCGATTTGTGAGCAGCCAGCGCGAGCGGTGTTGACTGCAGCGCTGTCGCTGTGCCGGCGCTGTGTTAGCGCTGTGTTGGCACTGGCGCCGTAGCGAGTGCGGAGCGGGTGCGATGCGGTGCGGTGCGGTGCGGTGCGGAGCGGTGCGGTGCGGTGCGGTGCGGTGCGGGTGCGCTCAGTCATTAGCTGCGGCGGCGGTGCCACTAACGACACGCTAATCAGTCATCTCCGATCGGAAGCTGCAAATGACGCGAATCATCCGCGCCGGCTTAAATGCCTTTTTTTCTATCCACCCGCCCGTATCACTGTGGATATATTTATTTTGTGAGTGACTACATGAAACGCGCGCGCCGATATTCCTGGCTTCAAATTAGGCTCACAGAGCTCTGCCGTGAAATATTCAATTAGTGAACTTTGGATATTCTTAATAAGTGCATTATTTAGATAGTTATGTTTAAACGCTGATTTTCATTGAGATTTAATAAAATTATCAATTTAAATCAAATTTAAAAAAATAACATTTTCGTAAATTATTTATTCTTGAAATGGAGTTTTTTATTTAAAAAAGCGTCTAAAAGATTCGAAGCAAGCAATAAATTATAATCAGAGTTGGGTTATTCCCATGAGCTTAAATAAAAAATAAAAAAAAAACAGATTTATGGGTTTGTCTATGTGACCTTTAAGGATGATTTAATTCAGTTGTTGTGTTCCAGCTGGCAGTGGGGGCTCGGGATAACTGTAACTGGAGAAAGCCCATGGCCCATGACTCATGGTTCATGGCCACACACGGCCTGGATGAGTCAGAATACAGTGGATAGGTACGTCGAATCTATCAATTTCTTTTTACCGCATAAGGAGTCGGTGGCTAAATGAAGTTTCCGGAAGAGTCGAAACAATGGATCGACAAGGGACATATTTCGCTTTTATCCTTTCTCTCAGTCTCTCATCCGTCCCATACAACTTCGCTTTAGTTATGACAAGTATATTAAATTTGTTCTTTAAAAGCTTTATTCAACTTCGCCATAGTAAATTATTTATAAATATTATTATATGCATAAGACAGATATGTTGCAATGTAACTTACAACCAACAAAATGAAATCACATTATTCATACAGTTTTAAAATAGTCGTAGATTACGAATATCAACACCTGAATATTCCGCGTACACTTACGTAGAAGCTTTAAAATGAACACCTAAGAGTATCGATGACTTAATGAGAGAAAACGAAACTATTTCGAACAGAGGTGGTCAGCTGGATGCGAAAAGCAACGGAACGCGACAAGACCGAGTTCGGGGCCCGCGCCCACTCCCCCAGGAGCGCACCTGCACTGGTGACCTCGCCCCTGTACCAGTCTTCTCGCTGGTCGTCCGACCATAACCCCGAGGACTCATCTTTAGTTCCTTGATACGAGTGCGCAGTTTCGCTCCAAACAAATCCGAACGAGAAATGATAGGTGACAAATGCATTAAGATTAGCGAGATGAATATGCAAACTCAACTCAAGTATGCTCAACTTATTCATATGGATGGAGGCGGGACGGCTGCAAGATAAATGTATACCGATATTTGGAAATATTATTAATTACATTCTCAATATTCGAGCGCCTCCAAAAGTAAAGAAGGAAATGCCCTTAAATATATTTTTGTATTTATCAGATTAATAACAATAATGCGCAACTAAAGCGTAACAATTTTATGAATCTTACAGCGAAATTATAAAATATCTTTGTAGAATATAATACGAAATAAGAAAATATTTTTCATGTTTATTATTTATTTCTCGATTCACAATTATTGCTGTATTCGAAACATGTATTTCAGATATTTTTAACGCTTCAATTAACTACAAAAGACGAGCGGATTTGTTTGACAATACTCACTTATACACCCGAGTGTAAATACCGTAATTAACTATTTTAATCGGTATAATATTTAAGTTTGAGTAAGATATTTGATGGAAATACATAGAATTATTTAGGAAAACAGATTATCAAACAAGTCCAAAACATCTTTCGTAGGAAAAACATTTTATTCAGTTTTTACCAATTCAGTAAATAAACCATTAATTTAATAATAAAATCGTACCGTAAACTTATATTATCAAAGCTCGTCGTGGTTTGTAAAGATATGTAAAATTTATTTAACAAGTTAACTAATTCGTCGAATAATCAATAATAACATTTGCGCTAAAGTACCTAACCAATACAATTAGTATAAACAAGAGATGTGTGTCAATATGAGAAATCACTTTGAGAAATCCGGAGAGACGACTACATAGATAAATGCGGAGCAGTTAACGCAACTATTGCCTCTGAAGAAATAAACGAGAGGTTATAAAGATTAGTGGACAATAATAACAGTAATCCATCTAGTGAAACGTTACAAATAGAACTACGTTATATACGAGTACGTGTATAAATGACGTTACATTCTTACGAGTCTTTATGTCAAAACATGGCACAATATTGTAACTGCCGCGGTAATAACACTATGTCATTTGTCGGAGGGCAGAGAAAACACATAAGTCGCTTAGGGACACAATGTAGGGAGGCGAGGCGAGGCAGGCTACATCGTTATCGGAGGGATTTCCACAGAACGACCGTTCGCTTTTAATAGTGTACAAATGAGTTGCATTGATTTACGAGCGGTCAACTCCGCACACCGCTCTCCGAGCTCTGGACTCTGGGCCTAGCCTCTTTACCTACTCCCTGCACGTCGTCGGCAACTGCGATGTAATTACTAAAGTGACTTACTATAAACTTGGATAACAGAGACTTTCGCTAGTATTCGCTCGCGCTGGGATACATTTACTGTACCCCTCCTCCCTTCTCCCAGCATTTCTCCGACACGTGGTTATAAGACTAAACAGTAAAGATGTCGGTTTCCGTACAGAAGAAACACAAAATCGATGTTAAATTCCACCTCGGATGTTTTATCCCTAATGTTAGAAGGTGTTTGTTATATCCCGGAGTGATTTATTGTTCGTTACGTTGCATTATTCATTGTAAACAGATACGACAACAAAAGCAATATTGGCATTTCGGAGGGTATGAAATAGACGGAATCTCTCATCTCGAAGGGGGCTTTAGAAACTTGAGAAGAGAATTTGTTTTCTGCGTGAGCCAAGGAACGCGGCAAGCCTAGGAGAGGAATACACCCGGGACGTGACATTAACAAATGACCTGTTATTAATTAATATGGGGTGGTAATTGTATTGCGTACACGCCGCATTACGTGGCCAGGGTGACGGTTTATGTGAGATTTGTAGACAACATGGAGTGTTGACACTACTTTGGAAGGAATTACTGAAAATCGTGCCTCGCGGAACTAAACTTATTCCTACTCAATTTGATCTATTGCAAACGGAGGAACAACTTTAAGGCGAAATAGTAAATTGATACTCAATGTAAGCTAAATATTGAATCATCAAGATTTTTATTTTTGTACCGAGTAGCGGAAGTCTGCAAAATGTAAAAACACTTTATTAAGCGAGAAAAAAATCTTCAGATACGTGATAAATCAAAGAAGCAGACTAATAGAACCACAATACTATTGGTGAAAATAAACCAAACAATCTTTCTGAAAAAGGTAAAACATTTACCAGAAATTTCTAGGAGAAGGAAGGAAAAATACTTCTGTAGCCAATATCCATTTTATTCTTTGATTTATGTATGGAGATAAAACCTTCATTACAATCCTTAACGTATTGAGTTAGCCGTATAAAAACTTGCGCGACATATAAAAAAACCGAAATTGATTGCAGGTAATATAGAAGTAGACAGGTAGAGTCAAGGTCTCGAGTACAGAGCGCGGTCCACGCAACATGCCACTCGCACCAACGTACGGGGACTGCTTTAGCAAAACTACGCTCACCCTTCTACAGAAATACGCTTCACTGTCATTCTTTATAAAAGACAACTGGCGTAAAAAACTGATAAAAATCTTCTACAAATATACTTCATTTAAAAAATCGTCGAATGTAATGGTGGTAGAATATCGTGTAAGTAACTAATCTGTATTTTTGCAATTGGTTTAAATCCAAGAAAGCAAATTCCTCAGTGGCCTGTAGGTGATAGGAACCACCGGCTTCTGGATAAATCATGCGCCACCCAATTACTTCAGTGGGCAGAAGAGATGGCTGGCGGGGGGAGAGGGGTGGAGTGGGGGAGAAGGCTTTCGCACCGGAAGGGGTGGGGCGGCAGCGCCGGAAATCGCCTTCGTCGTTTCAAAAATCGAACGCCGAGAATGTCACTTTGTTGTACGCGTTGGTTGACAATATTTTGCCTTAGCATAAGTAGGTAGATATATTATTATTTTGGTAAAAGTTTTTTTACAATAAATCCCAACCTGTGTGCCTTTTGCTTGATTTAATAAAATTTGCTTTAGAATAAAGTATTTCACTAACAATAGTAACTCTGAGAATAATTAATAGTTCTTTTTCTTCTTAATTAAGAAAACAAAGCGAGTTTTTGTCAAGAGATTAAAGAATAAAGCAGTAATTATTGCGATGGAAGTTTTTTGAAACATTGAAGGATACTCCAGTGAATGAGAAAGGCAAAGTTGGAAATTAGAGGAGGTATTACAATAGGCGTTGCCATGATTTGACAAAAGTACTTAACTTCTAATGACATTATGACTCGACAACTCCGTGGCTAATGAATAGTAATGTAACCCGTGAAAACTAAATCGTTACCCGCCGTAGCTAACAGCTAACAGCTAACAGCTAACAGCTAACGGCTAACGGCTAACGGCTAACGGCTAACGGCCGCGGAGTGGGAACTGAAACCTACCGGTAACACTCGTGGTGGAAAAGGAAATCTATGCGAACATTATTTCTAGTTTATTAAGTATCCCTACAATAGTTTTCTAAGTGAAAACGCATTACATTTTGAATAAAGATGATTATATTTATTATTTTTACTTGAAGTACATAAATATGTACCTATCTAACATTTTACGAGAACAGAGATTAAAATAGTTAATTGGCTGACAATAATACCTAAATTACATCTACAAACACCTAGAAATACTAAAATTGATAAAGTTATCAAGAAAAATGTTAATTGATCGTTAATATTGAGTTAACTATGTCTTACTTCTACAAAAAAGTTTTTTTTTTCACTTCTTAGGTTAACCGATTTTGGTTAAGTTTTCAAATGAAGAAATCTCGATCTTGAGAATTTTGGAGGAACAAGTATTCAAATGAAACGATATTGGATAGTAAGAAAGAAACGAAAGCTGGCGTTAGCCATAAAATATTTATTGAATAAAAGTTTAATTTAATCCGGCCATCAATCGAGATGAGGTGAGCAAGAAAAGATCGTTGCTCTATCCAATATTCTTCGAAACTTTATCACTGAGATGAACAAAGTTCCTAGCCTTAAAAGATTTTTCTTGTATAATTTCAATCCTCTCTGGGTAGAATGAACCGCCCGGCGGCGTTCCCGGCCGCCCCTAACTTATGACGGAATACTTTAAACGCCTTTAATGAGCGAACATTAATATGGTTAAAAGTCGAATTGAAACATGACGTCAATCGACACCGACCTCCCCTCCAAGACGATTAACTACCCTATTCAAAATGATCGCGAATGTTCCAATATCCTTAAGCAAAGTTGCTACATCTCGGCACTGACTACGCTGGCGGAGAGAATTTTGGGGGTTAGAATGTTTCCTGTAATGTGAGGAATGATTCGAATTCAGTTGATTGATAATATTACGTATATTTCTATTACAACATTATGATCAATTTGGATCTTTATTTGGTGCAAACATCATTATATAAAAATACAAGTATCGTGCGTGTTATGCCAACTGTGTGTTAATAAACGAAGTTATTTTATTATATTAAGAAATGCCTTGTTGCTTATTGGTTTTGAGGAAAGCAAGTATATTGGGCGAATATAAAGATTTAGGTTCTTACTTATTATTGCTTCAATGGAATGATTTGTTTGTTATAAGATATACCAACTGATATAAATAAATAGCATTGCATTGTTTTAACGAATCAACGCGTTTTTTTAACATGAACTAAATTCACCATAGGTTTTGTGGTTTGAATGTTAGGGTTAGAACGTTTTATTTTGTTTTATATTAATTCATGCACGCGATTTGTATATTACAAGATTATTTTTGTTGCTTTAGGAAATATCAAAGCTTTCACGAAACAGTATTAACTTACGTTAATTCAACAACATTTGACGCTGATGAAGACTCAATGCTTTAAGTCATCAGTTAGTTGAAGGAAAGTTCTTTAGTTTCCCTGTAAATATATGCAACGGAAACAGCTCACGTTACGAAAAAAGTTCTGCATTACTAACTTTATGAAAGGTTCCCATGCGTTACAGAGCATTGTAGTGTTCATATTCATTAAGTGATTTGTATATATATATAATATACATGTTTTCGAATCATTCATCAAATTTGAACATAGATTATGATTTCAATTAAAATTGGACCGAATGAATAAAATAATTAATATCTTGGGGACGAGACATTTCATGATCTTTTGAATGAGTGAACTAAGTAAAAACCTTAGAACTTTAATTCAACCAAATACCAAGAAATCCGATTGAAGTGACGTTGTGGTATAAAATGAAAGATCCGTCTAGGATTTAGATATATCTGATACCTCAGCATGAGTTTGGTTTAAGACTGACTGTGAGAATTGGTGGTGTTGGATTGTTCTCGCACCTCAGTAATAGATAATATAAATCGGGTAACTCGTCAAAAAAATATTGCCCTTGTACCTCGGTACCGGCATGATGGCACATGCGACTTATACGTCGGCTGATGGAGTACTGTATCGAGTTGACCGTGACTAGAATGGGGTAGCGAGATTCGTGGTACGGGGGCGCGCGAGGGTGTTCACAGGTGCATGGCATGCATGTTTGCCGCGGCCGCGTACACCCCCGTCAGGTGGTCTAGGGGGTGGTACGGCAGCAGTGTGGTCAACGGGTGGTGGTGAAGGCTGGCCAGACTGTTACCTGTGGGGTAGGGGAGGCCGAAACTGGGGTAGCCCGAATAGCCCCGGCCGGCGGCGTACGCGGCGTAAGCGGCCGCTGGGAAACCTGCAACAATAACAAAACATTAGCCGGGGCCGGGACTGGGACCGGGACAAGACTGAAACATACGACATACGAGTACACAACCCATAACACATTATATAATAAACAAGGCTTGTTAGGGCCGAGTAAGGAGAACTCCCCACACAGCAACAATAGTTCAACTTTCAAATACTGAAATTTACTACTAAATTTATATTGTTTTACACTTAATATTAAAAATAAATTGAGATGATTTCGGTGAAAAAAAGAAAACAGAAAAGGCAGAGCAAAACTTCCCAATATAAATACCTAGACACTGACAGCCGAGATAGTTGTCGATTTTGTTTGAACACAATTTATTAGATGCTAAACATTAAAATTCAGAAACAGAATTATACGTTTTTAAATATAAGATAGAAATAGGAATCGACATCAATGTATATATTCTAACAACATGTCTACTCATCTACTAATAGAGGCACTGTCAATGTCAAGGCATTTTAATAGAAAGGTTTTGATCATAGACAACATTTTATCAAGTGGTAAAAATAAGGAAGCTTTTAATTTTCAGAACAATATTCATGGTTTGTGTAATAAAAAAAAAGGTGAAAGTTCAATTTGAGAAACGAATAAACGTTGTGTTGGAGGTGCCGAATGTCGTGTTAAGATATCAAACCAACTAGTCGGTGACACCCATAAGAAGTGTAATTTTCAAAATTAATACTCAATGGCAGCCGAGCATTGAACAACGCTGAACGCGTTCAGTACAATTGTACGCGTTGGTAGTTTGATATCGTGCATTAGCGATAACAATAATTACAAAGGAAGGTTCACATGTTGCTCGGGCCGTGATTTAGTGCACGCGCCGGGTGCAGCCAGAGCGTAATCTCGGCTGCATTATGACTCCAGCAGATTATGGAGAGTTGATGGCAAGAGCGGGCGCCATCAGCGGGTGTTAGCGCGGTGACGAGGTATTTGTATAATTAAAGCGATATATGGGCGCATAAAGGCGCCAATTTGCTGAATTCGCCGAGTTTGCTGGATTTGCGAGGTGTGAGTTTTTGGGCCGTGAGAACTTGTGCAGCCCGAGTGCAGTTGCCCGCGGGAGGTTGTCACTTCGGTCGCGTGATCTGGCCCCCGGTGGGAGGCGGCTGGACTGCCTCCCTGGCACCACCCGCTACACTCATCTCACCCGCCCGTCCAACTTGTTGAGGCGGCAAATGTTGCGGCCTGGGAGTTGCATTTAGTGCACAGGAAGCTTTTTCTACTTCATTTCGCTCAATGTAGATGTGAAGTAGGAGTAAAGGTATTTACTAAATATTTTGGTGGTTTTGTTATTATATACCGTTCGTGTTGTATGTACGAGTATGTGTAATATGTATGAATTAGAAGATGACTTACCGTCTGGAAGAGCTCCCAATGACCACATGAAATCTAGAAATACAAAATAAAAAAGTTTTAATTTACTTTCATCGGGCCGGCTTATTGATTTCAAAACATTTAAAGATTGTGAAATTATTAAAACGCAATAAGTTTAACATCTAAAAACTACAGTGAGAAAATTAATAAATCTGTCAAAATCTATTCAAAGCAAATACTAAGCGAACACCACACTCACACATTCACAAAAAAATATGTTTTCTCTATAGAGAAAACAGGAAATATGGTATTAGGGATAATATCTGCTGTGGCTTAACAAAGTTCTTCTAGTTTTAATACCTGACTGAACTATTGTTTTCTCCAAAAGACGAGAGATATTCTATAAAGATCGATGTCTAGAACGTCATAAGTTGTTGTCTAGTGATTATCTACAAAAATAATAACCACAAAGATTTATGATCCAAACAATTACACATTTATTTATTTTAATTATAATTGGTAAGCATAATATATTTTTGAAATACATTGTAATATAATTTTACTAATGATTCTAATTTATTTTCATTGATAATAATTATTTGATAAATAGTGTTAAATTAGGGTTACAGACACTTTCACAATATTTGAAATGTGTTTGATTATATGGAAGATTTCCATACGTTCAGTGAAAGGCAAAGACAATTTATTAAGGAGCTCGTTAGCATTAGCACAGTAGCCGGATAGAGACAGATATGTTGACGTGCACACTGCACGCTGCACGCTGCACTGCACGCTGCACGCTGCACGCTGCACGCTGCACGCTGCACGCTGCACGCTTCACACGTTAGGTGAAGCGACACAACAGTGAGGTGATATTCGCCCTTCCTCAGCTCAAGTCGCAGTAGTAATGGCAAACGAAACATAAAAATAATGATCGTGAACATTATAATGTTTTGTGAAAATGTCTGCACCATTATATTGTAACTGGCGTACCGTGAAATCACCGAGGTAGACCACATATTTCCTTTTATTTATGTGCCATTATTTTAATGCCTTTAGTAATATTGTTCTCGTAAACGCTCCCGTCTTGCTTTTTGTCAGCGGCGTGTTGGACTTTTACAAGGATTTTTTTAAAGGTGGCCATAAAAGTATATGACGACTTTAAAGAATATTTATCGTGTTGTTACCTTCAGGACTTCGCAGTACGCCTATGTTTGTTGTACACACTTTACATTGTATTTGAAGACTAGAGAATAAGTATTATTTAAATTCCAGGATACACAAACACGAGGAGGGGGAAATGAGTGATACGTGAAGCTACAACTTTAAGCTTTAGGTATCTATTTTGTACTTTTTCATGTTCCTCTCGTCTTGTTTACGTTTAATCCGCGAAGAGTAAAAAGCTATTTTATGATATTTATCTTTTCTAAAAACTAGAGTTTGTCTAAGACAAACACAGAATGTTTAAATTTATAGGAGTATTTATGTTCTCCTTCTAAAGTTTCAAAGACACCCATTAAAGATAAAGATGTAAGATACATTTGAATTATACCTATACAAGAAGAATAAACAATGTTGCCAACGCTATACCTTTCATCACCCAAAAGTTGTTGATCACCTAAAACTAGATGTTCTAGTGAAAATAAGGCAGTCATTTAGTAAGAGTTCATTATGGAAATTATATAATATTGGTCAGTAGCTAGAAGTGATTAGTTAGTTTAACGCAACTGCTCTAGAAACCATATTACTCTCACTGTAGTTGATTTTGACTAAACTAAATAAAATTTCTATCTGAAAACAAATTCTCTCTACTGGAGTTTGATCGAAAATATTAATGAAATATTCCCAACCGAATTCGCATAATCCATCAACTTTTTTCGTTTTGTTACTAGCTGACGGACATTCGTTCAAAGTTTTCTGTAAACGAAAAGTTAACGGAATACACCAAGTCCCCAAGGGTATTCAAAAAATATTTCATCCATTGAAACATCCGATGACCACGTCATTTTTTTAAAGTAAACGATTAGCAACACAGATAATCAAATAATCTTTTAAAATCTTTTAAAGATTAGTCTTTAAATGAAAAATAAATTGATATTCACAAAGATGCGAGTATATTCATTTTCTTCATATTGAACTAGGTAGGTATAGGAGTTGATTATAATTTTAATGATTAAAGTTATGCTTTAGGATTTTTTAAAAGAAAATTATTTTCCTAATTGTAAAACCTTTACTCATATAATATTGAAGTATTAAATTTAGACAAATGCATAACTCCTGAAGCATTATGTACATTTTTTAAAATAAATATATTCCTACCAATAAATAATTTGAAAGTTACTTGATATCGTTTTTGATACATACATCTGATATGTTTTTTTTGTGAGAAAATATTGATAATGCTCTTTTTCTAATATTTGAACTAATAGCCTTTTTTAACCAAAAACATATTAAAATTTTTACCAAAAGCCTAATATTTTGTCAAAGTCAATCAGATACTTTGTCAATTTCTAATAGCTATATAACAGCATGTTGCTTCTCTTGTATTCTTAAAATCATTTCAGTAATAATATAGTTGAATATTTGTCCACCTAGCATAACAGAATGATAAACATTAATTGATTAATAAACATGAGTAGTACAAAGTATGTGTTTGGAATAGGTTTCGCGGGAATATCGATTACGATCGTTTCGGCTCCGAATGTTTTCACCGCCCGCTGCGCCCGAAAGCTCCTTAGATCGACTTATCGTTTTGGATGTCAAGTAATTGATATTATTCCGTCTGGAATGACGAGCCCCGAAACTAGAAGCAAATCAATCGCATCAGCATCTCATGGCACCGACACCTATTTGACTGGCGAGAGTACTGTCCCCAGAACAGGAACAGGTTGTTCCAGACTGCAGACTGCAGGAGGAACATTGGTAATGAAAGAGAATCAGAAACATATTAATTAGCCGAGAACTGGCGTACAAATATATGAAAGGATTTCTGACCAAGGTAAAATTCAGAAGGAGCGAGGTCAATATTCAGAAAACGGTAGAAGTGCCGGGTTGGTTTGTTTGAGTGGCAAACGGTTTAGAGCTGATGCAGATGCTGCGGCAGATAGAGCGCGGGTCATAGAAGCGGGCCCGTAAAGTGCGGGGCAAGGTGCGGGGTAAGGTGCGCGGCGAGGTGCGCGGGCAGCTGCGGGGCTTGCAAGGGGGCGTATAGCGCGGCGTGCGCGTCCAGCCCGTGCGCGCCCAGCAGCTCGGCCAGGCTGAGGGGCGCGTGCGGGAGCGGGGCGCGCGGGCGGCGGGCGCAGCGCGGCCAGGGCGGCCAGCGCGCGTCGGTAGGTGGCGTGCGCGCCCCCGTGCCCCGGCGGCGGGTAGGGGGCGTAGCGGAGGGAGGGGCCGGCTAGGGACTCACCGTAAGCACCGCGGCCTGCGGCTCTCGTCTTGGCGAGATTGGCTGGCAGCATTACTTCTTTGGGCTGCGCCTTCTTGCATTCAACCTGAAACAAAATATCGCATTAACACTCAAACATTTTCAAAACTGTTTCCGGTTATCTAAGGAAGTTATCAATATTTTTTGGTAAAAAATAATAAATGTCTCATTCTAGATACGTAAAAGAAATAAAAAAATCAAACCCACAAACAAACAAAAATAAATTACATGGAGTGCCTATACGTAAAAGTTGCCGTGGTTTCTTTTCGAAACTCAACCTGTAGGATGTAAGGGAACGATGAAGGAGGAAAAAGACGATTAGTAAGAACTTGGATAGTTAGATATTCTTACCTAACATATCGTAAGTCATTTCATGATATATTCCGCACAAAGCGAAAATACCTATTTTTAATCTATGTACGAGTATGTCAAATAGACGTGAATTTAAAAAAAAAATGGAATAATGAGTTGGGAGAAAGGATTTATCGTTCCGCCGGAGGTTTCCTTGTATTTGATTTGAATTAAGTCATTTGTAATGAGTCCACCAAAGCGCCTGGATTAGAGCGGAGCTCGGGCGTCGCTTAAGTTTCTTAACATCTACACGTTTCATTAAGTGTAAGACACATTGATAAATTGGTTCAATACCGCAAGTGGAGGCTGCTGGCTGCTGGCGGCTGGCGGCGTAGCTCTGAGCCCGGCTGCCTTACGTTTCCCCCCGCGTAGTGTAGTATAGGATGGCATGGTAAGGAGAAACGCGACAGCCGCTGTGAGATTTGCGGGATTTACCCGTCGCCCCACTAGTCTATTAGTCAAGAAACCTCTTACGGCGCTCTTCATAATGTACTGCGTAATACCGGAGATAAGCTAAAATACCGTATTAAAATTTATTCCTGTCCCATTTTGACTTGCAGAGTGATGTCCCCCAAAGAAACTTCACGGTTCTTGAAATAACATCGCTGAAAAGAATACAGTTCTTTTTGCTACGCCGAAGAGATAAAAGATAATACTCGTAGGTAGTAAGTAGTAAGTAGTAGGTACGAGATATATGAAACAGACATCCCCACAGAGAAAAATGAGCGCGAGAATGTGACGGCCCGAGCCTTTACACTTTACATCCCCCCGCCCCGCTGTATGCTGTAGGCTGGCACTGTACAGTAAGGGATACATGCACACTGCCTCAGTTGTGTTCCGCGAAGGTACTTTGATGTGTCCCTCGTAACATGCGAATTCATTTCTACAGAGCTTTGAGTTAAAACTACCGGAGCTGTATCAAAGCGAGTCTTGCTGGGAGCGAGAAGAAGGCGCGTGTACCGCCTCCAATTTGTCAATGCCTATACTAAAAGCCCAACAAATGAAAGCTCCGCGCGAATAGTGCTGCGCCTAAATTGAAATGCTTTAAGCGCCTAAGTTCATAAAAGAACGGCCCTTACGACAACGTAAGAAAGCTTTCCTGGCGCTTTTCAATTCATACCGGGGCTGTGCTCGCCTCGGGTACAGAACGAGTACAACAACGAACAAACGAGCACATACTATATACTGTTTTTGCAGTGATACGTAAATACTATCTCTGTCGCTCTCGTGTACCAGGTACCCACCGTGCACTAGTGTGGGTGAGACGGCGGAGGTACCTATAATGTAGGGGACGGGAAAACTTTGAACAAAAAATAAATAAAACGGAATCCTTGTCTACGCTTAAAAATTCAGCTTCTTTTCGAATGCTTTGAGAACAACCGTATTTTTCTCAATTTCTCTAATGTTTTCCCTTTGTATTTGAAAGTATGGCGTGTTCGTTAGCGAATTCGAGCAATAGAACACCTTAAGCCTTTTAGGAACAAAATCAAGTTTTAATAGGCTCTTTTATTTTTATTACCGGTAATTTAAATAAAACTTTTTTATTTCCAGTTAAAGAATGTGTTTTCAAAGGCCCGTGAAAAGAGTGGAAAGTTATTTATGTATATTGGGTGGTCGGGTAGAGGGGCTTTTCCAGTGCAAATTCGTACGCATTACGTCTGGTGACTTACCAGTATGATAATTTTTCGTTTAAGATACTGAGTCACAGGAGCTGAACGAATACATAAGATCTTTCTTCCATTATCTTTTGCTTCCAGAGGAAGACAGCCCGCGCTGACTGGTTGCTTTACATAAATCCGTTCACAGCTCAGTATTATTCCCAGGCGAAATTTCGTGAGATATGAAAAGTACCGCCAGGGAAAATATGTAATGATTTGTTCACCTCATTCGCGCATTGCCGTGGAACTTCCACTCGGGAGCTGGAGGCGGGAGCTACTTGCACCGCGGGGACACGAAGGCAGTCATTATCCCAGCGAGGATGCTGGCTCCGGCTCGCGTTCGCATGAAAAAATGCTAAAAGCAAATTCGTATGCATAGGCTGGCGGAACAACCTGCACGCCTACTCAGCCAGAAGGCATATCTCCACAACTTTCACAAATGCCATCAACATTTGGGAACTTCGTGAATCTGTGAAGTATTGTTGTGTAATTTCGGGAAAATTGAAAAGTATCCCTTGTAGATGCTGACGGATATAAAAGTCATCATTATTATCTTTCATCAAAAAAAATCACGCTTTTAACTTAATGAAACCATGTTAAGTAAACTTTTTGAATAGAAATATTCAAACGCATTTAACATAAATTTTCTCAATATATAATTTTGGATGTTTTAATTTTTTTATATGAATACCGCACAAGAGTCTAAACTGCTCCCAACCGTATAGAGCAAGTGAGACTATGGCATACCCAAACAGAGTGTGTTGTGAGGCTGAAGGTTGTTGGGAGGGGAAGGAGATGATGAAGGTTTGGGAAGTACCTGGCTATTCAGATCTGGTCACCAAACATGGCTAAAGCCATTTCAAGCAACGTTTCGATGCTGAATGGTGGTCTTTCACCAGGGCGATACTTAGAGTATCTACTACTCTGGAACGTGCCGCAAATATACTGTTTATTATTTTATATGAATTAAAATGTGTAATGACGCATGTTAATTAAATAAAAGTTATTGGCGCACGCCGGGTTTGAACCCGCGACCTTTGGATTCGTAGTCGAGCGTCTTATCACTCGACCATGGAGGCCGTCGTACGAGTATGTGCCCATGCATGTTTTTTTTTAAGAAGCATTTCCACATAGGGCAGTTTTTTAAATATAAACAATGTGACATACTTCACAACTTGACCTTGCAGGTGACTAAAGGTCGCCAAAGATAAAATTTATACAACGCAAGAAGGAAACGTACTGGTAACAAATGGAACATTATTGGCTTCAGTTACTCGTATTGAAGAAACAACGCGTTCAAATTACGAACTCCGTGCTACGACAAGTTCGAACGTTGTTCCTGATTCGCTTTTGTTTCTTTCCATTTCTTTCTATCCATACACTTAGATGTTCTACGACGTTCCAAACAATCTGTTCATAAATTAAATTTCTTAAAAGACAATTTTATGTTCAATTTTATAAGTGTGTTTTGATAAACATAATCGCCGACATGCCATTAAGAAAGAAACTATGTTTAAAGTCTTCTCAAGCCCGAGTTATAAGAATAGTACGATCTCAGGAAGATGATAGTCATATCAACACCAGGGTTCTTCGGGAGATAATCACAGCACGCCATAATGCCAATATTACTGCACAACGAGAGGCCCGTCTGGAATGTGTCAAGATATCGATAACAGATCAGTGGTGTGAAGGAGCCTTCAAACATGATCATACATTGGATAATGCCAGCCACGACGACGTTGAAATAGGTAGACTTATAATATAATTCAACGATTGTAATGCTAAAGTGAAAGGACAAAAGATCGGGAATGTGTTGTACAGGAGGAAATATGCGTCTCGACGTATTTCCAGAGCCTCTGGAACCCATAAAAGGACGACTGTTAAAGAATAAAAACACCTTTTACAGAATATTCGCGGTTAAAATTTGGCATTCGAGATGGCATATTTTGAAGCAAACATTGCAAGGGAGATTGGTTTCATGCCCACATTACATGGACAAGGGAAAGTGTATCAACACTTTTTTTTACACAAGCAGGTTGAGAATTATCATTAATTTAATTATCATTCAAGCTCCCGATGTGAATTGCAACAAACGATCTACAAAATGAACAACAGCGTGAGGAACTTAAAGTATTCATTGGAAATTGCTCCAAATGTAAGCTTTGAAGTTCTTTTAAAAGCCGATAGAAACCACAAGTAGAATACTAACGCCGATTTAATGCAGCAAAATGTAACGAAGTTATAACTTTCGTTTAGTTTTTCGTTAATGTTGTCGAATTTGTAGATAATTAATTTTTTTAATAAGGTTTTATAACTTTAAAAAAAACATTTTTTTCTCTTGATAAAGTTTTATTTCTACCTCAAAATTCCACCTATTCTCAAAACCATACCTATCCCGAGCAACACCGGGCATGAAAACTAGTATACAATAAGCTATAATTGTTGGTGTAAAGTAACCTAGAGACTTTCATTATGACCTTTTGTCAATTTAAACTCATTCGTAAGGGAATCGTCGACTGTAACCTGCTTTAGCCTTCAAGCATAATCTACTCGTAGCTTTATTTTAAGATCATCAGCTCCTCAGAGCAAAAATAAATATGGAGAGAGAGCTACATATTTTTACCCAACCTATACAAATTTACGATAAATCACTTTCACCGGGTTTTTATGTCGTAAACCGTGAGAGAGAAAGAGACAAGTTCTCAGATAATATAGCACCACCATTCAGTATGTAAGCATGTTTTCCATCTCCCGCATCTCCGGCGACTCCGCCCGCTACGTTTTGTTATACGACATAACTTAACGGTTTTCGAGGTTATATCCTGTATTTTTGTTTATAACAATACTGGGAAAAAGTGGTTGTAGAAATAAACAAAAACATTATGTCGACATGCGCTATGAACGGCTCTGAGATCAGCTCCATCGAATATGAGGTGCGGTACTTGTAGGGTTGCCATGCACCTGCAATCGGGTGGGAAGCTGACTTGTTACGAAGCCGACGCGTGGCAGTGGACGTTTGTTATAATGTATGCGGCAAAGTGGCAACAATGCCATTAGTATTCCCCATCGGCGGCACCACTTTCTGGCGGCATTTACGAGTATTTGTATCAAAAACGTTTCTCGTCCGATTCGAAAATGTTCCGGGACGTGAGGGCGGCGCGGGCGCGTGAATCACGATACCGAGGAATTTTCAACGGGAAATGCTTAAATTTAATACGAGTGGTGTAATTCGCTTCGGAGGGCAGCTCTTCGCAAAGCTTTGAGCACCAAATTGCGGAGCGTGCCAAATTAAAAAAAAATCATACCGCATTATTTATACGATAAACGGATTCGATTTACATCCGTTGATGATGATAAGTTATCGTGTTAATTGTTCATCAACCTCGCTTACATACTAATTGAAGATTAATCTCCAAAATATTTAACTTATATATAGCGAACATACAATAACACACAAATAAACATAATTAAAAAAATAAAAATATTATGGAGATTTAAAAAATATAAATACGGCGCAAAAGTCTCAACTGCCGGAGCAAAGCGGGACTATGGCATCTCCAGTTAATTTATGTTGCGAGGCTTAAGGAAGTGGAAAGGTGTCACTAATTGTTATAGTGCCGTAAAAGCGCCACACAGCTGTCACGTGTCAAAAGTGTCAACAAGACACGACAGCGCTTTACACTTAAGTGTACGTTTGACTCGCAGTACTGACAGTGTGTGCGTGGAGCTAGTGATTTTTCTTCGATTCACGTTTTAATATATTACAATTTAATATATCTGGTTCCGTGTTAGAAATATTCCTGAAATACCTTCAACATCATCAACACCGAGGATGAATTTTGGTTTAGAAAAATGACTAGGGTGTAATTTATAATGATGGGTGGTATGAAAGATTAAGGATAAATATATTCGATTTGATTTGCCTACAACGTAAAAAAGGACTGTGTGAAGTTTGTGTGGGAAAACATTTGTGTCAAACATGTTTTTCTTTTTTTAATTTGATTTTCGTATTCATTAAACTATTGCATTCTATTTTAATGTTTTTTTTTTAATCATAATTCGAAGCTTGGTAAAAGAATTTTGAAAATCGGAAAATTAAAAGTAATTAATAAAGGAAGTAAAAATGGAGAATTTTATTTGATACTTTATCATATATTTAAAGAAAATATTTGGCAATAAAAACACTCCACACAAAATTTTATCAATTTTAACTTTTTAAATAATATCAATCTACAACACAAATATGAAACAGAAAAATCCAGAAAATAAAAAGACAATGGTTACAACCGAGACAATAAAATAAAAGCATTAATGTTTTAAAGTTGATTCTAATTTCAATATTAATATCAACGTTATGATGTACAAAGACATAAATACGTACATATAAATAATGCTTTCTACATTAATTGACGTCCAAATTGAAAACTTGAGAGAGATCGATATGTAAAACGCTATTGCGAGTTTGTTGTTTAGCTGAAACCCTTTTCCCCCTGTATATAGGTAGACAATCCCCTGTATTAATTAAACACATAAATAAGTCGTGTCATTTGAAATCGCAGTTAAATCTTCCGTGTCAGCTGTCTTTTTCTCATCTGCATTATTAATTAGCCGCAAAGCCTTTCAGGAGGTGACACGCCAAAATGGCGGAGGAAGAAAATAGTACCTGAGGGGGGGCTATAAAGCACTCCTCCAAAGAATTATTTTGATGCAAAGATATTTAAAAAAAAATAAAGGAAAAAGCCGTTTACAGGAAAATGTTATCCTCACACTTAAAACGAAGAGATGTAAGTATCAAAATAATTCCTTTTGTTTGCGGGTCGTGAAAGACAGCCAAATTAAAATGCATCTCACGTATCGTATTTAGTTTATTTTACCATTGAACCTGCAGCTTAAAGTAAAAGTAAAGAATAAAGTGTTAGTTGTTACGAAGCTAGCTGCCGAGTAGTCGAGCATGTTTTAGTAAAGTTGGTCAGTTGCTCTCAAAGGCCTGTCCTTACTATTCAAGTTGCTGTAAAGTTACAGACATATATATATTCGGCACTGTTTTCAGCAAGACGGCGTATACATGCTGCTTTACTTTTAACAACGGGACTTTTGCAAACCTTAAGAGAATAAGAAAAAGTGCCAAGGGTGGGGTGCAGCACCCGTTCGTAGTGTGGAGCGGCGGGAGGAGTATAACTCTTATTTAATAGGTAAGCTCTAAACATTTCTAGACGAACTGAGAGTTCAATTGCGTCTGATATGATATTCTATTCATGTATAGAATATCATGACACAGTTAAATCTATAATATTTCTGATTGTTCCTATTCCCTTGGCTAAGATTTTTAGTTTTCGTTAAAGATATTACTGTAACATTTTACGTGCGAAGAAAAGATGTAACCCAAATATTGACGAAGATATATGTTAATATTTGATATTGGCAACCCTTCCCCTACCGAATAAGAAACGTGACACGGCCATCCCCTATTCCAGAAAATCTGCGACGTGAAGGTATTAATACCCGTCATCCCTTTGTCTCGATTTAGAGAATTATTTTAACGGCGCGATTGAAGGAACTTTTAGAAGTATTAAATCTCGCTGTCCTTGTTTTAGCGGACACAGCTAAACGTGGATGGGATTCCTGGGCAACGTAATTTAATACCTTCGAGGGAGGCTTTGTGATGATGGGAGTTTGTCACTCGGCTTACTGAGGTACGGGGCGGGCGTGCCTATCATAGGCAGATGAATTAAAAGTTAACTTATATCCTTATTATATTTTAAGGAGAGCCGGCGTAAAGTGGCTCCAGGAAATGAGGCAAAGTGAGATAAAGAAGTATGATTAGAATTTACCCAACAAAGAAAATGTTAGGCGGGAATATTATATACAAAGTTTAATTATTTAACGACGGTCTGTATTCTGTTGATAATCATTATGCGCTTCAATTATTATTAAAGTCTTCTTTTCATCAGATTATCTTTCAGGCCAAATAAAACGAAAATATCTAAATGTTTATGATGGCAAATGGCGAGGTTGTATCACGTACGTGCTTATAGAAGCGGCGAATTTAAAAAAATGTAGTTAAGAAAGATTGAGTTGAAAAAATTACGAAAATGTGGAAGAAAGAGGAGCTTAAAAATGAGAAGAAGATACGTGACGTAGATGGATGTACCGATTAACTGGGGATGTTCTGGGGTTAAGACCAGTAGGGCGGGGAGGGGGAGGTGAGTGGTGGGGGGAGACATATCAATATCCCGGCGGGGCGCTGGTTCATGGGTACAACTCCCTCGGGGTATTATTGTGACAAAATGTGCCAAGTTACATGTTACTCTAACGCTTCTTTTGATTTCACATTTAAAAAATAGAAAATATCGAAAGAAATCTTATAAATTATAGCATTAAAATAGATGCAATTCAATGTTTAATTTAATTTGATAGCGATATGTGATTAAAAAACACAACGGTATATCTTAATAAAGGAAATTTAACACTAGATATATTGGTTGTACCTACGTCTCAATAAAAAAAAAAAATTGTAGCGTTAAAATCCATTTTTCGTTCTTTGTAAATGAAATACAAATTAATGTAAAGTTACTAAGAAATTGAAAAAAAATGTTGTAATTCTAAAAGACTGGGGGCGGAAGGAAAAACAAAAACAACGAAAAGTGCACAAAGTAGAGGGAGCTGAAGATATGAAAATAAAAGTTGATATATTCATACATACCGACTGTATACATTTTATCAAAAGTTCGTATCTCTAGGAATATGTGGAATGTTGGCATAATGCAAGGAAGGGAAAAATATTTTTTCCTCAAAAATGCTGTATTTTTCTGTGAGAAATGCCCCACCCGGGAGCCGGTTAAGCGGTAACTCCCTTAAGTGTAAGCAATTTAATGTAAATACAGAGACCATGGAACAATGTAGAAAGGCTTACCATTTTATTGTTTATTTCGTGGAAATGAATTTCACAGACTTTATCTACGATGTCTTCGCTTTGAAATGTGACGAAGCCAAATCCTGAAAAGAGAAAAGAAAACAATGAGCAAAGGTGACAGAATACAGATGACTTATTTACCAATGGAAGGAAGAAACTACACATACGAGTACAGGATCACACACAAGAATCTAGATACTAGACCACACATTCGTCGATGTTTCATTTCAAGTGTGGAAATAAATACACTGCTTTATTTTCCAAGTGTGAACAAATCAAATAAACATCAAGGCAGTTTTAACATAACTTCGAATGTGAAAAATCACAACAAATGTAACATTAGCTTAAAATAGTTTGACACAATATGTACATACATAAATATAATGTTGGTACTGGAAAACTCGTGCGCGAAATTTATTGCGTCCCTTTATTCTGCCCAACGTTTCTGCTAAAATTATTTTTAATCCAGCTTGCCTAGACCAATTGCAAGGAACGTTTACGTTTAATTTAAATTATTAAAAACTATGATCTTTCAATGATTTTAATTTACCTCACCTACATGGGTATCTGCCTTAATGACATATTCGAATTCAAGTAATTTGATTGAGAAATAGATATGATTTTTAACACAATGAAGGGAACATATAATATTGTACAATTTCAAGTAGAAAAAACTTTTACACATTATTCTTTAATATTAGAAAACATATTTTTCCATGAGGTTTTTTGAAGTAAATAATTTCATAAAAGTATTTTCTTGATAAGATAGATACTCGAGTACGAATGCCATAAACAATGAAAAAAGCGCTGTGCGAACTACTCTCATAAACTTGTTGAAGTTGAAACCAAATACAATTTTTATTTTATTTATTTCTTGCATTAAAAGGTAGATTTTTTTTACTATTTACACTTTTAGTAAAGCAAGGCAACGGGTGGACACAAAATATGGTAGAAAATCAAGTTTTTGGTTACGTTATAGCTTGGTCAATAACTTCCTGTGAAGCAAACCTTCCTGGTAGCTAAGCTCACTGTACGGTGCACACTGCACTGGCCCGGTGTCTGATCTCCCGGCGTAATAAAGGTATAAGATGCCTTTACAGCCCAGAGTGTTCATAATGCGGGGGTAAAATACCCCTATTGTTTGGCGTGATAACTAAAACAATATCATCCACCTGCTGTGCTCTTGTCACATCTCAACTTATACAAAGGGTTGACATAAATGGAATATTGTTTCTTATTGCCAATAGCACGGACTAGATCTAGATGAAATCAAGCGACTTTTTCGATTATCTACCATCATTAAGTTCTTCAGGAATTAAACGTAGAACTAAATGAGATAATTCATTTTCAATCGTATTAGAGCCAGAAATACTCGTACTGAGGTACTTCACAAGTAGAAATTAGATAATCTTAGGCATTTGATCCATAATCTGAATATATGGATGGAAATAGCCCAGCAAGGCACATAGCTTGTGTAACGTAGTAAGGTTAGGACGATAAAACGCATGGAATGAAGTAACGGTTTCTTGATTTCACCCCACGAAGCCATCAATCCGGACCAAACGTTTGATGGGACACCTATAAATATTTATTTTATTAAGATTGTATCCTTGACGGCCGGGTAGCAAAATATTTTATGGCGCGGTTTTGCTCAATATTGTATTTTTCATATTCTACATAAAAATTGATATTGGAGTGGGTCGCGTTCGTGCAGAGAAGAACATGCGAGTATCGGAAGCCTTCGATATATTGTGATGCAATATACTCGAGTTGACTGGACAGCACTCTCGGCTCAGGGCGCTTTGGTGAAATATTTCATTTTATTCGGCTTCGGTGGCGACTTTAATTTAGCCGAGAACAGCCAGTGGCTGACGTAAAGGACTCAGTGAATAGCAATATGCGTATTATAGCTGTCACGGAATGTGCCGTAAAAGTAACTATTTTGCCAGATGCCGTAAAAGCAGAAAAGAACGGCCGCATACATTGTAAACTTTATAGATTTAAGCGAATTTTTTACGTTTAATAAATCGATGAGTCAGAATCATAGCAATTTCGGCGGAGCCATAATTTGTTACTGTAAACTTCACAACGTTTAATTTGTAACTCAAATTCCCCTTTTCAGCCAAAATATACGGCCCCGAGTGGCTACATGGTTAATTTAAAGAGATTTCTCTGGATTAACGACGAGACCTTTTCATGACGACTACATTTTGTAAAATTTCAACAATCTCATTAAACAAGTTTCCCGAAAATTTAGGTCAAGAGCTTTTACGTGACATTTTTCCATAATAGTTCCCTTACAGATTGTGTTTCACCTTTCCAAGTGGAAATCGTAAATTATTGCTGACAAGACGGATTATCTTGGACTTGTAATATTATAATACACAAAATTTCTAAATATCAGCATATTCCTAGTATAAATTATTATGATCTTCGTTAGTATATGTAGAAAGGTGGGGAGTTAAAGTTTGCGTTGGGGTCAAACTATTGTAACATTTATCTCTGTTGTGTGTTGGATATTTTTTATTAACCACTATATTTTTTCACGAGTGGAGATAGCAATGATTTGATTTGAGTTGGATTATTCAAATGATAATATGTCAGCGGTCAGGGAGCAGGGAGCAGGGAGCAGGGAACGGGGCCCAGGGATCAGGAGCTCAGGATATCGACGGAGGTAGAGCAGTTAGCCGCTAGTGGTATGATGGCCTGTAATCCCATTAACGGAACGTGCCGTTCGACGGGCGGCCAGGATTTACACATGACCCGGCGGCGGACTATCTGCCCTCGCCGACGGCCTCCCGCCCCGCCTGCGCTCCCTGCGCCCCCTGCCGCATGCAAGAAGGTATTTACATGCCAGACGGTATCTGCTCTCCACAGCTGATCAGCTCACCTACTTGCCCGCCGCTACTTCTAACCATTGCTGTACCAGAGATAGCGATTAAAGTCCAGGAAAATTAATTCCGGTGGAACTTATTGGATCGCATGCAAATATTGCAATTTAATTTCACTACGGACTGGCTAGGGCTAAATTAAATTAACGATTAAATTCAATTTCCTACAAGGTCACGTTTAAATAACGAATCTAATAAATCATACAACGTAGGTAGTAGATTAAATAATGTTAAATACTATATTACGTTCATGCTGACATCCAACTACGGAGTATCGCATTTCGTGGAAAATATCTATCGGAGTTTGAAAAAGGGCAATAAAAATGTCACATATGATATCGCTAGCTTTAAACATGTGCCAAGAGCAAATAGTCAGTTCTCTGAATCGTGCAAAGTCTTTTCTGCCTTTTGATACAGCCTTATTATGGAAGCTAGAGAGTTGAGGGTTGAGGGTTGAGGGTTGAGGGTCGAGGGTTGGGGGCGGAAGGGGCGCCACAGGATGTAAAGAGGGGAGCGTCTACAGCGGAAATCAGGACTGAAATTGAAATGGAAAGAAAGAATAGATATAACGCAGCCGGAGCAAGATAGCGGAGACACGATGTTTTCTGTCCGTTAATTTGGTTAGAATTTAATTTCGCCGCGACTTCCCCGCCTCGCTGCGGGCGCGGGCGGCCGCGTCTCGTTTGATTCCACCGTCGATTTTCGGTTCGCGGCGGTAAGCCCTTAATTAGCCGCGCCCGCTCGAGATGCTAAAAATTCAAGTAAGCCTTTAAATATTCATGTATCTATGCGGCTGAGATTAGAATATACTTTGACAGAATACATTAACACTTCATTGTGCTATAATTGCCATAATTGATATAGCTAACGAGGTTCGCAATCTTTCAGCTTGATCTGGAAAACGCAAATTAACATTCTGCTTTAATAAAGTGGAAGAAATTTGCAGGAGAAATACTTTGGGCTGGGTTATAATTGTTCATCTTCTCTGAGAAGTATTTAAATTCGATATCCATTGTGACGATGGAGACTGCTTGAATCTCTAATAAAATACATTTAATATTCACATAGGAAGACTTTTAGTTGAACGAAAGAATTGTGGACTTATGTCATTAGTTAAAAAAGTCCATTTACAAGTGTAATTTATTAACTCAAAAAGTTCTTCCCTAGTTGGTTGTTAAAATTCTTAGTACGAACTAATTTAATTTACGCAACGTGTTTGTAAATAATAAATTACACACACAAAAATGTTCCAGGAATCAGGTCTTTCTTACGCATTCACATCTCACATTATACTTATGTTACACTACTTCATACGTTATATTCATATCACTCCTTTGGATATGTCTTATCTTATTATATGTGGGGCGCAAACAAATACTTTTAGCTTCTTTTATTATTCTATGCATGTACCTACTCGTCGAGATATACCTACTTAAGACCTATAAGTATTTTACCTTTTTTTTTTTCTTTCTTTATTCTTTATACATGATATATTATGTTTATCTTCAAATGTAACTCACATTTTTTCTGCTATATCACCATTTATCTTTTGAACATTTTGGTGAAAAACTTAACGTGTGAGATCTTTTAAAATTAATAAATAAATAAAAAAAATGATTAGTGTTTTTAAAACCGCAGTAGTTTTGAGAAAATTTTGTGCTTTTAAATACTGAGAAATTAAAATATTATTTCAAAGCTGGAAATGTATTCTTGCTAAAAAATTAAAAAAATTGAATATCAAAAATTGAAATTGTCAAATAAATTTAATCCCTTCTGAGAAATACTTTCATATCTTTAATCGTCACTCGCCCAACAGAAAATAAATCTTGGAAAGCTACGGTGGCAAGATGAACTTCTTGATCGACTTAAGCATTGTTTAACTAAGCTTATAATGTACTCAATGCCTTTGAACGTAACAATTAAAGTAATATCTTAGGGGCAAATTTGTAACAAGTCTCTTCATTTTAATTGGGCACTATCTGGAATAGACACTGTACCATTCTTAATATCTCTTGGGATATTCTCTAAATTACACGTCTATGTGAAGACGTCTTGTAAGCATTCAACTATGCTTCCAGTTACAGAACTCCTATTATAAATAATCTAATCAACTTGGCAGTGCAATTAAATGACCGTTTCATCAAAAATATGATTTATAAAATCTATAGTGAACCACATGTAGTTTTTTTATTCTACCCAGAATATGTTTTCATGTAGATTATTTTCTAAGGTTAGCCGTAAGAAACAAGACAAGTTAAGATCTTTGGACGGAATATTATAAGTGCAGCGACGATTTTTTTTTAATTTCAACAATTTACCGATACAATTAAATATGACGAACTTAGAGATCGAGTGGTTGAGATCCTCGACTATGAATCCAAAGATCTTGGTTTCATATCCCAGCATGCGGAAAATAAATAGAGTTTAACTAATTATTATGTTATTTTACATTTAATTAGTACTAAAATAATACATAGTGTGTTTGCGGTACGTTCCAGAGTGGAAGATACTCTTAGTATTTCCCTGGTAAAAGACCATAGTTTAGAACCAACACGTTGCTTGAAATGGCTTTAATCGTGTTCGGTTTCCAGATCGGATTAGCGAAATACTTCCCAATCTTCCTATTCTCCGTCTTTTGCCCTTCCCAATTCCTTTCAGCCCAACAACATACGTCAGGGATGCCATATTTTTACTGGCTCCAAATAGTTGGGAGCAGTTGGAACTCTTGTGCGGTATTAATATAAGTATATTTAAAGAGCTGATGGAAATGGGTAGAATACGTTGCTTAAATAGTGATAAATTAAAAGACTAATCGTCATTGAGTAACGCCCAAAAAACACCTTCTCCCAGAAGTGGATAGATAGTCAATGATAAAATTTTAATTGTTAACAAAAATATGTAAATTTATTTTTCTCTACCTAGAACTAAACAAAAAATGCACGTTTTAATCGAGAGGTGTGAAAGTCAATACCACAAAATGTAACTTTCCATCTTAAAAAACATCCTTATAAAGACTTGGTGCCCGATCCAGCACATGAGTTCATGGCCCATCTATTATTTCACCGTAAATGTGGCGTAGTTTCTTCTACTGAAATCATTTCCACATCTGCTGGCTGCATTTTATTTTTTACTTCGGTATATTGGCCGTTCGGTCATTTTAGGAACAGCGAGCAACGAGCTTAGAATGAAGTTATCGAGTTGCAATATACTGGTAGCGGTCGGCCAGCAATATAGTGTTTTCGCGTGAGTAATGGTCATCCCGCGTACACGGGAGATGTAGGATGCTGGCGGCTGGCGGCAGGATGTTCCCGGTGTGGCTGCTGAAGTGAAATATTGCCACTTTAGCTTCGCATACCTGCTCCGAACACATTTTATTGAAACAAATGTTTTATTTCAAAGTAAATCGACCTCCGTAGTCGAGCGGTTAAGATTCTCAACTACGAATCTAGAGGTCGCGGGCTCAAATCTCAGTGTCCTCAAATAAATGTAATTAATTTAATTTGTGTCCTTTCACAGCCAGAAATAACGATATTAATTCTTGACACATTTTATTCGTAACGATCTAGTTGGAAAAGCGACAAAAGGATCTGGGTAGAGATTAGTGATGCTTATTTTTAAAAAGTGACTGATGGGACTTCAATCATACATGTGTTTATATTGTGAATATTTAGAAAAAAAAAACATTATTGTTTTATTGTACCAAGCCTCTTGATTTATGTTCTTTTTGAATATGTTTTGAAATTACAGAAATGCTTTATTTAAGTCCCTGAGAGTAATGATTCATAGAATAATATGATGTTAGAAACTTTTAGCACAGTTATGAATATGTTTTTGAATATTATCCAGCTTTTCCTACTAAATACTTGAGATAACGAATCCAGAGGTCGCGGGTTCAAACCCGGCGTGCGCAAATAACTTTTATTCAATGAATATATGTCATAACACATTTAAATGAATACAAAGTATATTTGTAAAACGTTCCAGAGTGGAAAGTACTCTTAGTATCGCCCTGGTGAAATACCAGCATTTAGAATCGAAACGTTGCTTAAAATAGCTAAAGAAGCAATTGATAGCAGAAGCCGTAGCCATTACGCGCCACTAAATAAATTATGAAAAAATGGTTATCAGATGTGGCAAAAAAAGTTTCATGCAAAAAACGTTTGAAAAGCGCTAAAGTCCGAAAACGGTTACTTTCAAATTCTTTTCTTATTGAGAAAATCATTCCGGATAATCGTTTCCTTTATTATTAGACCTCCTTATTCGTGATCTTTTGTGTAAATAAAGTTAAACGGAAAATTTTTTGAAAGTGAAACAATAAAAGTGTACCTTGATTAAAGTTCTCAATACGGAATGGCGAAATTATTGTCCAGATAACACGTGGAGGTGTATTATACCTGTGCTGGTATACCGAAGTATATATGGTATGGGGAAGACGGAAGGTATATTCAGGTGTAGGATAATGCTACAAGTATAGCTAGGCGCGTGTTTAACTAGTGCGCATTACGGGGAAGCTTTATGCTCCGTGAAAAGCGAGAACATTGTCCTTTTTCCAAGTAAAGGAACAAAGCGTATCGGATTGAACTGCGAGTCGAGAAAAGGTGAAAGCCATATATTATCCACTAGTGTTTTCACTACGCTGCACGAAATCCTTTCTTTTAAATGGGATAAGCTTTTTTTCTTTTATTTTTAATTCAAGAATGTAAGAGCGTGTCTTTTGTTTAGTATTTATGTTACTTGTTTGCATCGCATGTCGAATATTTAATGGTTAAAATTTCAGCTTAATAAAACAACGAAACATTTAATGGCATTTAAAAATGAGCAAGCGCTCATTGGTTTCCGATAACGGTGGCTTTGTTGCGAATTGATAAAATGCTTACACATACCTAAAGCTCCCCGAATACAGCAATTAGAGTTTTCCAGCATTGTATTAATAATGCCGTCACGGGCGGAAAGAGGTGGAAAGATGTGGAAAGAGGCGGAATGAGGCAGGATGAAACACGAACTACTCCACCCACTAAGGTAGATAACAATATTAATGTCCCTTGTATCCCTTTTGTAGCCGCCATAACCCCATTATGTGATCTCCCGATCGTCCCTAATGGGTTAAAATGATTATGCGTGGCCTCCGCCGGGAGTAGCTCTGTCGTCGCCGAATATAATGACGCCATTATCATAAATGATAATGGCGTCATCAATTATGAGCGCAGCATAATAAATCATGTCGGTGCTCCCGTCTGCTGTGAAGCACTGCACCCGCGTCAGCACCTAGGTGCACCTAGCTCCTGCATCTAGCGCCCTGCGCCGCGCGCCGTCAAGTCACAGTGCATCCGTTCAGTGCACACAAACAGCGGCTTGCTTGCACTGAGTTCGGTGTCAATATGCCGAGAGTGCATTACATACTTTAGTCCAAGTTTTTTTGTTTGAAATATATCAAAGCTGACAAATCAAGAAAACTGCAAATGCCAATAAAATACTCCCCAATAAATACACACGCACTTATATTTAGGTTTATGAAGATCTGTTGAAAGCGATGAATCTACGTTCCAAACTGACAAGGTCTAGTTTAATGGCGTACTGTGTTTTATTTATTCTTCTCTGTATGTATTTTTTTATTCTTCTTATTTTAATTTATATGATTTTCTAGGTTAACGGTAACGGTAAGATATAAGCAACCCTCTAAGTCTTTGAGTATGATTTTGTTTTTTTTTTTTAAATCAACACATATTGATTTTAACCTTAAATTGGTATTGGTTATGGTCAGAAAACACAACAGATGAGTAATTGTATAAAATTTACCAATGTTTTAAAAAGAAACCTGTATGCGAAATAAAGTTTGTTTTCAACTGTTCAAATTCATAATGTTGATGGGATCGCCAGTACAAGCACCCCGTGAGGTAGTTGCAGGAATCATTCTGGCAACTGAGGAAGATTGCCCCGGTCACCTGTGCTGACCTCATTCATATGCATGACCGAGGTGAATATTAATTAGGGGAGATTATCGTGTCAAGCGTCGCACTCGAAGGGTATTCTGAAAATGTGTATAAAAAATAGACGTTCAGAAAGACGGATTTTAGGTGATGATTTGATCTTAGGTTCAACTATGTCGTCATCTAACGTTTGAGAATTGATTCTAAATTACTGATGAGATTAGACCACACAAATTTTTAATTTACGACTCGTTCTTATGTTCAACAGCTCGGCTATGGAACGATTTGCCGGGCTCTGTGTTTCCTCCCTCCTTCAACATGGGCCTCTTCAAGACCCAAGTTCACTCCTTCCTTTCCTCAAAAAAACCCTCCACACAGCATCCCCAAAAACGACATAGGCCCTGAGGGAAATTGTTTTCCTCAAGGCCTCCTGTGTGGAGTTATTGTAAAAAAAAAAAAAATTGAGAATTATGGCAGCATATATTGCATAGGTATTAAAAACATTCTCTTAGGCTTTCAATAATGCAATTTTTCATAATTGTTTAGGAATGATTAAAATTAAGAAGTTTTTAAAAGTTTTATTTAAGTACCTTAACTAATTAATTAAGGCCGTTTATATATTTGACTACTAGCTTACTATCCACTCATACCTTAGTTTGAAGGTGGTTATGGATATTTCATTGTTGTTGAAAGGTGCACATTCAGTGAGACGTTAAGGAAAATCCACCTGTGTTTCTAAATTAGTCAAGCATGCAAATGCAAGTAACACATATGTGTTGAATTTAGCGCTACTCGATGGTTAAGGTGATTACTTATCAAATTAATCTTCTGACAGATAAACCAACGTAGACATGGAACGATTCCGAACTTATTCGGTCGGGGGTAGGGCGGCGGCAACACCGAAATACTGCACTTCCCGCGAGACACGGTTCATACCTCGCTTCCTGCTCCGGCTCTGTCGAGTGGGAGGCGGAGGGCGGGGCGGGGGACTGCCATCCCACTCCCCTAGGGCCGGCTACATTCTGTCAAGTGCCATCCCCCGCATACTTGAGTGCCGCGACTGCAACTGTACGAACAGCTCCGGCCCTACCGATCCCATCGCGACCAGCTCCCAGCTCCCAGCTACCTTATTCTATCCAGCTAAACACCCAGCCTCTCTACCTCTAGATCTAGCTCTAACTCCTGCCATGATGTATGCAAGCCGACAAGGTGCCTGCGGCCGAGTGATGCCTCTGCGGCTACAATGAGTACAACTGTCTTTTATCTCCCGCGATGCGAAGCGTTGTGTTACAGGTAACGTTTTAAAATGAATTCCGGTGAATTTTCTGCTATGTTGTGATTCTCTCAAGTTTTGTATAAAGGTGATACTCTATCCCACTGTGCACGGAAGTTTCGTTTTTAATGTCATAATATCTCACACATATAAAACAATAGGGAGTTTAAAACAACATGTAAAATAAATGTTTTCAATCAAATTGAATACAGAAGATGTCTATTTGCTCGTCAATGGCATATGGCGCGGGATAGCAAAATGTGTATTTTTACCATTAGTATTGTCAATGGCGGAGTTGCGGAGTAGACCGCGACAGGTTGCCGGCGGGACATCGCGCAGCGCCGCCATGAATATGCGGCCGAGATAAATAATAAATCCCACTCGAATGAGCCGCTGCGACGTTTCGCCCCTGCTTCCCTCGCGCGCCCCGTGTCCTATATTACCCCACCCGCCCCACATCCCGTCCACCCCAACCAACTCGCTGCACACAAATATCAAATTTGCGGATTCCGGTTGAGCATGTGAAGTATCAAAGTGAATAATAATTGTACGGAGCACACGGAGGAATTAAATTCGCGTTGAAACGTGGCGGAAATAAAGTGCTCGCTTCTAATTTTGTCAGACGTCAATCTTTGTGATAGTGATAAAACGTTTTCCATTGTTCGGATTCGGCGGGGAGCGTTTCTCTGTGAAATGTGTCTCCAATTTGTAAATAATGACAAACACCTGCTTTTCTGAGAAAAACTCGATCCGTCGGACAGTTTATCAACGATAAAGCATTTTATTTGATTGATTTCGATAAAATAACAGTGTTTATTTAAAAAACTAACACAGAAAATTTCCACGAGTAAATATTCATAAATCACCCTAAGGTACGCGTAGTTCGAACTTCGGTATCCTTGAAATACAATCAAATTTTCATTTAATGAAGTATAAACACATTCGCAGAACGTAGCAATAAACCAAGAAACGTTATCAAATCCGGGGCGAAATGTTTCAACTTGAAAACAAACTTAACGCTGGCGCAAACATACATGCCCCTGTGCTTCAGTGCTTCAGTGCTTCAGTGCTCCTGTGGAGTGAGCCGGGAGATGGGCGCAATGTTTATACGAAGAAACGGTGGACGATAAGCGAGCTGAGATTAGAGGGCACGGACGGACTGTCGGAGTTATGTTTTGGAACACTATCAATATCTGTAAGCTCATCATTGAAGTAACAGGGGTTACAGCTGATAATTATAACAAAAAATGATTAAACTAGTTATTAAATTATTGCATGGAAAATAAACATCTTATTTTTCAATACTTCTAAAATTAAATTTTTACAGTGAGTTTAACTTTTATTTTTAAGTACATTAATTCTATCCCACTTTTTGTCATATATTTGTGATGAGAAGAAAATAATATTAATTAAATAAATATTATTTTTTAAATCAATCTTTTTGGATAAAGGTTTATATAATATCAGTAAAAGTAAAGTTTTTTAAACTATTTGAGACTTAACTGGTGAAAATAAATACTCAACATGATTTGAATTAATAATAAAGTTTAATAAAAACTATATATCATTTTTTTAACGTGCGTTTGACGTAAACAGAAAACGTTATGTTTTGATCACTAATAATAATAACTGAAAAAAAAAACTTCATATAACACAAGACATAATTTATTAAACGTTCATAGTGAGGAAATAATTGAAAATACGGAATGAAAAGTAGATTGGTACTTCGGCAGCCCTAACCTCCTCCATGCAAGCGCTCTGGCTCTCGCTGCTATCTCTGCAACAATGTGGCCGTAACCGTTTTAAAGCACTTACTCCTTCATATCTGGCGCGCTTATATGCTCGGTGTATGCGAAATGTTTTCGCTGAAAGTTCGCTGCGTTTAATTGCAAGAAACCAACTTTAAAAAGGGATTATCTCCTCAGGCGGGAACAAATCCGCAAAGCGAGGTTAATAATTACGGTGCCTTAGCGAGGGAATATCTTAGCGATGCAAACTGACTATTTTCTGGCGGTTAGTGTCCCGTTCAGTCCCGCTCCTCTCTCCATATTAAATATGTGTTTCTTTGATACGAAGTGTAAAGGTATTATGAGCTAATTATGAATTGCAGCTGTCAAACCTTTCGGGACTTTGAAAGACACGCTCCACATAAGTTATTCACTCAGTTAATGCTTTGTACAAATCGGTTTTGCTAAGGTCCAAGAAATTATAAAATGTTGACCGAGGAAATATGTAAATGAGGGCGCGGGACCGCCGAGCCGAGGCAGAGGCGTTGGCAGCAGCACGGAACGGGGCATAACATCTGTTTGTAAACATGTTCGATATTTTGTTGTACGCATTCTCGGGGGAAATCTGTCCTAATAGAATGGCATGTTGAGTATTACTTTGGCGAAGCACATTTTGTAACATTCACGAAATGAGACATGCTAATCCGGAGCCGTTTCAGGAAAATTAAGAAACGTGAACAAATCGCCGCTCCTCCGCGTAGAAAAGCATTACAGAAAAGTGGACACATTCATTTTTAAATAACGTTTTACACATATTCATTTTTTTCCGTACGAATCGATGAAAACAATCAAAGAATACTTAAACAAGTAGATGGAGGTTTTAGTTTTCATCATAATGTAGGTAGCACCTACTAGTTGAGAGTTAAAATAAAAAAATAAAGACTTTTACGCCATAAGAAAGCAGATAAAAGTGTTATAAATTATAATTATCTCGATGCACTTTTCGAGTTAATATTCAACGGAGGTGTGAACAACACGTACATTTTCCTTCAGCGCCGTAGAAACTTGACGATTAAGCGTGAGCTTCCGGATCGTACACAGAAGAGTGTGTTCCCGCTCGCGCTATAAATAAAGTACTCCATCGCCGTATATCTGATAATTAATATGTACGCCGCCCACGAGTTCGTGATAGAAGGTCCCGGTAATGAGCCCGAGCCCCTAAACAGGAATTCCGAGGTGAGCGTCGAGCGCCTTACAATTATTGCATTGCTCAGTCCAAGACGCGACTGTCTTAGTGAATGTATATTATTTTGAAATTAGTAAAAGCAAACAACAAGTAAATACAAAATATTTTTCAGCAGCTACCTGCAAATTCGCGATGTGTTTATGGACTTTTCTCCCTTCAGTATTATGACCGTATTTTCGTTTTCTTATATAGAATTTATCATAATAGTAAAGAATTTCCCGTCAGTAAACAAGCCCAAGGCTCACTCACTTCCTGCTAAGATAAGCCTACTATCTGCTGGATAATATTGTGAGAGAGCTTTCAGCTTTAAGTTAACAATGATATCATAGCGCAGCCTCCACATACTCACCTACTTACTCACTCACCTACTCACCTACGGGCTGTGGGCCATGGGCTACTAGCTGCCTGTACCTTCCCACCTTCCTTCTTTCTACATCCTACTTCCTACCTGAGTGGAGTATAGTATTCACAGTGTATAAAGAAAGTTTGATCGCTCTCACTTGATCGCGAAATTGCTTTTCCATCGAGACGTAAATCGGTTTTTATATTTTATCTGGTTTCATTGAAATAAAAAGGATAAATCTGGATTTTTTTATTACCTCTATAAAAAATAAATTGGCTTCGTTTATACTCAAAGAGATAAAGAGAATTAGAAAAAGGAATTATGATGTTTTTATAAGACGGCTCGGGTGTTGTTTACGCAACACAAACAAATCCTAAACCGTTATCCTTTTGATAACTTTCTGAATACATTATCGGCAAAGTTCCGTAGAAATAACGTGAAAAGGTATCTTTATTCTATCGAGATTTTTAACTGGAAATGTTTCTTCCATAGAAACAACTAAATGTAAATTAATTTTGTCTGTGCATTGGAGGCGGATAACCGAGGGAGATAGTTTTGTCGGTGATAACAAAGCAATCGTATATATTCAGCTCAAGCTGCTCCGCAAAAAGGTATAAACACCGTTAATTCCGTATCGATAAGCGGGGCGATAATGAAACGGAAAATTGCGTGCGTTCCTTCGACATAACGTTGATACGGATACGGGTTAAGAGATAATCCTAGCCGGGGTTCAGGAAATAGGGAAAGTTCAGTGGCCTACCTCATTATACCCCTGATGGTGGCATTACCTTTTAATTGCAAATCGAAATGTGGCGGCTTGACTGACAATCTGTTTACTAGGCCAGTGCATTAAAACATTGCCGGGCACAAATGGATTGTGATTTTTTTTGATTTTATGGATTCTTTCGTAATCCTCTACTAACTAGCTGGGGCTTATACAAATACCCCTCATAATGTCTATCTGACTAGTACTGCGGCTCATTAGGCCTTATTACTATCACCATCTGATGGTTTCATTTACTTGACTGAGTTTAAGTTTACATTAGTGTTTTCTTAGGGAAAAGGTCTTAACTGGATAAAAAACCCTAAGCAAGGAAAAGATAAAAAGAAAATACAAAAGTTCTGAACTTATTACTGTTTAAAGAAAATTATTTGACTGAAGTTAAATATTTTATTTTTTCAACCTTGGGCTGCATCCTTTTCCATTTCTGAGGTCTTTCTGGAAAGGGATACAGTGGCGTGGAGTGGTTTGGAATAGGATTTGGTTTGGTTTGGAATGGGTCGGCCACCATTTCCTCAGCTTCGATCTGGTGGTCCTCGTGGTAGATTGTCCGATGCTGCACTATCCTTAGACAATGTCGGTCAGGAGCTCCATGAGGATCACCAGTTTTTCTGCTTTGGATGTGCAGGCGGCGAGTCTCCCACGGACCTTAATAAGGCCCAGAAGGAGAGACATAATGTCCTCGTCATCGGAGGCTTTCGAGGGTCCCTGTTCTCGACTTTCAGGCTGCGGTGCACGTCGCTGCTCCGGTCGTGAGGGGGGGCTTGGCGGGCCGCCACTGGCAACGTTTGCCCAAGACCTGCCGTCTACTCTGGCTGTCGGGGCTGGCTCACGCGCCTCTGGCGCCCTGCGTTGCGGGGCGCTGTTGGGCCTCGCTCTGCGCTGAAGGGCAGCCACATACGCTACCCTTTTGGGGCATGCGCTGTAGTTAGCGGGGTGATCGCCTCCGCAATTGCAGCACTTGGCGGGTAGTTCGCGGTCGGTCTTGGAGCAATCGGCCGTGGCGTGAGCTCCCTCGCACTTGACGCAGCGAGCGACGTGGGCGCAGTTCCTGGAGCCGTGACCAAAGTTCTGGCACCGGTGGCACTGGGTACCGTGCAGCAGGTGGTTGCTGCGGTACTTGGTCATGGATACCTTGCAGTAGCATAGGTACCTGACTGTAGCCTTCAGGTGACCCATATTGGTCTTCTGGCTGAAGTGGACGAGGTATAGGGGATACTCGGTGCCGGGCGTGGTCATCTCGACCACGACGTCGGCAGGGAAGCCTTGGGCCTCGAGGTCCTCGAGTATGGCCGCAGTGGGCATCTTCGGCAGCCCCCTGATGACGGTTTTCTTCACCTTTTCGGTCTCTGTGGTGTAGGTGTGGAAGGATTTTTCCTCACCTCTGAGCGCGGTTGTAAGAGCGCGGTGTGCTTCCACCGAGCTCACCATTATGCTGATGGAGCCTCCCGGTTGTACCGGAAGTTGAAGGGGGCGGTGCCGATATGGCGTTTGATCTCGGTCGTGATCTGGTTGTGGGTCAAGCCATTGATGGTCATGACCACAGGCGGCACCCTGGTGCTGCTTCTGCCTGTTTCAACCGCCGCAGTGTTCTTGGAGCGGGTCGATGTTCGTGGTGTTGGGAGTGGTCTTGGTGCAGGACGTTTGGATGGAGGAGGTGCGACCGAGGTGTCGTCCCCTACTTCCGGTAGGCAGTCAAACTTGTTCCCATGAACAAGATTGGGGGTCGGTTTGGGTGGGGAATGCGGTCGCTTCGGCGCCGCAGTTCTCTGCCACTCTGCCTCCATAGGCACCGAAGCGGACGAGCTGGGTCCGGCTGCCGGGGAGGTTGGTTCGTCGTATGTAAACTCGTGTTTCGAGGTCTTAGGGAAGTATTTGATCCCTGTGGCTTCCTTCGGGAGGTCGATGATGGATGTAATAGGTGTAGCGTTTTTGGAATTGGTGGTAAGCGTGAGATACGCTTTCCTCCTTTGGGTGTAGCCAGAAACTTTCTTTGTGTTCATGGTTCCGGGAAAGGTAGTGAGTTGGAAGGGGGCGGGGGGCCGTAGCAACTGACTGGTCGAGAATCTGAAAGAAACTCGAAATTGGAGGGGTTAGTGTTGCCTTGAGAAAGGCAATTTTTGCGAAAGCTTTTCGGCAGGTCTGGTTGCCGGCAGCGATAAACCTCGCGCACACCTCTGGTACGCGTAAGCCTCACTCTGCCAACGCGCAGTTCCTCCTTACGACCTCGTGAGTTTACTGTATTGACAGACCCAGGTCTGCTAATTCAGTAAAAAGCACTTATCGTGAAGTATTCGACTTCTTCCGGTCTCGTCTGTGAGCGTCTGCCGGGTACGACCGTCTCGCCTCGCGTCTCGGTCACGTCTCCTTGTTCTATCCTAATCTACAAATGGATTGTTCAATTAGACGGAACTTTAATCCGGGATCTGGGCTCGGGTGGGGATATTGCGCGGATTTACTGGCGGTGGCGATTGTTTTAGTGCGCATCATCGGCTCCACGTGCCTCCCCTATTTTCCGCTGTTTACTTTAATCGCTTTAATGATAATACCCTGCGCAGCGAGCGGACCCACATTTGACTGTAGATGATCGGGAATATTGTATAATTAGACTAACTCAATCACAGCTGGCGTGGCTGGCTGTTGATGCAGCGTGACTGAAGGCCTGTGTGTGAACTGTTCTCTACAGGGTGCGCTCACATACAGGAGGCGATGGCGTGGCGGTAGCGGGGAGCACCTACCGCCCAACTGATGAGGGTGGTAGGAAGCTCCACCCACTCCGCAGGATTGACGTTAATTGCACTCGGTCCTGTCAAATATCAGCTTTTTTTGTCATACGTCGAGTTGTTTAATTGATTCGCATGTTACGCTGTAACGAGATTAAACGGTGCCAATAAACACAACACTTTAATTCGATACTAAAAACGATACTTTAGCGATATGATCGAATAAACTCTGAAAAGGCCGGCAGAATAATTTAGCGGTAGAAAAATTCACATTTAAATTAAAATGAATCAACACGTAAATTCCAGATTCCCGATTATTTTCCAAATACACATCTGGGCGCGTTTAATAAAATGAGTTATGGTGACGGTGTAATAATTTCCACAAATCCTTTTTCGGAAGATCTGGCGATAACGAATTAATTTCCTCTAACCTCCTCAATTTGCTCGATCAAATATTGAAAATCCATTTCGAAAAGCGGGCGGCACAAATGTCATCGCCTCGGCCATTTAATATTGGATCGTATTTCAAAAATAGAATAACCCAGAAAACAAGATGGAGGCGGTCTCTTCATTAGTTCGGCGCGCCACCGCGAGGCCCGGCGCGGGTCGCGGACATATTTTATTCAGCGACAGCTCCAGGTGTTAGCTCTTCCTGATTGACGACCTCAATAAAGAATAGGCCTGGGTGGAGCGTACTGGGACTGGATATACCCACTTTGCGGCAATGCATTCACCACTGTGGGTTCGATTCCAGATGAAATGCGTGCCAAAAGACTTCTAACACTCGATAAATTTCGCTGTTTGTTTAAAGCATTTTCAATCCCACTTATCGTGAATAAATATGGATGGGAACATCTTCAAAGAGAAAGTTTAGTCGCAGGCACGCGGGCAAGCTTGTCTGGCAGCCTGGCAGCCTGTCTTTCTGGAATGTTTTGCTTCGTTAAATCTATAAGGCGGTCTCGCCTGGCAAAATACATAATTCTCACTCTAATAACAAAACGGAGCGAAGCTAAGGGGCCATGGCTAGCTCGACAAGTGTGCGGCCATCTCCCTCACATTCTGTTTGAATTTGCGGCGTTAGAAAAGCTCCGCCGATGTTCGTAATCTAATATGCGGGCTTTGATATAATTATTATATGAATGGTCGTCGGTCAAGCGAGAACTATAATCGCTGCACTGAACTGAGCAAATGTTAAGGGTGGAGCGGGCGGTCGGGAGGCGGCGGGAGCGGCGGGGCGGGCGGGCGGGGACGGACTAAAAAGATATGACCGCTTTCAACATGAAAAGGTTTGAAGGCTTACTCGATTGAAAGTAATGGTTACGCCACTGAAAAACACAATACGGACGTAATTTGGTTGGACATTTGGACATTTGGCCTGCTGATTTATTTTTAAATACAAACGTTGCTGCTACGCAGATAATCTGCCCGAGAGCGCAATGAAACATTTGGATAACAAAAATCAAACGGACTGAATATAATGAAAGCATTGCAAATTTGCGCCTTTGTTCCACGTATGCAATATCATAAAATAAATTTACAACTTTTCATGGCGAACATTTTACCATGTAAATAAATATCAGTCGCTCGAACAACACTCTTATCTCCGTAAAAACAAAAGTTTCACAGGCGTTGACCCTCGCAAAAGAAGAATATCAATTCGAATGTCACTCTTTATAGCCCCTGAAAGCAGACCTTAAGTTAGTTTATTTATCTCCAGAAATATCCAGATAGCGTGTACCTACGTATATTCAAATGCTGTGACACTCAAGCTTCGGGCATATTTACACGGGAGAAGAAAATGTGTTTTTCTTTAACAAGCGTTTATTGGAAAACTTTTCCCTGGTATGAAAAACGTAACAATTCGATTAAGTTTCTCCGGCTCCACTACTACCATCAGATATGCGATGGCCACAGTAATGGGTCGTGTCTATGGGCCACTCTGTAGTCTGTGTGGCGGGAACATGCTAGTTGCTAGCAGCCAGCAGCTAGCAGCTATACAGCGGGACATTGTCTCCTAGGACGTATGTACTGGATGAAATAATCTTCTTTAAAGACAGCTATAATGCCAAGTTACGCTAACGACTGAAGACACTTTATGTACGAACTTTATATCCGACTGAGGGTTTATAATAACACTACTCTAGACCTCGGAACAATCTCCCGCGGGTGGTACCGTAGTACCTTCTCAGTGCGGAGGGAGGTGTTCTCGTCGGATGTGAATTGCCAGTGCTTAGTTGCTGTCACTTTCACTCTGTGATCTAACCTTTATGCACCCCTCACTTACGACGATATACTTCACTCAAATAGAGACAAACATATTATAGTACCTACGTGAAAATAAATACTCGATTTGTTTTTAAATAATCATAATAACAGTTTCTTCACACAGCGACGTTTTTAAAGCTGAATAAAAAAAGAAAAAAAAATGATCACTTAGATTATTTATTTAAGTAAGTGCGAAAGCTGAATAACAATAATGTTTCGTTTTCAGAAAAATGGAAACATTGAACTAAATTTCAATTACCGCCATAAAAAATATGAATTTGAACTTTAAGATCCACATAAAAAAATAACGAAACATTATCAGATTGATGCCGATATTGATTTCATTCGACGATATGACTAATACCGAACATTGTATTCGTATCGGGAAATGGCCAAACTTTTCAGTGTTATTCGGAATATGTCTAGTTTTATAACTTCAGTTTTTATTTCTTTCGAGATGGTATCTAAACGTTATTAGTTCCATTCTTGCGGGTTAATAAAATATGCGGGGCTAAGGGAAGTATTTAATGATCGAGGTAGTGGAGGTCGTCCTAAATCAAATGTGTAAATACAATCTTGGTTCCATTATCTCAGCGAATGTGGAACAATTCTATTATTGTGTAATGTTGGAAAACAGGGTCAGTTTGATCTCCTTCAAACAGAGGTAAATAATTATTTACCATAGTGTATTCTAAAAGCTTCTTGCACTACAGGCATGCTCTCAAAGACTTCAATTAATTTACAAAATTCTGTTTTGTCAGCAAATAGTATTTTATAAATTTGATTAAATTAATTTTTGGGAAAATTAACACCAAATCAACAATAATTATAACATGTGTATAATAATGAAAATAACAAATCATGCCGATTACAAAGTTTCCTCTGCTGATGATAAATATTGTATATATGACCAGAGATTATCAATTTTTCGTAATTCAATGATTTATTAGTAAATTTAAGTGGTAGGTTATAGTTTTATACTTTATTATTAATCTTTTTAAAATAATTTAAGAAATTTAAATTTCAAATCTAATTTGATAATGTTCTGAAAGAAGATAAATTTAAGATATTTTGATTTTATTTAAATAATTTGGGCGTAAAATAAATTTGTGAGATATTGAAATAATAAGGTAAAGTGGTAAAGGTAGCTGGTAGCTACTCAATAATTTGTGTGATTTGACTGAACTCTCTGTATAAATATACACGAGCACCTAAGTGTTAGCACGAGTCAAGCCTGAATAACAAAATCTGAAATTGAAAAGAACTGGAATCCTTTAGAGATACAGATAATAAAGGGTACCGTAGGAGAGCCGGGGAGTCTTCCTGCTTCATTTTAGGTACCTACTTTGTGTTGCTGCAAAGTCAGGCTCAGCTCGAGTGGCCAACGACACTTTGTAGAAGATGACACCTCATGTGAAATTGATAACAGCGACACGAGGCACTTAAATGAAGCTTTTGACTCCAAGCCGCCCCAGTTCATAAGCGAGTTGAGACGTGGGGATCGGATTTAAGGAGGGTTTTCACAAAGTGATAAGTCGTCACGCACCGTGCGAATTTTTCTTCCCTTAAGGCGATTTGTCAGTCAGACAAAACGATACTTTTTTTCGCATGGGAGCGCGACAGAGACGATAAGAGATTGAATGGTGAATATGACGTTAGGCACATTGTTGCCAGAGGGAAGATTCACTGGCGCACATTCATCTCGCAACCTTTACTGATGCTGCAGGACCGGATCTTGCAAAGATAAAGGTGATCAAATATATATCCTCCATCACGCGTAATTCGTTATTAATACGCCCAGCGTACACGTGTCCCGCAATGAAAGAGTTTTATCATCGCCTCGGCCTGAAATTGGCGTTAACCGATTAATCGCGGCATTAAAATGAATCGCACACGGTTCGCTACGAGGCTCGGTAATTGGTTTATTTTGCGCGAATCTGCGTAATTCGCATTGTGCGTAACAGCCCGGGAGTAGTGCATTACGTTCGGCGGGCGCTTGTATAATACGTGTATATCTCACGTGCCCTTGTATAATACGTGTATATCTCACGTGCCCGCGCCCGCGCCCGTCAAACTATCTTCCTGCGCCATCAAGCTCCTCCAGGATACTGGCTCATTTATTTCGCGCGCGCTCGCTAAATAAATCACCGCCGTAATCGCGCATTTTCTCATTTTTCATCACAATAATTGCATTTTAACTGGTGAAATCGCATTTTTTATTTTGTTTTGAAATAAATCACGTTCGAGCTTATGATTTATCATGACTATTCACGTAATATGAATTGTGAAAGCTGTAATTTGTGATAAAGCGATAAACCATTTATCATAACCGGAAAAACAATTTTAAATTCGTAAATAAATTTTATTTTGTTACAAACAGACCAAAACATAATAACCTACGTTGATGGATATGTTTATCGCGGAAGCTAAAATGAAAGCGATTTTCAGAGAATAATTGATTGGATAGAAGTCAGGGAAGAAATACGAATAAGAACATTTAAATTCTCCCTAGAACTACTCACCTGGGCAAGCAGTTCTAGGGACACCTGGGTTAAAGGAATTCACAAAAACACGAAGATACAAAAATACAAGAGGAAAAAGCTACGTAAATAATATTATAATTTTAAATTAATGAATTTGTGAATGAGGTGTGCAAAGTTAAAAAGACGGTTGGCCGATTACATTTCACATCAACACAATTAGCAAAGGAAATATTTGTCTCACGCGTCCTCGGTGTTGATAAGGATGTCCGCATAGAAACAGCCGCCTGGAAGATGCCGAGTAAGATAAGGAATGGAGAAATGTTCAAGGTTTTAAAAGCCAGCGTGGAAATAGAAATACATTTATTAGTTTAATTTCCAGACGAAAATTATATTAAAAGCGGGATTCTTTTATTTCCAAATAAAATGTTTAATTTTAATGTCAGAGGGGATTCAGAAAAAAAAAACAAGTGGCGTGTTGTGAATTTTTGATTTTAGACAGCACACAATACAAGCGAATTTATTGACATATTCCGTTTAAATTATTAGGTAATTTATTAAGTAATTTTTTGTCGTGTATTGAAATCTTGTCTTTATAAATGTTGGAATTTTATTATTTGATGAAGTTTTAGATGGGAACATTTTAGAATACTAATTCACAATAACGAGTAAATTCGAAAAACCCTCGGAAAGCTTTCCGTTCGAGAAGAAAAAAAATCACTGGACGTCACTGCCGAAAACCTATTTTCTTTAGTACCCTTTTATCTGATTGTGATTTATGTTCGTGTATTATTTTCGATTTGAAGTCAAATAATTCTCTCAACTAGCACACGCAGCTTTAATAGCTTTTAAATCATGTCGCTATCACGTCAGCTCCGAAATGTCTGCCTAGAAAATGTCCAGAAGAAATTTGTTAAAATATATCGAGCCTTAATGAAAAATGTATATTTATGTCACAAAAAGAGCCACAAACTTTTACGATGACGTGGGGAAAGGAACCGAATCGTTCTACAAATGTTAGTACAGCGCTTTATTGTGAAAACCTAAATAAACATGGCCTTTTTATAGACGGGGGGAGATTTGCATAAGAAATGCAGTCTGTAAATTTGAAAATACAAGACACTATCTGGAGAGTCCTCTACTAGCATGCAAATCCGTTAGTGTTTAAGGTTATTGCGGTACAGTGCAATCATTTCCAATGCAGTTCCGCTCCCCGACAACACCATCATTCGGCCAAATAATGTCCTCACAGTGCAAACGTTATTCTGTTGCATGATCACTGGAAACCTCCGTTCGTTTTAAAACGTCACGGCCACATGTAATTTAATATGTAGGATACAAATTTGCATCTGTTAAATGTATACAATTATTTCGTTAACCTAAACGTTTGGATGTCATCATCATACGACGCTTACAAAAATATTTCAGTTTGCGTGTAGATTTTTACTTACTATCTTACTTAACATTTGAAGAGATTAATATATATTCTATCTAGGTAGTTCGAAATAAAAGTGTGATTTCTGAGTTAATTTGATTTAACAGTCCGTTTTATCGTACAACCATTTTATATACAAATAAGTAATGTGATGCTTAAAATATTATTCAGCTGCGTGAAATTTTATGCTTTAGGAGACGTTGATTTGAATGCTTCCACGTTTTTTTCAATAAGATTATTTATCGATGGGATTTTTTTCTGAATTAGAAAGTTACATAGAGCCTCTGCAAGGATTCCATTAGGCGTAAATCCGATTTCGGATTCCGCCTTCATCGGTATTTTTCATTAAAATTGTAACTCGGCCGAAAGTTCCGATGCTTATTCAGACGTGCCTTATCAATACACAGGCGGGCTCTGATTTGGGTGGGACCATTGTAGATTTACGCACGCAGTCGTGCTTCTGACGTGGAGTAGCGACTTGGACGGAACTGGTGCAAAAAGGATCCGCTGGCCTGTGATGTAATTGGCCTCAAGGAAAAACATCCATTCGGTGCATTAACTAGCCTTACCAACGGCGGGACGGGGGTTGCTGGTTGCCGGTTGCCGATTGCCGGTTGTCGGTTGCTTGTCGATAAACCGTGATTCACGGGTTGCCTACTCACATCATACTTCGAGCTCATATACTAAATGCTTCGATTGTGCCTTTCTCGTAAAGATCTATTAAACTTTTTTTCAGATTTCTTAAGGAAACACCAATTTAAACATCACCCGAAAATTAAACGAGATATATTGGATTATATATTTAAATTGATGAAAAGCCCAAATTCCTTCGCGAAATGAAAATAAACGTCCATCTAAAAGTTGGCTGATTTGATAACGGAAACGAACGAAAAGAATTAAGAATAACGAATTCATAATATTTTCCGGATTCAATTTTTTAAAGTGACGGCTGACAAGTTTTTTGTACCAGGAGACATCACACGCAAATAAAAGATAATCTGAAAGGAGCGGTGAAATTATATTTTGTATACTAAGCCTTTAAACGGAATCGTACGGAGATATTCGGGTTACTCCCTTGTTCGGCAAAAATAAAGTTTTAAAATGTTTAACTACTTTTGATATTCCAATAAAACGAAATAAAAAGTTTCTGAAATTTTGAACATGCATCGAATGGAAGCCATTACGTTTACTAAATGGGTTTCATTATAGGCCTTATCTGGTAATCAAAGAAAAAAAAAATAATTCACTACCCACTTGATGAAAGTTTCCAACGTACGAGGCGGATTTTTCGATAGAGTAATTTAGGGAGATCGCTAAGCCTCAAACCGAAATTCGAAACTGCCAGAGTTGTCAAAAGTTTGGCATATTATGAGAAGAGTATCAATTACTCTAGCGTCAAGCATCAACCGTCAAGCGTCAAGCGTTCACGGAGCCCAGTTGGCTGTCTGCCGCCTGGTTCTCGTACTACCTTGGATCTTGACAGCAGTTAGCACAAGACTACATTATATTTAGATGCTTTATTTTGGAAAACACCACCGTAAATAAAAGGCGTTGTGAATAACTATCCCCAAAAGTTCTATCAGAATAAATAGTCTGTCAGTTGCAATAAAACATCTCACCTAACCAAACGTAAAAGGAAAAAGGTGAGAGCAAGTGGTAATATTACAACTTTATTCTCACGTATTCAAAAACGAAGGCGGTACATTATGAAATATTTTAGATTTTTTTTTTTAAATAATAAACTAAAAGAAAGTTTTAAATCACAAATTAATATTCAAAAAGTGAAATTGATTCAATCTTAATGATATCTTAACTATGTTTTTGTGAAGTATAATCAACGGATATTATGGAATTACCGAAATAAATTTCCATTACGGGTATAACAAGTAATAACTCCGAAAATAGACTTCGACGGCTGAAGTAATCGAAGAAATAAATAAAGACGCTTAATGAATGCACGATGTGATATAAGTTTCGCTGTAAATAACTCCTCCCGCACTGCCAATTAATATCATAAAGGAGGAAGGTATAAACTGCGATGCTGCGATACGCACAAAGACGGTATAATAAAAATACATGGACATGGGATATGCGGAAGCTGTTATATTTAATGTGTTATTAAGGGAAGCGAGATATTTAAAAGACGCCAAGCAGTCGCTCTCCACTTATGATTGCCCCCAGTAAGGTTTGTTTATGGCGCCCGGAACGAAAACAATCCTGGAAGTAGGGAAAATTGGATATAGCAGTGGGCGGGGAAAGAACGGAATTAATTTGCTAATTGCGTTTTTTACAACCGGTGTGGAAATGTTTTTCATGCCCAAACTTGTAAGCTGGCCCCACGCCTCATCTTTAGTCCGCCATAAATATTTTAAGGCCCGTTTTCTTTTTGTGAATAATTCCGCTCACTTGTCGTCAAGAGATTTATTTTCCCCGTAGGTAAATAAACAACAACATTTCTTAGCCGTCGACTTGTGTTTGTTGCTTATTTCATTATCCACGTTTTAATTGAAATATATTCAGAATTCAGAGGCATCGTTTTGAAAACAAATTGTTTTATTCTGTTTTAATCCGAAAGAAATATAAACACCTTGTTTTATTTATAAAAGTTACTTTGTCAACAATACGCGAAAGAAAAACGGGCGACTCAAAGACAGAAAAACATGACTTTTTCTTCCATAGAGATGTATGTATGTTAACGCGCATCATTTGGCGAACGGGAGGATTAGCCAGTTATCGGCGATGTTTGTTTGTCGAGGGCGGGGTGGCGGGTGGCGGGAGGCGGGTGGCGGGCTGTGTGCGGGGAGCAGAAGACAGGAGCAGAGCGGGTGTAGCCGGTGTGGCTGGTGTAGCCGGTGGAGCTACGAGGTGTGCCCGGGGCGACTGGCTGGCGCCCGCCCGCCTGCTGTAGCCGCCGACCCATCAACATCCGCAGCCGTGGAACTTTACACATGCTTCCACGCGTAACTTGATTTGAGCCGGTGTTTTCGTCAGATAAATGGCTGGAAGGGAATAAATGTTATCACCGATAATATTGTTATCGTGACGATAGTTCTCTGGGAGTTTCCGAGGTAAAAAAATAACTTGGCGCGTAGGGACATCGTCGCCCCGAGAAACAAAATGCAAACGGGTACCGACATGTATTTTTATTTGTTTTCAAGTTCAAACTTTATTACATGTATTCAAATTCCCTACAAATACTTTTCCAGCTGTCTTCTTTTATCCCCTAAAAATGGTTTATAATAAGTTTTGCTTATTTTTTACCGTCAAGATCTAGTTAATACTTTGGATAAATAACTTTTTGTAATAAAATAAAAAAAGAACAATCTGAGATAAATTAAAGAACACGTTCAATTTATTCTAGTAAAATATTATTCTTCCCAAAAGAAAGAGAAAATTAATTCCGACTATTAATCTGGGATTCCATTTCCCGAATTGCTTTACAGAAAAACAATTTATCGAAAGCTTGGGATGTTTTGCCTCTAATATTCACTATTTGTTTATATTGTTTTATTGCAGGAAGCTGCCTCCCCCCGCCTCCCCACGAGGGATGTCAGGGAGGTGAGATACAAGTATTCTGTGTTATCGACAGAGCAGAACAGTGAGAAAAGCAGTGAATTGTGAGCAACGGACGGCCGCAGGCACGAGGCGGCCAGGAGGGGGGGAGGGGTTATGGAAGACAATTGTCGTTAATTGAGATGGTGATTAAAATGCATTAACCTTTTTAGTACATTGATTATCATCTCGTAGAGAAAAAAAAAATATTTTTGAGAAAAATATAACTTAATTTTTTAATAAACCAAATTCAATGATATTTTGAAAGAATTAAAATCTGTAAAGGTTTGTTGCCAAAATGAAAATAATCCAATTTGATAAAAGTGCGACTAGCGACTACGTCAGGTAGGTAGGCAGGTGGGTAGGTAGAGAAACAATAAGTAAACTTGCTCGAAGTAACGTGAACCGGAGCTGGCACGTGATCTCGCGAGCCACGTTCCAAACATTCAACATTATGATTGCTTAAGCGAGGGTTTGATTAGACCATTAAATTTAAGCGTCCATAAAGTGTTGCAAGATATAGCATTATAGCTCAAAACGCGTTGTCTGACTTTGATATCTTTCCCCTCTTCCCGAAACTTCGGGGTAGATTTCAGGGAGCACTCGAGACCCCCACTCGATACTTCTGTCGATATTTCTCTCGATTAATGCACCGCGTGCCCTGCACGGAGTACAGGGTACAGAGCACAAGCACAGAGCACAGAGCACAAAGCAGAGCCGTATCTATGATTTCCGATCTGCGTTGAGTTCCCGTTGCATTGTATGTTGCTGCATACTCGTACCTTCTGGTGTAAGTCTAGGAGCACCTTGCGATTTGGTCGGGTGATTATTTCGATAATACTATTAAAAACTGACTGAAAAACAACCCTTTTTTTAAGGAAATGATTGCGATTCATGATATCGGTTTATTAAAGCACACATACCTCTAAGTGTAACATTGCGCTGTGAAATTTTCCGTTTTACGAAGGTAAATATAACTATAAAACATTTTAACGCGTCAGAAATGTTTTGTTTAGTGAAAATTATAGATAAATAGTGGTCGGATTCCATGATAATAATATTTTATTCATTACTTGAAAACAATCAATTGCGAAATAAGTCTTTAGTGGTAAATAAAATCTGTTTCCATTCAGTTTACTAAGCTTTAGATATGTTTTCCAAGCGGTTTTTATTAGAACTATTAGTTAGTTGCAATAAGAAGTAAAATAACAATTTCTTTCGTAAAAACGGCCTCAATATACCAGTTTAAGTATCGGGCAGTAAAAACTGGATGTGAATCGCTATCAGTAAAGTTCGTTGCCACTGGATAAGGGAAGGTCAACGGATACGGCACCGAGTCTTAGCTACAACCGTTATTTATCTTAGGCGCTATCTCCCCGGACCCTAACGGTGCACTTATCTGCCTGATGTATAAATTACACTACGTATTTCTGCCAATATCCAGCCCCACAGCCTACCAGTATCCAGGTACATATACACCATTCTCATTCTGGCACCCTCCTCTCAACTTATTGATTAAATTTATTCTTCTAAGTTTACTCCTAAAATAAGTTGCTTTCCTGCCAACTGTTTGCTATAAATGTTTTGTTTACGGCTTATTTTGAATGGTACTTAAAACAGGTGCATAAAAATGATGAATTTCGAAGAAACAAGATGTGAAAGTGGGTGGAATCATAATGAAGCAAGTTATAAGGCGATGGCGAGAGTACGCGTCTTTGATGTAAGGAAACCATAAATTAAAGTACGGCGCGATGAGCCGAAAGTAAAAATATCCAACACATTAAAGGAGAACCGTTTTCATCTCAGCTTAAACCCGGCGATTAACCCACCTAGCTCTCGAGAAAGTATAAACGACGTTAATAATTTCAGACCTTAAGTGCGTAACTTGGAGGCAAGTTTATATATTAAAAAGAGCTTTAGTAAAACAATTACCGAGTTCCGTTTTATTGCGGCTCCGAGTTACAATTTAACAGCGGCTAATAATTAGCGGTATTGTCAATAATAATTAATGAGGGGAGTGTGCGGCGGTTGCCTCACATTTTAATCGTAGGCGGCAAATTTATGGGCGGGAAAAGGACTTTATTACCGGCAACACCTGCGCGGCATATGGAACGGAATGCCTATTCAATATTATTCCTTTTCCCGTGAAATAAGGAGGGTAAATGGCAATTCCCGAGAATTATTTCACCAGTGAAATTCCAAAGAAAACACTCCGCAGCCAGTAGCAAGGGAGGATCAGGCTTGGAGGTATTATATATTTATCCGTCGAGTACAATGCTTGCCTGAAACACTGCCTACTTTCCGCTTACGTACTTACAGAACTACACCGATACGATTCTTTTCGACTTTAATAACGCATTCTTTCTTTTATGTTAACTTAAAACAATTCAATATTTGAATAAGAGTAACGTTAGAATGACAGTGTTTTTTACATTTTTAGAAATTTGCGTTGTTAACGTCAAACGTAACACATTTGCTTGCGAAGGAAAAGTCCGGATAGAAATTACTAACATTACTGTGCCAGACATGCATGTGTAACGATTAATTTTTGAATCGAGTGGATAAATACTACATATTTGTGGCCTAGACGTACTAAATTGATGCAATGCTCGTATTAAGCTTAATTTAATGTTTGGTGTAACCTTAAGTGACCAGTTAAGGCACCGGGGCTCTATTGAAGCCAGCGTAAAGTTAGCCTCTCAGAAGTTGAGTGTGTTGTACAGGGCCCGCAGATGCTTTAATAGTACACAACTGCTGACCTTGTACAAATCGCAAGTACGCCTCACTGTTGAATTTGGCAGCCACCTCTGGTCAGGAGCCTCTAAATACCTGAAAAAAAACCCTTGACTGTGCAGAAACGGGCGGTCCGTTTGATAGATTCTCCTATCTTAAAAAATGATCATTGATCCCTTTGGCACCGATGCATAGTCGGGAAACTCGCCAAACGCGCGCCCAACATTTGCATATGGTTGACATTCAATACATGAGAATGGGTCGCTTTTACGACTCGTTCTTATGTTCAACAGCTCGGCTATGGAACGATTTGCCGGCCTCTGTGTTTCCTCCCTCTTTCAACATGGGTCTCTTCAAGACCCAAGTTCACTCCTTCCTTTCCTCAAATAGACCTTCCACATACCATCCCCAAAGATGACATAGGCCCTGAGGGAAATTATTTCCCTCAAGGCCTCCTGTGTGGAGTTATTGTAAGAAAAAGTCAGTTTAAACGTATTTCACGTAGATCACATAGCCGGAACATAAATCTCTTCACTTATTCCAAAATAAACTAAGAGGGAAGTACAAAAACTTTGTAAAACTCAATTTAAAGACAACGGTTAGGGTAATTTTTTGAATTTTTATTTCTAAAAAAAACTTTTTTAAGATCAATATATTTCATTCTTATGCTCTAGAGTCATTATGTAGGTTTTAAGTGCGATTTTCAATATTATTGAAAATTTATTTCTCAAAAAAGAAATTAATTTGTTAAAATCTTTTCCCAGGAAGTGCTGTTTTGCATAAATGAATGGGTTTGACCTTGTTAATTTTGGGGCATAGAAAACTAATTGGAAGCCAATTGAATGAATTTTGGAATCTGTGTGAATCGATGAATGAGCCGGAACGTTGTCGTGATGGAACCGAGTTTTGAGCATTGTGTTCTGGTTTTTTTTTCGTTAATGGCTACTTGTAACTTGCCCAAAAGGTCACATAAATAATCTTTAATGGTTGTTTTCCGTTTTATTCAAATAGATACAAATTTTTTTTTGAATTTTCCAAAAAAACTGAAGATACATTTTTGCCTGACGATGGACCAGGTCACCTCTTGGGCGGCTTACCTCCTCACATTGTCCGCGGTTTAGATTGACCTTTGAACTTCGTATGGTTATGATGAATTTAAGTTATCAGAGGTCACAAATGATTTTTTTTTACAGTTGATCAAGGCTGTATAATTTAATATCGTTTACGTTTTTTTCCAAAATCAGCATTCGCGGCACTCATCTCGACGAAACTTTTAACACGACTAAATTATCAGTTAAAATAAAGTGTGTGATCTCTGCTGATAAACCTTTTAAAATTCTGAAAATATACGCACCTTCGCTCGCTGGTCACTCAATTCTATATTTTGCAATTAAGGAATCTTTTCTGCAATAAGGGAGGTGGGAGTGTGGTGCAGTGTGATCTGTGGGAGTCATATTCGATGGATGTTCTGCCTCTTCTTAATTCAACAGTCTATTTTGACACTATGATATGGACAGGTAGGAAGTCATCGTAAAAGCTGAGCATTAAATATAAATGATTTACCTTTTAAATGCTTACGGACATATGTACCAGAGTGAACTTTTCAAATTTAGAACCGACGGATGTGATAATTATAAAATAAAAAATTAATTTTTCAAATCCTTACCTACCTAATAAAGTGCTTGCCTATAATGTATCTTAGCAAACATATATTTTTTTAAAATTTGAAATGAGTGGATTAAAGCAATTGATTTTTTTTTTGGCATGTCAAGTTGCATCCCGTAATTTTTCATGATAACAATTAATATAAAAAAATAATTGGTTAGCGGTCTTGCAATATACGTTTAAGCAAAAAACCCATATTTGCACAATTTAAGATTTTATCTGTTTCATAAAAAGGCAAAAACATACAATTCAAACTCCTTTTAGGAAATTTAGGAGTTTTAGGTGCTAACTAAGGTTGGCATTAAAAACACTTTAAACTACCTAGAAAATTTCCTTTAAATGAGATCTTCAATTTTTTTGGACTCCCTATTATTCTATTGGTTTCATGAGAAGACTTATATATGTTAAAATTATGTTTTAATGCACGCTTCTGTGTGCACACTTATTTTATCAATGATACATTTAATATTGTGTGTTTGTGAATTCAAAGAGCTGGTTTAATGTTATATTAAAATATAGTCAAGTTTTCAATGACATTGTTAAAATTAAGTAACAAAAAATAATTATACGAAAAAGTTGTGAATAAAGTAGGATGTATCTGAAACGCTTTTTCAAAGAATGTTACAATTGACGTACGAGCGTCTTTTTGAAAGGTTTTAAACTTGAACAGAAGATACACTATAACATGCCGGTGAAATTGCACTGTTACGTCAACTCGTTTTTGTGTAAGCACCGTGTAGCCATTGTACCTATTCCTGGATATCTGCCATCTAGGTTGGCTTATCTTCGGTTGGCCAGGCAAATATGGCGATTTGTCGAGCGGAGTTGTTAGTGTTATGTGGCCCTCGTTAGGTCGGCGGTGAGCGCGCCATTAATTCGCTGTGCGGGGCTTGTTACTGGCGGCCGCGGACCTCTCACTGGACATGTCCACGTCAGCAGGCACTTGCGAATCAGACGTCTTACGTGGGATTCTATTTCCGCGTTCAGAGGATAATAAGAAATCACGCCGAGTGAGGGAAGAGTCAAATTATTTTGGAAGTGACGAAGACAATACCCTAAAGATATCGATATTTTGAAAGATTTATGAAAAGTAATTTCCCTTTTCAATAATTTCAAATTTATGTGCTTTCAACGTTCATTTATTTCATAATTCAAAGTGACAATGCCAATTTAAAATTGTTCAAGTGGACGTTTAAAAGGGATTAAAAAAGGGGCAACTCCTTAAATGCAAAATTTCTATTACAATGAAATCCATGAGGTCACGAATGCCGTTCATTAACGAAAGATATTTTTTTAAAGTTTTCAAGTATTTTTTCCAAAACGGATGTTGCCGGGATTGAAAATTTTCAGCGAATTCGTTCGCACCTCCACCGCGGTTCAATTCCTTTCCATCAAACAAAAGTGTTAATGTGATGAAGCGGAGGTCGGCAAATAAAAGTTTTCTCGCGGGGGCGAGAGTTCCACGATTTGCGGAATGGCAAAAAAGAGCGACCCGCTCTATTAATTAGGTTAGAGCCTCCGGGATCGGAGCGGCGGAGGGGGCGGGCGGGCGCGCGGGACTCGATAAGGACTCTGCTAATTCCCCGTGTTTGCCGGTAAAAGCACATACATCAACATGGCCTCGACGGCACCCAATTTGTTTATTTTCTCCCCGCAAGTTGTTTTGTCTTCCCGCCGAGAGGACTGGAGCGTTGCGGGTGGAGAGTGGAGGGCGGAGGGTGGAAGAGGAGGAAGGAGAGAAGGGAATTAAGACAGCGGCGGTGTTGACCAATTACGAAGCTGCGATAATGAAAATACAAAGGAAACGGAAAAGACTAGTTGAGAGGTGATAAAGGAATCAAACTTCACGAAGAAAAGACGCGCTATCAAAATATTAACCGAGGCGCCCGAAAAATTGACTCGGGGGCTCGCTCCCCGGTTATTCTTTTTAATTATGAAATGAGAATAATTATTGGAAAGAAGCTCACAGTTCAATGAAGTAATTTATGCCACCGCTAAAATAAATTTACATTTGATCAAGAACATTTTCAGAATTTATTTCGTTTATTGGGTTAAAAATTTCGATTTTTAAACACGATTAAAATATTAAGTAAAAAGTTAAAGTCATGTATAATTTTTCTGAAAATGCTGTGTATCTAAAAAGATAAAGACAGCCACTAAAAAAATGTCCTTAGAAAAAATATACTAGATTTTTTCAGTAATATTAGAGAGTTCAGAATCAACCTTCTGATTACAGAGTTGTTTATTTTTCACAGTGAGTTCACTGAAATGGGTATAACTGGGAATAAAGGCAAGAAAGAGGAGAGCAAGGCGAGGTTGGCAAAAGTCTCAAGTCTCAGGTCGCCTGACACACGGAGATCCGATTATGTCACCAAATTGGATTACCTGCAATGCTGTGGACCATGTAAGAGAAGAGCAAGAGATAAGGAGGGGCTCCTCGCAGAGACGGAGGTATCTTTTACGTTTATTTCACCCACTTACAGGCGCACACGTGGCGCGAGGGGAAAAGGTCGTGATTTAAATTGGTCCGTTCAATGGAGCTTGAGGAAAATAAATTGAAGTCAACAATTCCATTTTGCCAGAATCGAATTTCGCTCGACGGTTTCCTCCAGTTCGGGCGATCTTTTCGGCCGATGTTGCTTCCAAACGAGATTATCCAAATAAACAATAACTTGAGAGTAAATGGACCGAGCTACTCCCTGTATCATTTGCTGTACGAAATAATACTATTCGATTCTGAAAATACACACTTTATAACAGGTACAATACAATTCAGCTAACACACGATTTCATACATTTCGTTTCCACAAGCTGGGTATTTAATATTTTTGCTGTGATTCAAAAGAACAAAAAATAAATTGTTAGAATAAATTCATTAAATTGCAAACCTTTGAAATAAAAAAAACAAAAAAAACAAACTATCTATCTAAATCCACAGAGTATAGAGTTAGAATTACTTTGTTCTCTGTTTTTTATAGTTCAAAGAATCATTCCAACGATTTTATTAAAATTCGATAGAATCTCTAAGTGTTCTTACAATATCCACAAACTTCTAACTTAAGCAGCTGCCGCTTTTCTCACAAGAAAAACTTCGGAAAATTTCCTACTGATCCTACAGCCAACCGGAGGGGTGAGATCGTAAATGAATGAAAAAAGAAGAGAAATGCGAATACGGCCCCGTAGGGTTTCGCCTCCTCCGCACCACGCGGTCACCGGACACTTCGGGCCACCACACGGCCAGTTCAATCTCCAAAACAATTGGGAGGTTTATCACCTTCAGCGGGATAATTGAACCATCTGAAAATAATGGGTCACAAACCAGCCAGGCAGGTACTCCACCCGACTTGACCACCCAGCCACCCACCGGGCAGGCGGGCAGGAACTATCACCACGCATTATACGAGAAATACACTTGTGAGTTGTCTTTATTGAAAACGTGTTGTTTTTGAGTTCGGAATTCAAAAGTTAGTGATTTATTAATTATAAATAACCAGCTTTATTTACTACTTGACTTCGACCAGGATTTTGTATTTTCTCAGCAGATTTTACCACTTCCGTTACATAATCTGTTTTCTTATAAACAATTCAGTAATACAGCGGCGTATTGTTATATTATTTATAGGTAAAACAAATATTTTAGAGCTGTCAACAGTTATGTTGACCGCGAAAATTCTAATCAGAAAAAGCTGTGAGAATTTCATAATGCCGAATTTACCGTAAAGGTGCCTTTCGAGAGTTCGCGAGGAACAACTAAACGTCAGGTTTAAGTATTCTGTATAATTGATCATATTTAAATACATTGATATTGACAATTCTCAATTTGCTGTTATTTCTTCTTCAAATTAAACCAATAAATAGGTGAGGCTTTATGCAGTTGGTCTACAGAAGGCAGAGAAAAAAAAGAATATCATTGCCTCTTCGTATTAATGGAATAGCTTCGTCATAATTAAATATAATTACGCTGACCGCTTTATTTTTCATAAAACTAAGGAATTTCCAGAATGAAAGTAGTTAAACCAAAGCTACGAGTATTTGCAATCTCCATGTGCTAACTAAACGTCCAGGCTTTAGTAACATACTAGGCTCAAATGAGCCTCACATATTAGAGTTCTTGATCCCGCATTTCGGGAACGATACAGGAAAAATGTGTCGCAGAAACGGGGTAGTGGTGCAGCCTTTAATTAAGCTAATGATTTATATCTAATGGAGGCTTAATCTTAATTGAACCAGAGAACGTTCGTTAGACCAGAACTTCGGCATGGCAAATTTAAAAAAAAGTGGTAACTAAGATATTTTTGAAGCTTAAATAAGTGCGGTGGGAGAAGGAGAAGGGGTAGAGAGTGATTGAGAAGCATCAGAAGCTAAAGTTATTCCAAGCGACGTTTCAATTCTGAACGGTGGTCTTTAGCCAAGGCGAAACGAATTTCTCTCTTTGAAACGAGGTGCAAATAGTCCGTACAACAATAAATTTATTTCTTATTCGTGAAATAATACATACGTCAGTAAAACAGAATATTTATTCTATCCTGCCGGGCTTAGAAACCCGCAAACTCATTCGGAGTCAAGAAGGTCCCCATTCTGTCACGGAGGTTGTCATATTTGCGAAGGAAAAATCGCAAATGAACGTAAAGATTTGCAAATGAAATGTTTGTACAAATAAAATAAATTACACATATTTCGTTCGAGAAGTTACGATGTGAAAACAACCCAAGCAACATGCGGAGTGAAACACAAAAAATATGATTGATTTAATATGTCAAACCTTCGAACAATACCACGATAAGAATGACAAATGGAAAGTTTTTCCACCTTCGTCCTAGTTGGAGTTGTTAACGTTCAACCCACGCGGAGAATCTGATTAAGTTTCCAGCCTTCCCGGGGGAGGATCCAGGCGAGATGGTTTATTTGTTTGAGAAAGGATCAAGATAAGATAGCAAATATTTCAAAGTTTGAAACAATTAAATTAAAATTCCTTCTCGTGAGACTTTGGAAAAGAAGTTCAGCGTATTGATCGGCTGCTATTTGAATAAATATGAATTCGGGCGGAATAAATGTTGCTAAATTGGGAAGGATTTTTTTATCACAGCCGCGATAGATTTTATTTAATTTGCTTTATTAAACTGTATAAATTGGGATGAAATCTTTCAATACGTTTCGGGAAAATTCATAAACTTGAAAATAAAAATTAAACATTTAAAAATAAATCGATGTAAGAGAAAAATAACATCACTCGTTAAATACAATTTTGATGACACGACCATATTTGTATATTACGTAATTGTAAATTTAAAAATTCCATCAAGAAAGAATAAAAAGAAATGTAAATAAAACGTATGTGTATGAGTAAATGGTAAAGCATTAATTTATCATTTTGGTTTTCTCCTGCGAAATGACTGAAAACCTTACGTCAAATATTAAAACTTCGCGATTTCAAGAAAATGTGAAACACTTTTTAAATATTCAAATGAAGTTAAAGGCTTTGTCTCCAAAGCTACCAGGACAAAAATAATAAACAACGAAATACAAATAATTGTTTTTTTTGTGGCTCCGTAAAAGGGAGGGACGCGGTTTATTTTAAATAGAACAGTTAAAATGTGTTTCATATTTACATAAAATAATTTATTTCCATAATGTAAATTATGTAGAAATTTTCATTTCTTGTAAAGCTTATAAAAACCTAGGATCTTAAAAACATTTACGAGTATACGAATTGAAAATAAAACATTATTCATGATTCATTCAAAAATGAAGAAAAAGTCATGGCACGATCAAGTCGATAATATAATTTAGTTGATTAGGGTTGATGGAATAGAATAAGTATGACATAATGTATAAATGTACATAAAGCAAGTGCAAGTTGAGTATGTGTCGAAATAGAGTTGTATGTCGTCCCATCCTTACTGCGTACCCTGTAGTGATAATTCGTTAGCTAGTTGGTTTAAAATGATCAAAATATTAAAAAGATTAATGGTCAAGAACTGAGATTGACATGGGACAAGGTAATTAATATTTAATGAAACAATTATGAATGGGGTGAAATACCTGAAGAAAGGCTAAAAATAAAGAAAATGTTGGTGCAATGTTTTAATTAATATTGCGAGTAATTTGTCTTGAGGAACTGCCCGCTGAGGTTTCCCGTCCTCCCGCACTCCCGCTCTCCCGCCCCCGCCTGGAACCGACAGATAATAAACTATATTGCTGGCCAGAGTGATTGATGCTTTGACGTGTAAGCTTTGAATAATGACCAACGATGAGTTATATGATTTCAGTCAATAATGCTTCCCGTCTGTAAACCTTGGCGGATGATTTCCTTTTCGATTAATTTTTGTGAAGATACCTACCGTTCGTTTTCATTTTGGAGGGAGGGTTTTTTGAACGCAAAATATCGATTATTTGTGTTCACGTTAGGTAGTTAAGTTAGGTAGGTAGGTAAGTTACCCACTTGAAAAAAAACTAAGAATTTCGGACTTTTTATTCTAAACAGATAGATGGAGGGTGAGTCACAGTATATGTTATATTTTTCTATGCTCTTTCTTTTTTATGACTCAACAAACATCATCGTGTAGCTTCCGATGTTATGTTTGGTTTCAATCTATTATTTTATGATTATTTCTATCCGGAAAACCGAATTTTATTTTGTTCCTAGGTAGTTTCAACAGTATTTTAGTGGGGTGTGAAGTATCATCTCAGTGTAAACATTTATTCGTTTAGCTGACACAAGTCATGCTTATCAGAGAATAATGAAGATGAATTGTACAGAGATGGTTTGTTATTGAAAATAATATGAACACAATAAATAGCAGTTATTGGTTAAACCATTAAGATCAATATCGTGTTTGGATATTCTATCATCGGGATATTGTACTGAAAGTACTTTTATTAAATGTGTGAAAATAAAAATACGAGATAAGATAGCTTCCTTTCCCGAGATTTATGTTACGAATTAGCTGGTTATCTTCACAAGCGGGCTGTTTTTTCACAAACTGAAATAATGTTCCCGAAAGCTCGGATTTGAAATATGACAAAAAAATCCAAATCCGAATTATGTTTTAAAACGTTAGTTAAAAAAATTAAAGATTAGTTTTGCAATCTTGATTCAAAAATCATATATATCTGTTTATAACATATGATACACCGTTTCAAGAAACTTTCCATTGCTGAAGGCTTTTATTTTTACATTCATGTTTATGATCCATGGGAATATTCACGAAAACATTTATATTCCATTTCACCTCCTTCGGAATAAAATATTGTTGGATATTTTTATTGCCAGGTTTATCCGGGATAAAAACAAGATAAACACACGATCGGATAAGGGAGGGAGATTTTATTTTTCTAACAACAAAGGCAGTTTGAACTGGAAAAACTATTAATTTGTATGGCGTGCTGGCTTGGGAAAAGCTGCACGGCGTGAATTGAACTCACCGGAAGAAGTTTGGCGGCTATTAATGACACCTGTCTGGTGCGAAGAAATGAATATCAAAGAAAGAGTTTGACAAAGAGGAACAACAATAAAACAGTCACTACTATAAAACATCCACCTCCGACGAATGTTAAGGTATGATAAGTTCTTCCAATAAATTACCTCCGCAGATTGTTTTAATCTTTGCAAGTATAATGAAAGTGATGGCCCATGTTATAAGTTAATGTTATTTATTTTAAATTCAACTAAAGTTTTACAGAATAGGGGAAAGTTCCCGGCTCCATTAAAAAGCAGTAGTTGTGTTAGATAGTATAATACGAATGAAATCGAATTAATATTCTGAATACGACTCAGCAAATGGAAGTGGCTGAGTAATCTCAACTCGAAGCCGGGATTAAGAGTGAAAACAACTTGTCCCCTTACTTACTGGGTCACTTAATCCTTCCGTATTTGCGATACAGGAGAACCCTTCTTTAACCTTCAAGGACATTAAAACTTAAAGGTCGCACTTGTGACTGCTCCGATTTCGGATTAAAAACCACAAATTGTCTATCCCAAACTTTTAGAAATGAATACCATGTTAAGCTCTCACGTCTCTTCTCAAGTCGACTCTAAAATATTGCAGTACTTACGGACGCAAAACGGATGACATATTTTAAAAACTTTATCTCAGAATATAAAATTATATTCCTGTCCTCGAAGCCCGTTGAAAAGTTTCACGGTATGTGAAGATCTTAAGGTAAATATTTTATAAAGAAAAATGAAACGGTTCATTCATCAGCGTCAACTAATGAATTAATAAAACATCTTCGGAAATTAAATGAAAAACAAAATGGACAAGATTTATTTAGCCCGAGTTTCCGACATTCACGTGAAATGTTCGGCATTGACAACTCGAGCCTAACTTTTTTCATGGTAGCTAATATCAAACTGGAAAACATTGGGGAAAATCACTTAAGCCGAGGGTAATTGATTACTTAACTTGATTATAAACGGCGTCCCATGAGGGACGATCGCCTCCTCTTTCCGCCCCCCGGCGATCCGGTTGGGGGGCCGGGGTGGGTCGTGATGGCTGACCGCTGATAAACCCTACATTTTCCCTAAATATTCTTGATCACCAACCAAAGTCTCAATACAAAGAGTATTTGCAAAGCAGTTCACCCGGATACCTTTTAAAATAACATCAAATTAAAGCATTTCATTAACAGTGCTTAAGTTTTTTGGTTACGCAATAAGTTTATTGTCAATACCTTAATGTACAAGATGTTGTAAAAAATCAAAGATACAGTCACCAACTGGTTTACACCTTTACTTGTTATGCGGGTTTCAACCAGTAACCCTACCTGGGTACTAAGTAGAACATTTTAGATTCTAAATATAATTCAAACACGAACGTTTTTGAAAAACTACCATTAGACAGTTATTGCATACTTAGTTAAATGAAATTTATTACAACATATTTAGTTTTTGTGTTCAATTTGTACCACTCCACTTTAATTTTAATAATTATCAAACAGTTTGATAATAGCCTTCAACGCCGAAATAGATGCCGTTAAAAACAGAGAAATAAAACTAGTAGAACCCATTAGAAATAATACTAAATATGATTAAATTATATTATTAAAAAAATATATTAGAATAGTTTTTAAAAGTTTTTGTTGAACTACTTTGAAAACTTGTTTGTTCGAATGTAAAATTAGTATTTATTAGAATTAATAACCAGTTGAAAGTAAATGTAAGGTTGTACAGTAAATAACTAAAAGAATAAAAGACCGGTAGTAGGGTGAAAAGATGGAATCCCTCGAAAGTAAGTGAGGTATTTTCATAGAGTTACTCTCATTTGGTGGTTTGTTTCATCAGCCCGGATCAGTTAAATCCCCCATTGTTTGCGTCCTTGCCTTGTCTTGTATAAGATTTAATGTCCCGTACTTGGAAGTATAATCTCGCTCGAGATCTGCGCTGGAACCGTCAATGCTGGGCAGCAGGATTAGCCTTATCGAGCCCGATCGGTTAACGTGGACCCGCTATTCGTTCTCTGCCGCCGTCACGGCCAAACTTGCGAGAGAAAGCTTTACTTTGTGACGTACAGTATTAAAAAGGAATGTTCCGAAAAAATGTAATGCCTTAATTGCCGGGTGGACTAGCTATATTAATGGTTAAGTAATAATTATTACCCAACTTTTCCAACATACATATTTTAAAAAAAAATTGAACATTTAAAAAATGTGGAAAAAAGGGTCAGTACCCAAAAATACACACTTTTTGGCTTTCTAATACAAGCAATATAACAAATGATCTTGCAGTTAATTTGATACGGGTAGTTAGGAAAATGTCAAAGGTATCCAGTGAATACAATTTTGAAACAGTAATCTTTTAAATTCTTTATGAAATTGATGCAGGGATTTTAGGTAAAACGTTCAAAAATGCCTTTGTTGCTTTTCAAAGTGCACATTTTACTGACATTTAAGTATGTTTTTCATAGAATTCAAAGATCATAGTAAAAAAAAATAATTCACTGGAAACCTTGGACATTTTCCTAACTACCCATAGAAAATTACAGAAAAGTCATGGGTATTATTGCTTGCATTAAGATGCTACAAAATGATATTAAGTGCCATTTTTGGGTGCTGAGGTTTAAGAGTAAAGCTCGGCTGAGTTTCGCCAGCAAGAGAAAAAACCAAAAGAAGAAAATGAACAAAATGGTTGTCCACAAAGTTGGCAGTTGAGTATTTATTTAAAAGCTCCATAGCACGTGGTAAAAATTAAGTTGAGAGCTGTAAATAGGTGATTTAACCTGCATATTTAAAATTTAAAAAGCTGTGGATTTTTCATGAAGTCAAAATTTAAAATCATACGGTTTTGTTACAATAATTCATTCAAATTAAACTGTGAAAAACGCTAGAATAAGGAAAAAAGGATGAATGACAAAGCAAATGCTGAAAAAGCATAATTGAGCAGTAATTAATGTCAAAACAGATTTCCACGAAGACGGGTTGGCCTCTGCTGAAAGGTTTATTGAAATGAGGCTCAATCCGCGGCCAGAGGCGCGTCCCGTCACGCGATCCCTCCCATCACTCCTTGCGCCGTTGGGGTACTTATTCCCGCGCTGTAACTCGATGACCACAGGGGAAAATCACACCTAGATGCACTGAAAATATTTTTCTGTCTTTTAATTGAAGTTGATACTCGTACATTGATTTACACTAGAAGTTGATTATGACAATTTAATACCTTGGTCAGTTTATGAAAAGTATGCCCGATTGATAATCAAGGGGAAAATGATGAGAGACGTAACAGAATGAGACTCCATGTTGAAGTCTGTGGGTGATAATTGCCCCGATGCTAGCCAACTTTGATTGGAGAGGGCTCCAGAGAAAAGGTTAGTAACGGGTGCGGTCTTACTAAGTTATTCCGGTGAAGATTGTTCCGATAATAGCCAGCTTTACGTGAAAGATCACACAGAAAATATTAAATACGACGAATTAAAACAATATTTAATTATTATCATTAATTAAAGTAAATGAATGCTCTTTTTGCAGGTTCTATTTAATGTGAATTTTATTTCATTTTCCAGTCGCTTTTCCTGTATAAAGCATTGTCTTTGATTTCATGTCACGCGATGGTTGGTCAAACTGGTAATAAAATTTTTCATTTAAACGTAACATTACGGTCAATATACAGCTGACAACTGAAAATAACTCATTTTTATGAATGAATTACGGGTTGTCTATTTAATAAAAAAATGCGGAATTACGAATTATTAATTTGGAATTTAATATACTTTCTTCCGAGAAAAAAAATACAAAAATCCAAGCAGAGTTTTTGTGTGGCAAAGTTAAGGAAAAAGGAAAAGATGTCTTGAAATACAAAAAGCACACAACTTGTAGGAGAGCGGACCGTTGCCATACAGAGTTAAATCACGCCGCTGCATTCTCACAAAAGTTTAAAAGTTGAAATTTTCCGACATGAAAATTATAGAAAAACTTTACATCGGGATTTCACAAAATATAAGAGGGCTAGAAGGGGCTCTTCAGCATCATAATATTTCAGGGATAAGAACGACGGGAACAGCGGAAAACTATTCCTTGATATTTGCAAATACAAACTAACTATTGGTAAAACTCAATACACGAAATAGAAGTTATATCTCCAAATAATGAGCATTTTCATTTCAAAAGCTATAAATCACTCGATCTATTTCACAATATCACTGCTTTAATTGGAAAAAGCTCGAATGACGAATAACGAAAGTACATTAATCAACCGGACAGCCTACCCTTTCAATTGGAAATGGAAAAAGATTAGTTGCATACTAAAAGATGCGATAAAACTTTGCCAGATATTTCAGTATATCCAATGGATGACAACGCCGATCCGCGATAGCTGGAAGACATTTTTCCAATTCGAATTGAGTGAAATTGAAAAATGCAAGTTTAACGCGATTAATTCACTTAATTTCCGATTCGATCCGCCGCCGTAAGACCGTCGGCGATGCGTATCTCTCTCACAGCCGCTGGCCGCTCTACTTCACTTCCCTTCCCCACTTTCTCGGCTCCCGACTCCCGACTCCCAAACAACTCCCCATCAGCTCCCGCGAGGAGGTGTGAGATAAAGCCAAATAAATTGAAAATTGTTCGGGATTGATTTGAATAGAAGGTTTGGTCATCAATCCTTCGCGCGACGGCCGCAGTAATTGGCGGGAAACTTTCAGATGTTCCCGGGATATAAAACTTCAAGGTGCGGATAGATTAATGTTACTAGTGCCTGGAAAATATCCCAAAAATACTACATGTACGTACATTTGATTTAAATGAGTTTTTCAAAAAGAAACGTCGACCTTTAAATGAGACTCGCTAGATTGCAAAGCGATGAGTTCTAAATCCACAGACAAATTAAAGGAGTTAATATTTATTACACGCTTTTCAGATTGTTGTAAGAGGTAAAATGAAGGGAAGGTATAAGTTGGAATGGGTACTAGAGTAAACTGATAAGTAAAAGCTATCCAAAACGAAGAATCCTAATGATTGTGTTGGCGCGCGCACGATACGTAGCGGAAATGCGTGATACGCAGCAATCTGCTTTATCTTTTCACGGCTATCGGGTCATAGACTTGATGGAAATTTATAAAGTTCGGAATCATTAATTATATACTGGAGAAAAAGTGTGTGATTTTATTCTACACAACTAACAGCTAAACATAGAGAAAAAATGCTGCCACACTCAATAACCTTTATTCATCATTTCACGGAGATTGCATATTAGGGTGGTTATTGATAGTCAACCGCCTTCTCTCTGTACTCGCACGTTGCACACATGTGTCTAGTATTTGATTTAATAATAAAACGCTTAAAAATACAACGACAAAGACTTCTGTGAGCGGGCAACATGAATTTTATTTTATTTAAAGAGAAGTTCTTTCTCTATGAAATAACTTCCTTCGAAAGCCTGAAAATAAAATCCAATTTCACCCTAGAAGAATCCAATCACTCGCACAAATAATTCGATTCCATTCCTCGTTCCATTCACATTAAACGTTGTTTTCCGAGTTGCGTAAGAAACACAATACTACGCTAGGAATATTAAGTAAACATGCGTCGCTGAGCGGGCGCGGGTACGGGTGCGGGTGCGGGTGCGGGCGCGGGCGCGGGCGCGAGGCGCGGGCGCGGGCGGATACCGATCGGCAACTATTTCACCCGCGTCACACACACGATTTACCTGGGGTGAAAAACCGCCAGTGAATTGAAATAATTGCAGATGGGAGAGGAAGAAGACACGTACTCTGAATATAAAATGAAGCAGCGAGAGGAACAGTTACTCCATAGTGGAAGTGATCACAATTAATATCGCTCAGAATAGAGCACAGAGAGGAGAGGGCTGGAGAGGAGAGGGCTAGAGAGGAGAGACGAGTAAGAGGCCTTAGATTAGCCGGAGCGAGCAGAGATACACTACACCCATACCCTGTATGGAGAGCCTGCCGACAAACGGTACGAGATTTAGGATGACAGACCCAAAACACAGGGTCGTATGTAACAAATAGCTGCACATCCGCCCAACTGCCTCCGCAGTGAAGCTATAACTACACGCTCAACCGTTTTATAAATAATATAAGAGTGTGTTCAGAATCGCCTTTTGAGCTTAAATTTCTCAATCCTAAATATGAACGTTTTGATATAATTTATTCTCGTCGTGCGTTGACAAATAATATGGTTGAGATCGTAAACTGATCATTTCCCGGCCCAAACGCGAAATGTACACAAGCGGTTTCGGTGAATAGTTTTACTGCCAAACAAAATCTGATTTTCTGCGTTCAAAGTCGTCGATACGCCGAATCATTCTTAATTTATGAGACAGGCCGTAAAAACACGGACGCCGAGTTAATGGAAGCGAAAAGTGAAAATAACATCCGGATAGTGAAGAAAAAACTATTTTGAAAGAAAGGCCGTGTGACCTGATGTATTAAAGACTTAATTAGATTGATCGGGTCGTATAATGTCAGCTGTAAAACTAACAATACTAGACGAAGAAGATTTAATAAAGGAGATAGAAATAAATCGAATCGGAAAAATATTATACTCTCATCTAGCGAGTCTACGGATCGGAGAGGGGTGGCTTCATCCATCAAGTGCCGAAATGAATTTTAATCAAAGCAGGAGATTGGAAATTACGTTTTCAAACGAAAGGAGCTTAAACGCATTAGCACCCACCGCGCGTCAGGTGGACGACTGAACGAAACTGGGGCGAGGGGATAGGAAGGGTCGTGCTATTAATATATCCACAGTGCTTTTACTACCAGGCAATATATATATTTTTATTTTAAACATCAGAAAAGTTGTACTGCTGTTGTTTTTTAAACGTGTGTGATAGAAAACTACTTTAAAACAGTATTTTATGGAAATCAATTTTTCTTTCTTATTTAGTTGTTTCTCCACTTCGTAAAAACTAGAGAATTGACATTCCAACGCTAAATAAATGAGTAGAGTCATACCGGAGCGAAACTGGGTCTGGTTACACGGCTCAAAAGGCAAATTTCCAATCAATTTCCAGAGCTGGATTTCAGTTCGCTTGTGGCCCTGTTGAGGAATTATTTCCGCTTCTAGTCCCGACAGCGCCTTGAGTGGGATCTGGTGGTAGTTATCGGAAGTTATTATCTTAGGAGAACATCGCGGTTCGGCATGCGTAAATTATTTCGTGACTAAATTTGTGAAAATTGGATTCTGAGGGGTCATAGGTCACACGTGAATTAGTACTTTATCATAAAGGTTGGGCGGATATCTTTCCAATCGATTGGGAAAGTTTTGCAGAACTGAATCTAAGGTTCTTACTAAAGTTTCCAACCGAGTTCGTTTTACATATATGAACCGATGTTGATGAGATTAACTTCTAAACTCCAATGTAAACTATAATTCAAAAAAAAAATTATGAATAGGTGCCTACATTTAGTTTCGAATTGATACATCTAAAGAATACTCGTCCAATTAACAATGTTGGTTAAAATATAAATTCGATTGACTCATTTCAATCCCGTTTCCAAAATGCGATCAATTGATTTTTGTCCATAGTTTTGATTGCATCGGTTCCCGCTCACCCCCGAGGGTGTGTGGGGTTGGTGCACTGCCACCCCTCCCACCCGCTATAACTAAGCGGGTACACGACGAGTTGATTATGTCAATAAATTCAAATTGTGTTACCGGTGACGCCGAATTTGGCAGTAAAATGCGTTTGTAATCGAATAGGCCTCGGCCAATATTGGCAGTTGCAGTTAGAATCACTGTGCGTGCGTAGCTGCCAAACTACCTAAGTTTAATTGGCATTAACGGTTGCACTTTTCACGAATAAAGTTTTGCGCAGTCAAATGATGTTCTATTTAATGATATGCAAATAAGTATTCCACTATTAATGAGATTAATTTGAGGGATCCATTTTAACGCGGAATATTTGATGGTCCAACGTTTATCGGGACACAAATAATTAATTCCAGTAATCTAATGAAGTTCGCACTGCCTCTGTGCTAAAAATTAATTAATCTATTTTCGTAATTTTCATCAAAACAACTTTCATAAATTAAATTAGTAATTTGCTTTGCAATAAAAACATACCGCTCGAATTAGAATTACCGATGCTTACAAGAAATTACACTACGGTTATGAAAATGGAATGATTTTTTTTTTATTTGAATTGAAAGTTAAATCTAGTTTTTAAAATAAAATAAAAAAAACACATATTTATGTACAAGGGTATGCTTTCTAAGCGCTAATAAAGAACATAGAGTAGTCAAAGAACTTTTGTATCGCAATGTAGACGGCAGACATTGTTATTTCTAAAAATGTTTTATATGCAATCAACTGTTAGAGAAGATATTTATATTTGGTTTTTACAAAGCTAAGTGCAAAACTTTTTCATTTATTGCCATAACTTTGGGAGAGTTTTTGAACCCAGTTTTCCATTAGAAGAAATTTATAGCAGCGAAAATTATGCATTTGTCATGATTTTTTTCTATGCCGTATAATCAGAAGATAATAAATAATTTTATTGAAATACTTTTGTTGTCCTTTTTTAAATTGTTGTGAGTATCTGAATTACACAACACAGCGTATAAAATATTGCGTCATGGTTTTGTCAGACCGGAAGGCTCAGACATAAATCATGGCCGGCGGCGGTACTGTCCTGCCACGGCCCCGCTACAGGCCTCTACGCCCTGCTACGGCAGGAAGAGTGTAAGCCATGAAATGAGGGGATAAGCATAGATAACTGGAACATTAAATGACTAGTGGAAAAATAAAAGCTCAAACAAATGAATTCTACATGAATTTGTTTGTTTTGTTTGTACTCTAGAGCTGAAATTCTTGCCCGAGTTGTACTTTATTTTTCGTGGTGTTTTTGTCGTGAGTTTATCGCCAACATTCTCCCTTACATTATTAACTATTTGAGGATTGTATTATGATCAATTTTTAGTGTCAAAATGTTAACTCCTGATATGTTTGGCGTTATCATTCTTGGTGCCAACTTTTTCGTCAAATGATTAGTGTTAATCATTTCAACATTTTATATGCAAATAACGCCGCGATGTCATGTTGGATAACCATTGTATTTGCATTTGAAGATACATAAACAAAAAGTTGCGTGTTTTGTAGAACTTCGAATGCATTCTTCAAACGAAAAAAGTAACTAGAAAGAGGGTTGGTCTAATAAAAAACATTTGATGATACGACAATATCAATAAATAATTTTCAATACTTTTCAATTCCTAGAAAACTATTTTAGAGAGTTATACATATATCCGCATACACTAAAATCTTGCTATGAATATCTCTGCAAATAATATTATTAAATCTGGATTTAAATGACAAATTAACAGTATTGCTAAATATGAAATTGCATTTGATAATAATATACCCGAATTGATAGGTAACAAACGTCAAGCGCTTGAATAAATTATTCAGGAAATCAGCTTGCATCGTACTATGGTTTTCTTCGAAAGCAACCAACAACCGTAATACATATCACGAGTTAATAGCACGTTGGGGTTATTCCATTCGCGATGAATCCACGTTCTGATCGGAATCCCATTTGTCTAGCAGGAAATGAGCTTGGAATAAAGTTAGATGTGCGCTGGACATTTCATGGGCTATCGCGATGAATAACCTCATATTGTGAAATGGACGGATTTCGAATGCACAATCCCAGGCCGTATTGAAAAAACAATTTGATTTTCAGCTTGATTCCGCGATGGGAATGAAAAATCGCTACTGTCAGGTAATTTATATTAAATGCCATGTTACTAGAAACGCATGCTAGGTGATATGTTTTTGAGGGAAAGTAGTTCATCTTTAGTTGTTAAGTACTGGCCCTTTGAGCCAGCCGATTGATAATGTGTAAGCAAATTTAATAAATCTAAAGAAAATCTTACACAAGCGATAATCCCTAAGAGTGATGTTTTAATCTTATAAACATTAAGGGTAGACGTGCTGTTCGACAAACCCAACCGTAAAAATTATAAAAAGCTCTGAGATTAAACAACAAACCGAGCTTTAATGTTTAATCAAGTGAGATTACACTACCTGTTTAAAATTACAGATTTAAAATATTACGGCATTTATAAATATTCGGTTCGCGAGGTCTTTTGTACCAGAATGTACATTTTTTGTCATTAATATTAGATGGGGACAGCAGATATGAGGTAGATTCTCTCCTGGTTCGTTTGACAGCTGTTATTGCGCAATATGGAGAAGCTATTGTGACTCCATTTGCATAATTAAACGGCCAACCGCAGCTCGGCGCGGAAGCGTTATCGTATTCAGTTATCGGATTTCAACCTTTTCCGTCTTTTCAAGTGCTCGCCAATTGCGAAGGCTGCTCCGGGGGCATAAAAGTAGTCGCAATTATGATTGCTTTTATTTGTTTTGTCGGTGAATGGAAAATGACGTAAATTATAAATCTGCTTGTTATAAAGTGTAATTAAATAATTGCGAACGAAATCCAATAGTAGGTACATCGTATACTGCATTTGCACATACCATTGTTTTAACTTATATAAGTAGTTGTGTGATTTTGTTGGACAGAACTAAAACATTTATAACTTATTTCATATAGTGGAATGTTTGCAGAAGGGGGGAAAGGGTGGTCGCTTGATGAGTTTGTAATTGTAGGAACCGGATTGATTTACTTGTACAAATTACGAAAGTGATATTTGTTAGGTTTTTATATGCTGTGTTCCATCTAGTATGGACCCCGACTCGTCTAGTAGTTAATAACAGGCGCGCAGAAGAAGATGAGGGAATAATAAAGTAAAGAAATAATCGCAGCAGGATGACGGCGGCAATACTCGTACATCACCGCCTTGTCGGCTGGATGGAAGTATTGCACGGGACAAGACTGTTAGCAGCCAACAATGCCCCGTGCCTCAGCTGTGCTCCTGTCACCGGCCCGGCGGAACTGCCAACTAAATGCAATGCTAACAATGTGTAAAAATGAAAATATTACAGCCGCGGAAAATACGATTTTGAGCTGTTTACCCATCCAACTTAACAAGTGATGTTACGTCGACCCACAATTCCTGTTTGGTTTTTAAATGGCATTGTTACAAGAGTAATTGGAGCGAAACATTTTCGTTATTGTTAATAAAACAATATATCACTTCGCCGAAGTAATTGCGAATAAATTGTGATGATAATAATAGAGAGAAATATACATAAAAATGACTTAGATTCTACAAACATTTCAATGAGAAACATAACATGATGTTTTTGTCACATCTAAAGCTTCAAAAGGAAAGCTGTACGAATTAAAAGATTAAAAAATGATATTCCTAAAACATTAGTTAAAAATGTTAAATGATTAAAAAAAGGCTTTTATAAGTGAAAGTTAAAGGAGAATACAAATAAATCTTCTCATCACCATAAATAAATCTTGAAAAAACAAATAGATACAGAGGCTGTGACATAATGAATTCACTAACCGCGAGACAAGCGAAGCTTGCAAATTTTTTTAATTGAACCAATCTAAAGTGAAAAAATCGCGTTACGGATATAATAAAATCAAATTAAACAGGCGAGTAAATCCGCTGTAAAGGCGTAACGAGAATTATGCTAATTCATTAAAAACACCCATACAAGAAGAGATTTGACGTGAAGCTTTCGCGCATGTACTTAATGTAAACAAAGGTACGGGCGAAAATTCGCAGTCATAGCGAGCTTGTTCGTCGCACGCCACACCGCTTATTAAATTATTATCGCATGTTTTTCAGTCGCTTTCGATTACGTCAAAGTTTTCATTTATAATAATCAAGAACAACCGGCGCACCGGGCGCACTGGGCGCACTGGGCCACCTACTTTATATTCGGATTTCTGCTGCCGAGCGGATTTGTGTTCTCAACAAAAACAAACTTCCATCCCATCATTTCTGGGAGGCTAAATTCTTTCTACAGAATCGTTAAGATGAGATCATTTTTATTTCTTACAGTCTACCCCTTCAAAATAATAATGGTTTTGATTTTTGTTCAAAACATTATAAATAATAAATGAACCATTTAAAATTTGTGATAAAATTAAAAGAAATAATTTTTAACCATCTACGGTTTTGTGTATTCAGAATGAAAATAAAAGACACTAGAAAGAAGAAACGTTAATCCGAGACGGGGCGGGATGTTGGCGAAAAACAAAAGGAACTTTCAGAATAAATCAAAAGTTGTTGTGTTCGTAATTTTTTAAGCTGCCGCGCCCGCCTCGCCGTATACACAAATCGTGTAAAAGTGCGACAAACGCAGGCGAGACGCGAGACGCGAGACGAGGGGCGCGAGACGCGAGACGCGGGGCGCGAGACGCGAGATGTGCCGCCCTCGCTGCTGCTGCCCGCTAGACGCGCGCCAACCAAAACAGTCTGCTTTTTCTTAACTTTATCTCATTAAAAATTAATTAAGTAATACGGAGGAATTAAAATACGGTGTCGTAAATTATGTTTTTTGGCGGAATAATAAATTATGACTTTCAAAGTGAGATGAGAGAGTACCTACGTATATAGTTTCGATGAAAAAAGTTTTCAGAATTTTCGCTAACATTCTCAAGCGGGGCAATTGAAATTATAGAATAATGCATTCAAGCTGAAAAGGTGCAGTCACTTCCAGGTAAAAAGCTTATTTTTTATTAAAGGAGGTATTCCATTTAGATAAATAAGATATTTTATCAAAACATTTTAGAAATTTTAAGGTTTTTTTCGAAACGTATTTTTGAGAAGAAACACTCAGCCAATTGTTTTATTTTTAAGGCCGAAGTTCACGAATTCTCACTTGAAATTTATGTCTGCGAACCTCACTCTTATTGTTTTTACGGCATCGAGACAGTTAGTTATCATTCGACAGTAGTGTATTACAGCAACAGAATGAGAAAGATTGGTAGCATTTGATATACGTGAAATATCGCCATTATTATGTAGAGCATGATGTTGGCATTGTTTGCTGAATGTTTAAGCACGTTTTAAAATTCTTGTGATATGCGGTAGGGAGGAGAGATTATGATTGATGCTGTCGATGGAGCGGCAGATTAGTTCCGGGAAATCCTTGCATCGCACGCCCCGGCACGGCTCGGTCCCGTGCCCCGCCTGGGCCCGAGCCCCGGACCCGCCCGGGCCCTGCCAGCGTAAGCCTGACTAATGAGTTCCAGATATGGCAGAACTTCAGAGACCCTGCTCCATCAGTCAACAAGTCTTGGCTGACGGGGTGCTGTCTATCTACCTACCTACTACATATCTCATTATGTACTGGCTAAAATAGTGGCTACATAATTAAATGTTGAATTTGAAATGTTTTAGGTTAATATGCATACTATTTAAATATTTATCTGATTCTTTTTAACACCTAAATGTATTATACGAGTGCATTCTTATTTTTCACTTTTAATATTATGGGATTATACACATGGAAAAATATAAATAATGCATTTATAATCATATAAACCAATTAACCCACTATCGATAAGCACTGTTAAGATTAAATCTGGTAGTATCTCTGTAATTAAACCATGTTGCGAATTCAATTTTCGAACCGTGTCGATGTTTTTCTGGGCCAATTTATTATCGCTGGTACATATCATCCCATAGCGCCGTTGAATTGAAATGGCCATCGCAATTTATAGCCTACAGGATGGTTCGAAATGAGTATTACCGAAATTCCATCCCTGTTCACGGGCTAATGCGGCTCGTTCTGGTCCAAGTACACACGTTCATTCCCGGGAACTGCATCTGAGTGAGAAATTTATTATAGTTGTTCCCGCTCAACGGCAACCTGGGCATCCGTTCCTTGGAATAATGAAACCTGTGCTTTACATGAGATACCACAATTAGCCGGGTAAAAGAATTTCACAGCTGTTATAACAATGACCAGCCACAACTGCAAATATTTTGTGATTAATTTAGAAGTTAATTTTTCTGGATTTTTTTAACGCAAAAAAACTGATGCATTAGCGAATCAATCAATTCAAGCGGGAATAGTAAACAAAGGGCTTAAAAGGTTTATTGTATATTCCAATTAAAATTTACCGTTCAATTAATCTCGCTTAAAGCAAAATACTGATCTGGCAGCGCAGCGCTACACTGATTTGCTTCCGAAAAATGAGGTTTTCCAGAAAAATTCAATATTCGACTTTGTCAGGTTGGAATAAAGTATACAACTTTTTTTTATCAAAATTCACGGAATCCAGAGCAAATAATAGACACTTCCAATACCTACACCTAAGGGAATATTTAAAAATAACAAGATTTATTGTGTCACACGAAATACAGTTAAAAATGTAAATGGAAAAAATATGCAATTGTGATGGTTGAAATTGTTTCGTGTGCTTTATTTTTTTTTAGTTGAAATGAAACACAAAATTCAATATGTTTGCATGAAAGGGCAATCCAACTGGACTGGGCAGTGTATGGAGCTGATGCGCATAGTCTGCTGAAGGTTGTATAGTCAAAAGGAATGGAATATTTCCGCCACAAAATTTACGGACACGTCGAATAATAATAGTAACGTCTGTTATGGCACTGTTTTTGCCTGCAGTTAAATTAAACGGACCGAGCAATGGGGCGCTCCAAAAGGAAAGCGTGAATTTTCAACGCTACGAAAAACGGTAACGATGTAAAAAAGAACCATCAGACTCAGGTCGTGTGTCGTGTTACTTTATTGGGCCAATCATGGGTCATCCGAAGAGCTTTTCCCAATTACGCCAGGGGATGTATGGACTTTAGTAGATGGCGCTTACAAACTAGCGAATGCGCGCAAAGCAATAACATTTCACGGACGAACAAGTTGTCCCACACGCGGCGGTACGTGACCTCCCCACATCCCCACCTCCCCCACCCTCGTTCCGTGACCACAGCTCCCCAACTAACTGCCCTCGACTCCAGACCGCTACTTCTTTCTTTATTACGCGACCCTCCGAGTGACTCCAGTGCTCCCAGGTGAACGGCGCCCACGCCTCACGCCCCGCGCGGTTGACCTCCATCTTCCGTGAGATCTATCCACGGAGGCATCGCACGCAACGTATTCCAGTCATTTACGAACACACTTCAAACAAACAAACTTCTTACACGGTACTGGTTTATTTACGGTACCACCATCCGCCATGAAGAAATATTGGTACTTCACTATTGTCGATCCTAGCAAACATAATTTTCTCAAGTTCTTGTGTAGAAGATACAAAATCACATATGAAAAATAACCTTTGATTGAAAAAAATCTTTCCCACTCAGGTGAAATGGCGATAATAAAGATTGTAGGCGCACCACATTTATCATACCTGAACCATTACAAGGTTCAAATGTTGTCGTTATAATAACACTCTAAAAGCGCGTGCAAATAGGGCAATAAAAGTGAAATGAGGTAATGTTTGAGAATCTAGCATATGCATGTAGTACGTGAGCAGCGTACCCACACACACGTACATGTGTACATACACACGTGACAGATACGACATGCATTCACACATGTAACGGTCACGTCCTACCTAGTAGCCGAAGCCCATACGTGTCGCATGACGTAGTACGTAGCGAGGTATAGATCTGTGACAGGCTGTACCCTGTACCCTGGACAGAGTGGTAGCACCCCCGAAGTGGTGGACATGTTTGCCCACACTTGTGCATGTTCTCAAATTGGCTTTAAAATTTAGAATAATGCGGAATTACTCGGCGCGCGAAAATGCTTTTCGCGGTAAAATGACCGAGGGATATTTAAATATTTTCCCAATTTGTTGCAGTTTGAAATAATAATACTATGCGAACAAAAATACTTTTATGGATAATTTAATTGATTATATTCAGATTTTCCATAACCACAAAGTTCTAGTTGAATTTAAAAAAAAATATTATGATTTGTTTTTTAAAAAGCTCCTCAGAAGAATTGGCGTAAATATAAATGTTCATTTTCACATTTGGAAATAAAAAAAAACATTAAAATTGTGTAACATACTAACAATTGAAAATATAGCATTTTCCACGAAAGAATTTTAAATGAAATATTTGTCCCCGCGAAAAGTGACAATAGTTGGCCATATCAGTGACACGGGGTGTTTTTGGAACTCGGCTTATGATATTGGCACGGGCACTTTATTATCTCTGCTAGATAGAGTCGGAATACAAAATGGCAGCACGAGTTTATTGTAGCTTTTACCCTATTGTTTTTGTTAAGGCGTGAATGTGCCTGTTTGGATTCATTGTTCATCGTGGCATTTGTATCGCGTCCGGTCGAGAGATTATTATTATTCTGGGGGACGTGAAAAAACAACCCCTGCCATTGGGAAATGGGATGAAGCGTGGAAAAAAGGGGTTGGATCCGATAATGGCAAATTTTCAAAGCGTAACTCAGGATGAATGTCAGACGAAAACCCAAAGGTGTACTACAGGCCAGAGGATAGTTGTTTTGCCAACAATTTATCAAGAAAGCAATGATTTAGTGAATTACGTAAATTCACTAAAGAATAGTACACTAACACAAAGTAATAGTAAGTAAAAAAGACAGATTTATTTTAAAATGTTGTTACATTTTTTTTAATATTACATAAAAAACTGCAATACAAACCGGAGTCAACTACATTATGAGAGATAGGGGCGCAGCGAGTACAAAGCGATCCCCGTACAAACAGTATAAAGTGGGACTAATTTAAAAAAGGGGTTGAAAATTCAACATGCATTTTGGGTAATTCTATTAAAGTTAATGTTTACAACGGCGCGGGGATTGTGCGCCCCTGCGCCGGCGGTCAGTTAGCCCACCGGCCAGGGCTGCCACACTCGCAGACGGCGGGCAACGCGGGCTAATTTGGATTAAAATTTCAAAAAGGATGAAATGGCGGACCTTGATGGATGCCGTAGCTCACTTCCTTCCTAAAAGATTTTATGTGAATAATGTGGTACAGTTAATTCTAAGGAATTTGTACATGATTCATTTTTAACCTAATCGAGACCTATGGGTGTAAGTTACTAACAAATAAAATACTAAAAAAGAGATATTTGTTCTTTAAACGAACAAAATAATTCTCGAACTAATTCTCAATGAGCTGTGGCATTATGATATTTTTTAATGTTTTGTTTCTAAATTTCTCGGTCAATGCAACCATTTTAAGCCTACAACGTCATGACATATGTTGCTTTGAAATATCTATTCAATTGTAAAAAAATAAACCAGCAGGTCAAATTGTTACCCCATTAGAAAAAAGGCTCAGGAGCTTAGGGAAAGCCGCGTTGTCACGATTGGTTATTGGATAAATAAATTGTTAGAGATTTAGGTAATCAATTAATATTTGATGCAAAATCGATTCCGTTTAATATTTCCACTAAATGCGAACGTGAATAATATTTCGCGTGAATGTCAAATAATATGGACTTTATCACCGCGAGGCGTTCACATATATCATCGTTAACGTCTAAGATAATGGCGCTTATTAATTCCCCATAAATGTCAAAACAGTCGCTTCGTCTAAAGTTCTCATTTGTGTCAAAACTTAAATTTCCAATCCCAATCCACTCTCCGTCATGGGAATAATTCCTGCTACTATCGCCCACTCCCCCCTCCACCCCCCGCCCTACCTAGTCCAATCAGCCATTGTTAGACGAAATTTCAAATCTATTTGATGTTACACAGGTATGTCAAACATTTTGATATTAAGATTATTAGGAAAATTATGTAACTATATTAAGGATCAAAAAATTATACAAAACTGGTGATTACCTACTAAACTAGCTTAAATGTGAAATTTTTTCTAGTTGAACATTCAAAACATTTCTTTTTATAATTGACAAAATGTTTTTTATGCTAAATAAATATTAAAAAAAACTCGCGCCACGTGACTGGTACAAGCGTAGAGTAAAAACATTACCCAATGATAGCCAAATCCAATTACAAGAAAGGCAACAAGAAGAAGAAGTAAGAATTCCTCATAACTAGTTTCAAAAGGTTCTCAAAATAAAAAAAAAAGTTTCAAACGAAATAATCATGCATATCAATTGTTTGCAACTTTCGAATTGGTTTTACAATATTTTGTTTCATGAGTACATTATAAGTTTCAATGACAATCTAGCTATGGTTAGTATGAACAAATCTCGATTGGCCGAAATAATTGCTAAATAAAATTCATTTCAATATACCCGTGCGCTCCGCAGGTTTATGTATCCTATTTAATGTTAAGCACCGTAAAACAATTGCTGTTTGACGAAATAATTTAATGCATACAATTATCATCAACAACAACAAATCTTATCGTGTCATATTCCCTGCAGCCAGTCCAGTAGAAAAAAGATCATCCTACTGACAGCGGACAATTGATATTTTCAAGGATGCTTATTTGAAGAGGATTTCACTTAGATAAGATTTTTATCTCCATATGTTCGTTAAAGCAATCTCTTTGTGGTTTGACATATTTAAAAAAAATGAAAAAGAAATAAGACCACGGATGTTATTTTATTTTTTTATGACCGACCGGTTTCGCTTAACCTAAGCATCATCAGGGTATAAAAATGAAACTAAACAAAAAGCAAAAGTGTGCAGTTATATATATACTAACAGAAGGAGAACAAAATATCATAAAATGTTATTATTTTGTTTTCTCATTGTTTTGTTAATTTATTTTATATTTTATTCTTTCAATATTTTTTTGTTATTTATTTCGTGTTATTGAACTGTACTGCATTTCATCGGAAAATTTTATGTAAAATAGAGACCATCATAGTCAATATTAGTTTGGTTGATAGTAATATGTTATATTTTGAAAATTTGTCTAAGACTATTGCTTTCTCTAAAATAAAACAAAAAAAATTAAAAATATTAATGTCAATATTAGAATCAAAAAACATCTTAGATGTTCAAATAACCACGGTTTTTCTGAATTCGCTTATCGTCTTATTGAAAAAGATCATATCCTTAATAAAAGCACCGGTGCTCATTTTATTCACAAAACTGATCATGGCATCAAGTAATTCAGAACTTCGAAATAAAGAAAGCCATTCTAATTAAGAGTCATATTCTTAAATTTGTTCAGCAGTCTAATATTAGGTATATTTCCTGTAAACTCATAAAATTTATCATTATTCTGTAATCACCTTCTCAGTTAACGTTTTGTCTATTTCAATTTATATTATCTGTCTATTTCTCTCTGTTCCTTTGTTATAATTAAATGTTATTCTATTGTTTTCTCATTGTTTTGTTATTTTTTTTCTCTCCCTGTATGCAAATATATATAACCGCACAAAGTGATGGCTTTCTACGAAAATATATTTGAAAAAGCTTGCAAAAGAAACGTTATATAAATACCATAAAAGTCAACGGAACAGAAGTAATTCCTTGAGTAATCATATTTAGCCGCATTCCCAGTGTGCACGCGGTGCGACGCGCATGACCTACTCGTACGTACCGCGAATTAATAAAGATAACTGCGGTAGCGTACCGCTAGCTATATGATAATAATTACAATTCTCCCCTCGGGGGCTTGCGCCACCCCTGAAACGGTCCCAAGCCTGCGGTGATGCAGGGGTGCCAACGAGGCGTAAATTCGCCCCTGACGAAGGTTGAAGTTCTCGAATAGAATTTAAAAAAATCCGTATAATTTTACAAAAATCCTCCTATCGCAACTTTTTTTTTACATTGCTCTCTCTACTTTGTTATTTTAAGCATTTAGTAGAAAATCAGTTTGCTGATACAGCTATTTCTCTCGAAAGGTGAGCTCTGGTGTCTTGAAATTTTCAAATATCAAAAAATAAGACGAGATGTTTTATTGTTTGTTCCATACAATGTTCAATAAAAAAAAACTCAGGCGTGAAACAAGTTGTTTAAGGGTCAGCACCCAAAAATACACAACTTTTGGATTTCTAGTACAAGCAAAACTACAAATTATTTATCGGTCGAGCAATAATATACAAAAGAGAAGGCTGTAGAGAGAGCTGTAGTCAGTTTTTAAGAGGTTTGCCGGACTCAGCTAGACCTGGGCGTTGCTAGGAAAAGGGCTAGAGTATTTATACATCCATTCATAGCACATATCGACATAATGATTTTGTTTATTCGTGTAACCACTTTTACAAAGTATTGTTAAAAAAATAAAAATAACATGTAACCTAATAAACCGTTGAGTTATGTCAATTTATTTCACGTATAATAACGTGTGGACGGAGTCAACGGAGACGCGGGACAAGAAAAACATTCTAACAATACTTTAAAGCGGTGGATAATTCGGGAAAATTATTTTTCTCTTTCTTTCTCATGGTGTACGACGTAAAAAACCCGGAGAAAGTGATATATCCCAAATCTGTATAGGTTGGGTAAAAATAATTAACTCTCTCTCCATATATTGTTAATTCAAGGTTACTTCTATACGGGTAGTTCGAAACATGTGTAAGGTTTCCCGTGAATACAATTTTTTAAACAGTAATCTTTTAAGTTCTTTATAAAATGTATACTAGAATTTTAGGTAAAACGATCAAAAATGCCTTTGCTGGTTTTCAAACTGCACATTTTACTGACATTTTAGTATTTTTTTCATAGAATTAAAAGATTACAGCTTAATTTTTAAAACTCTCCGTAGAAAATTTGCAGATAAATCATTTGTAGTATTGTTCGTATTAGAATGCTAAAAAGTAACGTTTAGCGTCATTCATAATAATTAAAACAGCTGATTTATCAGCCATATTATATTGTTGGTTTCGACCAAAAGCTAAAAAAACATGATTGGATATACTAAAAGTAAGCCCTCTGACACGTTTCTATATAAAACATGATAAGATTACAGGTATGCCTTATGACACGTTTCCATATAAACAGAAAGAAGTGCTTAAGTTGTGTAAGCTTACACAGTTTTAACGAAGGCTGTACAAACATAGGTATAGTTACTACCTAGGCATTATTTATAGAACATAAACACGTAAACGGTGGTCGAAGGGGTTAAGCCCGTAGCTTGAATTGATTGCCGTATTTCATTTGCATAGTTAAGGACTAATTAAGTAGGCTGTGGATTTAAATGAAATCTGATTAAGGAACCTTGATATTGTTTTACTTCTATGTAAAAATAATTGAGGTTACAGTTCACCATGATTTTCAATAAGAGGCTTACGTTGTTTTCGTCATGATGAACATTTGCATAATAAACTAAATACAAGCAAAATTTGAATGTATTGGATGGTGGTTCACAGGAAAAGATAATATTCAGATATTGAGGCATCAAGCTGATACTTGAGCTGATTGCATCATTTTTAAATTACATTGATATTTTATGGCCTACATATTATAATACATCTAAAAGTTAACCAAAAATATGGTTAATTTTAGTTTAATAATTCTTTTATTTTGGTGCATGAATAGACACTTGAATGCCCCATAGCTCATGATGGAAGAAAGAGTTGAAAATAGTAGTGTAAATTATAGATGTAACAAAATTAGCTGATTTATTTACGATTTGCAGTAGGGTTAGATTAGGTAGGCATTCACATGCTTTTAACAATACGATTTAATTGTTTTAGAAAACGTTAAAACTACTAATAAGTTTGATGCCATTAAAAGGCAGTTTGTATTAAGTGCAGTCAAAGAGCATTCTCAAAGTCTTTAATTTCTTCACAGGCAACACCAGATGGAAAATCAGGTAGCCCACATGACTGTTATTTGACGAAGTCACGTACGTAAAGTGGTACGCCACATTCAGAGTTGAGCTATTTCATCCAATTACCCGGATGGCTAGTACAATATTAACACATTAGTAATGATGAATTTAAACAGACAGTGAATATGAATAGTATAGAAACGTACGTGCGGTTACAGCGCAAAAATCCCCGGAGTGCGAATTTAACGTGTCCATCAAACGCATAATTAATTCTGCGATTGTGACACAAATTCGTGACAAAGTAATTAAATTGAGGACTAATTTTGCTTTCATATTTATATAAAACTAGTAAAACTGCAGCTGTAAGCTTTGGGCAATCTAGTTTGGCAGCATATTAATGCGCAATGCCGTGCAATAAAATGTGTACCCACGTCCATAATATAATTACTCTCTTTCGGTTAATTATACTAATATTTTTGTAACAAATTGTAAATATATTTATGATTAGAGGTCTTTTTAAGTCCCTCCCTGCTTTGCTGCATTATAGTTACTCACTTTTGCTTCTCATGTATTCTGATACCACTAAGGATATTGAAATGCCCATTAAATGAATTCATTTTTAAATATTGAAATATAATATCAAACTTTTTATAGAGTTTATTGGTTTGTGGTATAAAACTCCGATCATAAAACTGATGAGTTTCCAATATTCCTCGTAAAAAACTGTATCGCGATCGACTACTATCACGCAATTTACTATTTTTATGTAAACTTTTTCTTATCGTATAAGGGTTGTTGGCTTCTAATATTCAGTTAAATGGTAAGTAGAAAAGAAACGGAAGTATAATGGTGAGTTTTGTTTTTAATCCTTTTAGGCAGCGGGGCGGCGTCGCAAGAAATATCGGCGAAGTTAGCCACAAAACGCAACATCCACTTGATTTTAATAATTCTGAGGTAACAGAGAAATGTTTTACTTTTTATTCGGTTGTTCGAAGAAGCCCTGGAGAAGGGAAGGGAAGGGGGTGCGTGGGTGTGTAGTTGCTTGTTACGGTCGGGGAACATCATTGAATCACTTTTTTTATTGCGGCCGCCATGGAAATGTTACATCTCTGGCATTTTGAAAAATTCAAATACGCAATAAAGGCTCGCAAGGAACAACAGGTGTGGATAATAATATTCGTAATGATAAATGGTAAATACGGTACACTTTTTGGCGGAGAAGGTTGGGGTCGGGCGCCAGTTTGCGATGGGGTGGCACACCCTCAAAGGGACCAAACCAAAAGTCAGCATTTCCTAATTAATCTTATTGAAAGCAGGGCCACGCCAAGCCTAATGAGCGCTTTCGTGCAAATAGGTATCGAGTTTGGGGCTCGCTGCAGGAGGTCCAAGGAATGGCACTCCCTCGGGACATATCACGATTTTATTAAATGTTACCGTTAGGCGCTCTTCTGACATTCTAAATAATCAGGCGGATAAGCTATCATAAAATATAAAGCTTTTCAAACTGAAAGGCCACTGGCCCATAGGCCATGTCACCCGATGGGTATTCGGCCATTTTTACCTTCAATTCACAAACTCTGCGAAACTATAAGGTACTGATAACATTTAACACCTTAGGGTTCTTCACCACACGACTTTGATCTTATTCACGGTCGAAGTTATAATTGAAACGTCTTTTTCCGTTTGGTAAATAACTAGATTTAATCTTTGGAGAGCAGCATTGAAACCTAAACAACCAAACAGGGAACAATGCCAGGTTCGATAAGTAATATGTATAGTCAACAGTTGACCGCATTGTACCGGCATCCCATGTACCATGTACAGTTGTACAGTTGGGGTGACAATTATACCGCCTACATTATCCGGTATTAATCCCTCAAAACGGCGTTGCCTGTTAATGCAAAACATGTCCCGCGGGCCCCGGGAATGGGGGCACCGCACAAACACTGTGGTCGAAAATGGCTTCGAAACAAATACACGCTGTCCAAATATTTACACAAACAATAAAACAGCCTTTTTTGTATGGAATTTACAATTTCTCGAATGAAAAGAGCCGTAATTCGTTAATTAAACACGCCGATAAAAATTTTCCATCTAATGGACAGATAGCATGATCGTTTGTTTTCTCTTAAAATGTAGCTTTTATTCAATGTTTATTTGATGAGAAAATATTGATCATGTCTGTGTTTAATTGAGTGGCATTTCGCGATTTAAATTATTATTTTTACCTGGCGTAATATTTTTTTCAACCCCCTCAAATAACGAAGTAAGTCAACAAGGATATCATTAAGCTGCGCTCGGGTTTATGCGGTACTTTTAATTGGCTCAGCTACGGTATTTTTAAGCTTTTAGATAAATTAAGTTTTCTTTATGAAAATTTGACTAGTCACTACCGACTTCGCCGGAGTTTAGACATAATTTATGAAAGTTGAACAATTGGAAAATTTGGAACAAACATTTTGATATCTTCTTATTTTTGTCGATAGTTAAACAGATATTTCAAAGATTATGCTGGAAATTACGTTGCAAATAAAATAATTCTGTGATTACCTTGATTTATATAGTTTTACGTAGAATTTGCGAACAGAACTCTGCTTTATAGTTAAGGTATACAGCTCGTTAATTGAAAGGCATCAGTTTGGAGTTCGCATGTGTGCTGTTTAGGAGTTAAATTGGCATTTCATTTGGCGGAAAAAAGGAAGTTTCGTACTTTAAAGAGGCGACAACTGTCAAATGTACCACTATATGACTTATGACCAAACCACGTGGCGCAGTGTAACAGCTGGGAGGCAATGGATGTTGGTGCCAAAGTGATGAAACAGGTCGTGAAATAGAAAAGAGATTGATGCGACGTATTCGGGCGGCCGCGATGCTAGTGCTGCGCCGGGGCTGTGGGCCGGGGGCCGGGGGGCGGCCGCAGGGGTGATGTGTGAGGCGGCGCTAATGATGATCATTCTAATGGTCGCAATTAGAATGTACCAAGTGTCAATTATTCACGTGGCAATTGATTGCTAACAGGCGCCACCTTCTTGTTGATTACAAATCAGCGGATAACACATTGCAGTCAAATCAAGACTGAAACTATATATCGGAGAGTAATGCAAAACCTACCTACGTTTTATTCGCAAATACCAGCTTTAAATGTCAAGTTGTAAATACTAATGGTCTCACGGCTAGCATATAATCCCTTTTGTAGATTGTGACGCTGTTTCAAAAGTTGGCAAGTTAATGGTACAACTCGGAGTGGTATTTAACACTTCAAATCAAAGGTAGATAGATAGTTGACAGTTATTTGATACCGAAAATCTGGTAAGTAATCTTCAATTAAGCCGATTGTCTCGCTTGTTGCCCCAGCCAACTGTTCGGGTAAGAAACTATTTATCACTCTGATTAGTATCTCGAGACGTTTCTGTTTCAGCGCAGCCGCCATCTCACCGTAACACGGATATAACTCAGCAGTGACACACGACTAACTTCTCCCTTTCCTTCAACTAACTACCCACGAATAATGCCGGACAGGATAGAGCCCGACATCGGCACTAGCACCGGCACCGGCACCGGCACCGGGCCGCACCGCAAGCGGTCGGTTAATCTACGGAATAATCGCGGACTCCAAGTTTAAATCTAATTTCGTGGTATCGGTCTAGCCCTGTTCCCTGTTCCGGCTACTTTCTACTCGTTCCCGGCAGCATCCTTTGACCGAGAACTAAGCTGGCTTACCAGCTCGTCAACTTTACTTCCCAGCCTGGATCGGCTTTTTCTGGTGAAGGGAAACTCTGCAATCTGTTCGCTTGTATAATACAAATTGTAGAGATACTTCAGTTGTTAATCTTAAGAACTTTCGTTTGTAGGATCAACATTATATTTCAAATAAATTGTTCTCGAGATTCTAGAAGGTTTAAATACTCCCGCACCAATTGTCACACCGAAACTAGAATTCAAGAACAAATCATGTTTCGTCGTGTGAGTTAGGTAGGATTAATGTTTAGGTAACAAAGTTGTACCGCAAACTTGGTGCGGAAGGAAGGTAATTGATTAAAGGAGCCGGGCGAGATTATGTGCATATCCGCAATGATCAGCGCGCGGTCCAGCAGAAGTGTCGGCGCAGCGTTAATGGGATTTTGATGACTTGGCATATAGCATGCGGGAGCATTAGTTTGCGGAGTTAACCATTATGTGTGCAGATTTCCGGAATAACTTTGTGCTCGTAAAACGCCGCTGAAAATTCGTAAATTAGACATTCCGGAACCTGTGTGTGCTTCTTTTGCCCCTCGCCTTCCCGAATAACATTTTAAAACTCGTTTAACTTCTGTGTATAAAAAAATAGAACAAGAGAGAGGAAAAGTAATGCGAGACGCGAATGGTTTGCGGCAGATGGTGGGAATGCGAAATGTTTGTTTTTTGACGGCAATTAAAGAAAACTTTTGACTTAAATTTAAGAAAACTCTAAACGGGCAGAATTTTTTACAAGGTTTTCCTCGAAAAGTGAACGACTTGAAAGCCACACTAAAGAGAACGTAAGTAAAAGTTTATGCACTAAACATCTTACTAAAATTACTTCAGCTTTTAATATTTTAGAAAACTAACAATAAATAAAGTGAGGAAAATAAAACTTATTTTTTCCTTACACCCCTTACTTTTAATTTTTTGATTAGGTTAATGTTCATTTCAATTAAACTTCTCAAATCATATTCGAAACTGCGGAAATTCTCATAATGCTGCAAACGTGCTAAGTAAATAATGCACACTTCTGGGAATTTAGAAATCTCAATCTGTGGCGCTGATTTCTAGGAAGGGTAACGCCTCTGGAGAACAGTCATCTTGTTTGGGACAATTAAAAACAGTCGACTACGAGTCACTCAGCAAAGTTGGCGCATGATCCAAAACTTTATAGTCAGACCATAGTGTATTTTATGCAAAGCGGTTTCCTGATTTTAGCAACAGAAATTACTGGCTTGGATTTACCTTTATAATGGTTCCATTATAAGAACCAACAAACGAGCTGAAAATCTACATTTTAAAATCACGTGAAACACTTTACTTATATGGGATTAAGATTCGATCAACTTGAGAGGTTAATCGTCGTTAAGCCCCGCTACACAAAGTTCGTTAAATTCAATTCTCGTAAGAAGTTAACGTATAAAAAAACCCCATTGAGGTGTGGAGACATCTCGCCAATTTAAGTTTAACTTAGTTTAAGTGGATCACTTTTCGGAGTTTGTTAGTGCGGTAGTTAAGGTGAAAATGAGAGAGATGCGTATCAAGCTTCCGAAACCACATCCCAAAAGGGTTGTATCGCTTCCTTCACGTTTTTTCACGACCAAGTTACAAAAAGTATTGTACGTTTGCGGAGGGGGCCCCAAACTGAGAAGCAGAATGAGTAGTTTGTGGAATGTACTCGTATGCACCGGGCCATTCAGACATTAAGGCGATAAGAGGAACTTTGGGAATATTGGAATGAAACATTTAATATTTATAAAGCTGTGAATAAGTAAGACGTCACGGAGCCCTAATGTGTTTTATATTGAAACGTTATTTGCATGCAAATGTATTTTTTGTTCTACCCCCTTTGTTCGTGGTGAGGGAGGAATCTTTAACGCGAGGAGAATGTGAAGAAATGTGGCTGTAATGGCTCCACCAGATACGCCGCTACATATGTTCCGCTTGTCACAGGGAATGATTTCTGGCGGTTTTATTACTCGCGTAAAAACATATTTACTCGTTAAATTAGAATGGTGTTTTAGTCAGCGTAGAACTTACAAAGAAAATGTCTTTCCGTATCTAAAAACATAATAATTGTAAAATAACAAAAAGAATGCTGCTCGCACATCTTAATACTTGTGTATGCGTTCACCCCCGAAGCATTTACCGTTACAAGCTTAAGCCATCTTAAAAAAGTTGGCGCATAGAATTATGTAAAACGATAAAAATAAATTCAATATCAAAATAGTTGAATGCGCAACAACACAATATGGCGGAATATTTTCCAAATATAACGACCACCATTCCAAGATTCCTATCTTTTCCTAAGTTTGGAGGACTAAAGTTTCAGCCATAACCGTTTGAATGAAATAAGGTTCCGATGCACTTCTGTCTGCACGCATTCGGAACATAAGTGCAGGACCGGAATCCAGAAACTGTACAAATGGCTAATGCAAACATTACTAAAACCGTATTCATCTGGCGGTGAGTTTTAGGGACGGTATTTAAATAATAATCCAATGATTCCACTTACTCCCAGTTCACCAGACATCTTCCCGCTGAAATGTATGGAGATGTGGTGGTGGATTGTACAAAGCGTCGGAAGCGTTCATTTGTGAAATCTAGAAATGATTTTCATATCTTCAGGCGATATTACGGCGAGTCGGTAACGATAACAGATTGGCGGCTGCTATCTCGAGAGTTTCCCTCCAGCGATAGGTAAGAAATAAAAATATGTGAAAAAATATCCGATGGACTCCCGTAAAAATGTAACAAGCTCTTCGATATCCGTTATATATAGGTAGGTATTTTTCGGCATTTAAATTATTCTACTGAATTAAATTTATTTCCATCTTGTCAAGATTATGTTCAAATATACCTGTTAATGTTAAATTTAAACGAGGAATAGTGAAACTATTATACAAGAAAAGCTTTAAACGGAGTGTTATAATTTTAATGCAATAGGTTTTGGTGGTCAGTCTTGAAGATAAACTAACGATGGTTAAATCATGATCTTTAGCAAGTTAGCAGGTAAACCAAAAATGTATCAACACATTTATTTGAAAAAAAAACATATATTAATAATTCACATAGAGAGTTATCATGGGCGGGAAAAGCCTCGGCTGAAATTTGCAAAAGTGTTTACATCATTACGGCATTAAGGCAAGTGCCAAAGTTTATCCATCAAAATTCTAGTTTCTTTCGCGCTCGCTCGTCGCCGTCTTAGAGGGTGGAAAAGGGTGAGGGGGAGGGGGAGGGAACGCAGGGGAGCAGAAGCGGAAAAGGGAGTCAATAAAAAAGGGGAATGCGTAAATATGGCAGCGATGGTTTTTTGGTCGAGTTAAAATCAGACAAAGTCTCAAAGCGACGATTAAAAGTGGCTACATTGGCTAAACTCAAACCTCAATTGCCAATACTCCCCTTTCTCTGGTATAAAAGAAACAAGCGGCCATGTCGGAACGTGAACAATTCAGTTCGCCGACTAGAGCAATAAAATGAGTTGAATCGGATACGCGAACTAATGGTCTATGGATATTTAAAGTCGGTTTATGAGTCGCACATCGCTGTATGTAAATCGGAAGATGCATTACACATTTTTTCCAAACTGAAAATTGGATGGTACAGTGCGAAAGTACACGAGTACAAAGGATTAATGTAAAAACATTATTATTGTTTTTCTTGTTGGCCTTATTCCCAAAACCGGCCAACATCCGGTTAACTATGATATCATAAACGCTGGTAAACCAAAGTGTTTATGTATTTAGTCGATTAGCGGTCGGATTTATCGCCAAATGCGATTAGAGCGTCTGTGTTGCGGCTTCCGAACGATGTTTATTTTATCTTTCTTCAGGCGTTAGTCGGGCGGCGCGCCCTGCGCCTTGCGCCCCGCGCCCTGCGCCCTGTGCCCTGTGCCCTGTGCGTGCCCGGAGAGCAGAAAGTGCCCGCGTAATTGATGGGTGACATTTATGATGTTGATAAAGATGGCGGAAGAGGAGACGTCACTTCCTTCGGCCTACCTCCTACCTGAAACGCTGCCCCTTCCGGCGCCATTCCAGGCCATCTTGATATCGCTTGATGGAGCATAAACAAGACGATAATGCGAATTCGATAAACAACCACGGAACGATAAAATCTCTATTTTAGCGAAAAAGTCAATCCTATAAAAATATTACAAATGGTAATGATTTTACGTTGAATGCTTGCTAGCTGGAATCAGTAATTATTGTAAAGTATGAAAATAACTTCACCAAAGTCGCACGCAAATTTTTCATTGATATATTGAATAATTCCGCGGAGACTTGTTTCTTTTCTATATTAATATCCGTTTTTGGCATACTTTGGTTGGAGGTACAGGAACGAATAGGAAGAGATAATATTAAAGCACTTACCTCTGTGTCGGTTGGTCTGTTTATCAAACATGAGCATAGCGTCCTCAATCTGGAACGAAAAAAAACATTAACGTTATTTTTAGAATATTAAGTAACTCGGGTAAGTTAGGTCAATGTATTTTTGAAATAAAACGAATACAAATTGTGTTTCGTAAAATAATCACAAGGGAGGAGATAATGCACACATATCTAATGGAACAAATATATTAGTAACACTTGCCATCATTTTAATACGTTGGTACAGGTTATAATATTAAGATGTTCACGAACACAAAACTTAAATATAAATTCACATTAATTTTCCACAAGCTAATCTTCCACTCCACAATACTATCATTATAAATATTACCAAGCTTACGATATATATTTTTTGACATTAACTTAAGTTTTGCTGGAAAAAAATGTCGACATATACGCTCTGCGAAACCTTTCCGATCTTTGTTATTTGTCGCAAGCGTCCCCCAGGCTGACTTCCACGGAGTTTCATGTACCAAAACTCGAAGCTTTTTTCATGTTAGAGGCTGTAAGTAATATTGAGGCAACAGCGGTTACTGAAGAAACTGTACGAATAAAATGTCGGACACGGTTTTTTCTATTTTCCCCAAAAAACCTCAAGTGAAAATAAATATACACCAACGACCCGCCACTTCTGCAGCGTGGGCAGTTGGGCAGGTATTATTTATTTTTTGAAAGGAATAAGGAAATAAGTAACAATGAATTTTCACGAAAATAATAATATACAATTTCATATATTAATGTTTCCTTTTTACTTTTCCATGATATGGGCTACATTAAAAGGCAGCCGTAATTACAACTTTGCGTGCCGGATGTGGGAGAATGTATATATTATATTCGAATGCCGGGGAAGTAGTAATATAATCATTTCTGCGATGACGCGGTCTAAGCTGAGATTCGGAGGACGGAATCCGGCGGAGGGCGGAGGGCGGAGGGCGGAGGGTGGAGGGCAGAGGGCGGAGGGCGCGAGGGGAAACTAATGCGATCCTTCAGATTCCGTAAACATTTGGAAAAAGAGCGTTCCGGAGCGGGACGGAAGACGCTAAATGCGTCACTTACCGGATTTCAAGGATAATCATTTCATGCTTTCCTTAGTAGGTACTTACTTGGGGAAGTGGACACAGGGACTTCTATTCGATTTTATAGAAAACCTTCAAATACTTAGCTTTAAGACGCATGTCGGGCTTATTATTTATAATATTTTAATTAACCATTCTGAAGACTTAAAAATAATAAAAAACAATACATAAATTAGATGTTATAAAATATTTTGTGATAATAAGATAATTTAAATTTGAATTTGTAATATTTTTGCTAATTTATTATAAGCAAACGCATAAAATGGTATTTTACAGAACCGAATATAAACGAACGATATTTGTAAAGTGAATAGTAAATAGAAATACGCTTCACTTAATTCAAAGAATAACCCACTTCATTCTCGATTCAGGTGTAACAAAAGAATCACAAGTCAGAACCGGTATATACCAGTATTGATACCGATTCGATACGGTTAAGTCCGTAGAGGCCAGTTCGTTCCGTCCGTGGGAGGAGCAGAGGAGCGGAGGAGGGCGGCAAGCGCGGAGGCTGGTGAGGGCGGGGGGATAACGGCTCCCAAGGGCGGCCTTCCACTTCTAACTTACCAATTCAACTTTTTGTTACATTTACAACCGTGACTACGCATGTTGGCCGCGCGTGGAAATTTGCTCTATAGCCCTGTCGATTGTATGCTCAGTCGGAGTTGATGCCTCGAGGTGATATGGATCGCTAGGAAACGTAGGGGAAAATTTATTTCAAAATATTACGTTAATCCATCGCTTGCGTAAGACAATTTGCTGACGAGCCTAAAAAATCAATACAGAAATTGCGTTGGATTTATTTGAGAAGGTGGTTTGGAAAATAAACTACCTACCCGAAAAATAAGGAATTCTTATCGCGCGGAAAAGAAATAATTTTAAATCGTTTTATGCGGAGAAAGCGATTTGTTCTAAATATTGGATTGCCTCAACCTTTTGCGATTTGGCTGACAAGTTCAGGGATTAACCTATTTTCCTCTTCATTTCGAGGGTATCGTTTAACATTGAAACTCCATTATCGGATTTAAAAAAAAGTTTATGTTCACCTACCCTCTTGTTGACTCCGAAAAACGTATGCGGAGTAACTTGAACGCCCTGGTATAATACTCGTACTGCGACATTCGATGACAAAAGATCACGTATGAAGCAAAGTGATTCGTAAAAAAGTGGTAATACGTAAGGACAGAGAAACGTATGCCGTGTGAGCGAATCGGTGTCAGAATTCAAGGATCAGGCATGCCGGGAATCTAAATGAAAAAAAAAAGTATTTACGGCGTGATCTCAGATTGAAGCTGGGGATTCAGAAATTTGGAATCGAAATATTAAATCTGAAGGCCGCACTTCCGAAAATTCCGCCCACCTTTACCTTTCAATTTTCCATAGGGCAAAAATCAATATAAAAATCATGACTTCAACACAAAAAAAAATCAGGATGAACCAGTATATTTCGAAAAAATATTGGAAAGGATAATTATTTAGCATTATTTCTGTATTCATTTAAAACATGCTTATAGTTCATCAACCTAAAACAAGCAAATAACTGTAGATCGTTACAAACATACCTTGCTTAGTATTACGATCATTGAATATGATGAGTGTGACATAAAAAAAATAGAAAAAGAAAACGACAGTTGCTAGGTAAGAAAGTTTTATTGATCTATTCCCTCATTAAATGACTGATCAGTTTTATAGCTTATTATTACAAAGTTCATGCGGGGCTCTTTTGTATTGAGCTACTAAAGAAAGCGTGCGTAGCTGAGATAACGGGGGGACCTTTGAAAGGAAATTGACGGCCGTTCCCTTCAACTTTTATCTTAGGCTATCGCACAAAGCGACCAATGCATAAGGCTTTCACGATAAATCTTCAGAGTGTGGGTTTGAATGGATACCTTGATATATTGACTTTTTAAACGGGGCATGATGCCTTTTTGACACATTCAAATCTCTCGATTCATATAAATTAGGGAGTTAATTAAGCGATATTTGTTTTAATGTATACATTTTACAAAAAAAAAACTCTTTTAAATATAGAACGAATATATTTGTTTTACAACGAAAAATATTTACTATCAATTTGTTGTCAAATAAAACTTAGTCCTAGAAAAAAAGGAGTTCAAAATGTATGTATTCTATTGCAGTGGATGCAGGAGGCAGGAGGCAAATGGCGGGTAGCAGATAGGTAGAGATTGTATTTGAACGGCGTAATATTTTTTTCTGGTGGACAGGTGCAAATGGACATTTTGAATTAGAGAACAGCAATAAAAATGGTAAAAAAGGATTTTAGTTACGTTCATGTACCACTACGACCACACGTCAAATGAATTCCAGTTTCATTCGGAAAAACATAATTCCAAATTCCAATATTTAGCTCGTAGTATATTATTTAGTAGTGAGGCATCAACGAGGATTATCGGCCATTTGCAAATGTGACATCAGTGATATACGATCCAATTCCAAATGGACGTCTAGTTATTACGGGGAAATATTAATGCTCCGATGATGTGATATATTCTGATATCTATATTATTTGATAATGAAAAAAACATGATAAAATATTCGTGTGATCATTTTTTGCGCGTTTGGACACATTTCCAAACGAAATCACGCACAAACCCGAACGAAAGATGACTTAATTCAGGAATACGCGGAACGATTACACGTTTAGGAGCATTTGGCGGGGAATGCGGACTGCTCCCGCGCGACGGCCGCCGCGTGTCCGCCCTTTTTCTACAATCATTTGATTTATTAAACATACACGCGGATTAAATGCGCGGTTAATGTGTGTAGAAAAAAAACACATAAAAAACGGATAGTGAATACTAAGCTAAATCGTTTCATGTTTGTTCTAGTAATAACATGAACATAATATGTTTTGTGACAAGAACACAAGCGTATCTAACAATGATCATAATATGAAAATGATTTTGATGGTTATACAATCTCAATAAAAAAAGTAATAGAGTCGTACTACAATTTATCATTGTAGAAAAAATATGAATGTTATAATAACATGGACATTAAAATTCTAGTAAAGCATACTTGTTTCTATTGTCACCTGTAATTTGTGCAGTCGGTTTTCAGATTACTAATCAAAGGGTTCCGATTACAAACGACAGAAAAGTAATGTTAATAAAACGTTTCTGATAACTATCTGTCTTTGAAATTTTAATATTTAATACATAAATCTATCCCTTTCCATAAAAACCAATCGGATTAAATCCATAAATTTCTTTCAAATATCAAAAGGCAACGGATAACATTATCATTAAGCCTTAAAAAGGTATGGAAGACTGCTGAATTATGGCAAATAAAAGGAATTGAGAGAAAAAGGCGAGGTCCGCCGGCAGCAATAGATCATGAAGCGGCAATCCCGCCCCTTCGAGCTGAGAAAACTTTGCTCGAAAATACGGAAAACCAGAGGAGAATCACTCACATCTCCCTTGCCACGCCGGGTACCTGCCACCCCTACCCCTTCCCCTCCACCATCACCGGGCTTACCCAACATACGGGAAACAAGCCATTGACCAAAGGAGGTATTAAGTGTTTTGTTCGATAAGAAGAAAGCAATAAAAGTGGTGCGCTTTTTAGATCAACACAATTGACTGAATTATCTAGATTCAACTTTGTCTTACTAACAATTACATTACCAATAATGAAATAAAACACGTTGTTTATAGTTTGTTTGACATGAGACATTTGCATTTATTAAGTTAGTTGAATAATTTATACTAATACATTTATTATATAAAATATACGTTTTAAGCAGAACGGCATTTGAGAATAACAATTTTAGATAATTGCGAACAATTCCGTGTCGGTAAAACGTATGATTGTTGATGGGAAACGAACGCATGCTGTACCAGCTGCCGAACGGAAGATTTATGTTTAAAGTTTAACCCATTTAAAACACGTGATATTTCGTTACCAACTTCGGAAAATAATAATTTAAGATCCGGAGAAAATTTCCCGGAGAAGTTCAGCGCGGGAGAACATTCCATATCGGGAGTGCCGGAGTTGAACTTTTGTTATAAATGCCTGTCAAATGAACGATTCCAAGTACAAGAGTAAAGAAAAAAACCAATTTTGATTAGGTTTACATCGTTTTAATAAACTTGATAATATTAGTCTCATGTAAATTTCTCTTATTCTTAAATTGTACTTTGATTATCACCATTCCCAAATTGAGAGCTTCCTCAGGATTCCAATACTTAATAAGCTCATTTTAATTGACGTATAATATCTACAAAGTTGCATGTTTCCATGTAACACAGATTTGTATGATTCAATGGACCCATGAGTAAGTATGATTGAACAATGTTGTGTCATATAAAATATATGTTTTTGTTCATTTTTGTAGATTGTTTATAAAAAAATGGTACTTGTTAAGGGATTTAAGACAAATACATGTCAGTCATTTGCTGAAAATGTAAAGTCGTATTATTTTTTATGTAAAGAAGTATATTTTGAAAGTCCTGAGATATTTCGAAATAAATTTGAATAAAAAGGATAAAAGGAGAATAATCAATTAAACTGACATAAAGGATAAAATTTTCCCGAAAACTTCAAACGATTTTATTCGACTAGACCTCACCCCTAATAAATCATTTATGCAAAATATAGAACGCAAAAGTATTTCCCTTATAAGTCATCCCCGACAGTATTTTATACCAGTCACTTTCAAGACACGAATGCGAATCCTTAGGGCGAAATACAAAAAAATAGATTGACGAATTGCGCCACGGGGATTGGTGCCGTCTCTCAACCCGAATCTCAACTCCCGACCCCCGCAACCTTCCACGCCCTTCCCGCGCCAGCTACCCCTTCAAACACAGGCCGGGACATCGAAAACATAATACACTTAAAGAGTCTGAACTAACAATATAAGAGCCGTTCGCTCCAGAACCGGGAAACCTCTCGTACGCCTCTTTTCTGTTTACAATCGGGAAAAAGTAATCTCATAAAATAAGATAATACGAAGCTCGATGTCGCACTTTTATTTTCTTATATGACACTGCGAAAGTATGTCTTTCGAAAGACAACACAATTGACCATCGTGAGGCGGTTATGTGTATTCGATGAGATTGTCTCGCAACTTTCTGTTTGGAGACTGTTCGATTATAACTTATAACACACTTGACAGCGGCTTTATTCAAGCCAATGACTACACTGCAAGCACCTATGGCATCGATTGATTTTATTCAAAGTTTCATAGAAATTAAATACTTACATTTCATGTTTTCGTTTTGAAAAAAAAAGAACATTTACAATTTATCGCAGTAAAACTTACGGCAGATATGCACATTTTGTATTAACTTCTCAACATTTACTAAAATACTAGTAAAATACTTTTAAATAATAATTATTTAACTTTTACAACCCACAGTTGTGCCGTCGTTGTTCATATAACATACAAATCTATAGACAATGAACATATAACAAGTGTATAAAGTAGCCTGCCGCAGATGAATCGCTGGTTATGATAGTACGGAGTGATGTAAGCAAGAGAAGACGCGAAGAGAATCCCCCCTCATCAGGTGTTAAGTCGACCACATGTTAACCATCCTGGGGGTGGTGTGGGGCGAGCAACACTCACTACTAACGTATACGTCTCCTTGCTCTTAACACAGTAAAGGCCTCGCGGTAAATTCCTTTAAGGCTTAATTTAATTAATTACGAACACTATTTCAAGACTGTATTATTATTCGGATAAGGGAAAACTTGCCACGCGAAATTTATACCATATCCGAAATAAACTTAAGCACAAAATTATTATTTATTTGAGACAAGAAAAACGTCTAAGCTGAAGCTTTGGGAATTTGTCTGTCTATAATATTATTGTATTGATTAATAACTTCGTTTGATGATAGACGTATTGTTTGAAACACGCGTAAACTAATATATTCAATATGATGGTGATCAATTGTATCAGAATAATCATACATAAATAAATATATTTCTAAATTAATTTCACAATTTTGATAAAATGCTAAACGAGAGAAAGGTAAATTCGTTATATAAAGCGTAACATTTAGATTTACTATGAAGCTAAATTGTTCACCGTTTATGGTTGCCGAAAGAACTGAAATTCGTCAGCATTTTTAGACTTTTAAATGGTTCGCCACGAAACTTCTTTGATTATCAAAAGTGTACGCGGTCTCATTAAGTCGGCCCGAGGACGATTTATTTTTGCGCCGTAGGAGAAAAAGCTCGTTGATATAATTAATTTATGACTCTATCATTCTCGAACGTAAAGTTTATCACGGGGAACTGATGAAAGTTGGGAGGACTTGTCATGGCGGTCACGCGCGGACCGCGGGCAGCGAGCAGCGGGCACACCGTGGGGGCGGGGGCGGAGGGCGGGAGCGAAGGGCGGCCGGTCCGCACCGGAAAAAGTCTGCACGAGGACACTCAGTAAGCAAGGAGAATAGGCTCTTTAATAAGAGACACTTATATTTTAAACAGAACTAGGAGTGACTAGAATAATGACTTTCTTATTTGAGAAGATATGAGAGAAATAACCATTGACTTTTTTTTAAAATTGTAAAACATGTGCGTAATATACTATTCGGATCTAGTCTTTAAAGAAATATAGCAAAAATAAAATTATGTTTTTTTTAGATATATTTTTTTTATTATTGAGGATAAAACTCAGATACAGACACTAATAAATAAACAATATTAAACATGAAGTATAGAGAATTCGCCTGCATTCTTACTGTTTCTGATATTTTAAGCATTTTAATAGGTATATCGAATCGAATCGAGTGAATCTTTCACCCTAAACCGAGATGCAAATATGGTATATTTATTTTATTTTAAATAATGTAGATGAAATAACAAATATCTCTGGGTTTTATGAAAAGTAATATTTAAATAGGCCATTCATAATTTAATAACCATAAAATAATATGTATTACTAGCTTATGAAACAGTGCATTATTTTGTTACAATAATAAATAAACCACACAAGAGTTGCTTTTACTAAGTTAAGATAACATAAATACAATGTACGTGTATACATGTAGTAATATTATGCCAAGGGTTGCACGGCAATGCATAGAGTTTCAGTGCTTGTAACGTACACCGTGAGAAGAAAATGCCCACTCCGCCCAGTGTCTGCTACGCACAGGCAGTACTTCAACCCTTTAAAACTCCCACCCCCGGCCGGCGCCACCACACGGCTTTATTGTTCCGCCAGAAACGGATCTCGACAGATTTGCTCAGGGTCGTGTCACGTACCTTGACTTAATATGGAAGGCTCGTATTACTTTACTGTTTCCACGGTGAGATGTGTTAACTTCGACGTATGCAAAAAAAAAAAAAAAATACTGTTTATTTATGAGGGGGTTGCTTTATTCGGTTTATCTGAAAGCTAGATCATTTTATTTAGAATATTTATAAGCACTAAAAAATACTTATTCCTTAATTAAGATGACGTTTCAAAATAACAAATGATCATACAAATTTTGATACGATAGTGTTATCAAATCACAAATCGTCACCGAAAAGGTAAAAGGGGTGAAACATTTACACCAGATCACTTTAAAGCTTTATTATTATTTTTTTGTTTTATAGTAAAATTCGTCTTCAGTACCTGGCTGGATTTTGACAAAAAAGTTGACTCAGGTAACTCAATGCTTTCACTGAGTTACTCAAAGCAACAAAAAGCTAAAAAGTCCCAAACTTGTGTCGCTTGAGTTAAGCTTTCTCCCAAATGGTTAATATATTTTAGATGGCTAAAGGCCCACAAAAGTCTTCTGAATCAAACAAGAGTCAGAGCTTTCAATGCAGAAAAAAAAACTGACACAAACTGCATATTTGACTCATTTTGACTACAGTGTCGCTTAGGTCCTTTCGCCTTTCCAGCGACGACATGTTAAATGTTGAAGATATTAAAAAATCCTGTGGTTGCTGAAAACAACGATATTTCAGAATTTTATTTTTATTTGTAACACAATAAGAACGCTTTACGTAGCACACTTGATTATTATCTACGAGTACTTCTGCTGCCTTCTACCATCGGAGCTCGGAAACAAGTAAGGCGATATTTTTATCTTTAAGATTATCTATGCTGTGGTTGTCTTTCTAGACTTTTCCCGATGTCAATCATCTTCTTAACTTAGAACTGGTATTTACTGATACTTGCTACCATGTAGTTTATTTTACACCATTATATTTTTAATAGTTTCATTAGATAATTAGATATGATTGCGTGCTCTTTACACAGGTCCATCACGTGTAATGCATAAAAAAGGACTGCAAAATTTTAACCAAATTGAAGTAATCTTCAAATTTTAAATGCGGAAAAGATAAAAAAAGAGCATGTTCCATTTACTTGAAATGTTCATTTTACATATAACAATGTCCACGTACACGGTCGTTAAGGCCCAACACGGCGCAATTAGGTAAACAGTTACAGTTAGGAACTGAGTAAAAATGTTTTTAATTCCAACACCGGCCGAAAAATGAGGGGTGGAAAAGTTTAAGGCTTTCCATGTAGATGTTTAGTTATTTCAGCTCTATTCCCAAAGCGTTTTCACTTGAAGTTGTATCGTTTAATTGTCTGGGCAAGCTAGCAATAGTTTATAAAACGGTCGACTTTTTAACGTGTAGAAATATGCAATTTAATTAAAGTTTTGATCATTTTCTACTCAATTGCGTAATTTAGTGACCGCTTGTCGAGTTGACCTTGTTTTCGGGGCAGTTAGGGTTTACGGCACACGTGGGTGACAACACGCTTGTTAAATCGCTCAAAGTCTGGCTTCAACTTATAATTAAAGTATGCCGCGGCGTTACAGTAATGCCCTTTTCCCTTTCAGTAATCCGGGCCAGATTGTTCCAGGGCATTTTATATTTCGAATTTATTAACCCTCACGAGACCAAGGGTTTAACTTTATGGATCATTAATTTCGAATATTTTTGGTGTAACATCTTTGGAATTTGTTAATTTCTTGTGTAAAGGGATGTTCAACATCATTTTGTAACACTGGGAAGGTTTTTGTGTTAGATAAACCACACTTTTAAAGTTGCAAGCGTATGAAAAAAGGGCACAAGTACCATCCATAAGCATATTTATTTGATTTAACCAAATGGGTTTATTGGTTTTTATAACCAAAAGCTATTTTCGAGCTTTCAGATTGCATGTAATTTATTAATACTGACAAAAAAAAAAATTATATCTAAGAAGCTGTACAACTTTTTATGAACTAATCATAATTTATTCGTTCAAAGGTTGATACTCTTTGATTTATAAAGAAAAAAAAAACAATTATATTCCTAATGACAGAAACATCTCAGCAGTAAACCTCTCAGACAGGTGTGTTTCATATTCGACTGGGTATTGATTACCTTTCACGAAGAGTTTTCCCTGCCTGACGAATATTTAAGTGCCAAGAAAGGAAATAGACCCCCAGAAAGTTAGGGTGGAAGGCAGAGCCGGACTATGCGAAAAAATAATTGTAATATATAACAACATTTTTTACAGTATTTAATATCAAGATTTCCATTTACAATTATTCAAAATAACGTTTTAAAATTAGTCAAGATGTAATGGTAAATTTTTTAATCTGAATATTTTCTTAAGTTTTTCATTGATAAATGAATTCAAGACTTTCCAATCCAAGTGCCTCTCTGGCGAGGAGGAACTAATCCGACACTTTATGGGGGCCATAAAACCTTCTGGGACCTCTGCGTCATTAGAGGAAGTCATTAAAGTGATGGGGAATTGTGGTGGGTCAAAAATCATCGCCATACGGCAACCTGATACAATGTATTTATGACGGCCTTTATGGTGCGGTTATTTTTTACGGATCGTTATTGGTGAATGCGAAACGACCGCGGCCGAGTGAATTTCAACTGAAATTATTATTTTCTTATGGGATACTATACGATTCCTCGATTGGGTGGGCAGCGTCGATCCCGGTATTAATTAATCTTTCACACTTCACGTCGTCACTAGGCCGCGAACGGTTGTAAAAATAGATCACGAAATGGTCTAAAAACAACGTATAAAATGTTTTTAACGGTAACTACAGCCTTCCGCGAATAGGCTGAGCATGCAACAGTAGATATAACTATGAAAACCATTCGTCCGTACACGGCCCGATTTACGAGGTGCATTTGCGTGCGGTTTTCATACCGGTAAACATGAACTTTTTCCAAAGAGCCTCGTAAATGCGGTGGAAAAAAGTTGTTATTTACATAAAATAAGAGAACAGGGAAGCCGCACCACGCGATGAAGTCGCCAAAAAGAATATTTGATCGATAAGCGGACGTGAAAGGGCGGCGCTGTGTGTGTGCCGGCTGAAGTAACTTGACGGTTATTTACTTTAATGCCAGCAGACATTATGTATTCACATGATTGTTCTACTAATTATTTGAGTTATGGCGTACCAGCACGCACGCCACTGTTCCCTGCTCTCCGCCCTCCCTTACGCCTCTTACACCCCTTTCGCCCACGCTCCCTTTTATACTTTCCTCGGTTTACGTTCTAGCTCATCCACCATCTTCCAAACACACATTCCTTAGCCGATAGCAAAACGATGCTTTTTCTTGAACAACTTTCGGCTGATGGAAGAGAGTGCGCTATCGCAGTGGCTGGCTTCTGGTTTCCCGCTCTCTGAAATATATGTACATGTCACGATAACAAAACAATCACCTTGTCAGTGGGAAACTAACAAGATTGACATATTCACACGATTGATCAATCGTTTGGTCTACACACTTAACACCCAACATTCATATGCTAACTTTTGACCTGGTATTGGTAAAAAGTGTATATTTATTTTTCAAAAGATTTTTTTATTGAATTTATGAACAATCAAAAGTTTTTATTTCTAGGTGTAAATAATGGAACATTGCGAATAGAATATGTATTAGGTTTTGTTAAAACACGAAAATCGGTGTTTCGTAAAAAAGCTTAATCTCAATCAAGTTAAGTTGATTAATCTACTTTTAATTCTTAGCGGCAGACATATTGCAGTGGAACTGCTCGCCTCCCCAGCGCAGGGCGGCGGCAAAAAGAACCAACACAATTATTGTGGCGGGAAAAATATGGATAGCTTCGCAGGAAGCACCGCTTTACAAAATCATAATTTTGAGCTCAATTTGGCAAATCCCTCGGCGGCGGTGAGGGAGGCGGAGGGGTGGCGTGGGGGACTGGAGGAAATAGCCGGTTGGGGGGAGGGGGCTCAATCCTTCCGCGAAACCTATGATTCCTTTAATCTGTCAGTCTTCCGCGACCCGTGAAATTTTAATGGATGAATGTCGTCTCTGTTTCACGCGAGATGCCTCGTTAGTGTCATCTCACTTCTTTCCGCGTTCCCGTTTTTTCTCAGCAAGAAACTCACGTGGGAAGCTGAAAACGGTGCGCGGTATAAAACGCCGCCGCACATATTAAGGGCGCGCTTAGTTCCGGCGCTAAGGTCTCTTCTCGCAGGTTTCCTTACCCCTGTGTGCTGTATGTGTGTATGACAATCCGATCTCTCCTTTGAGTCACGGTCAAAATAATTATTACAAACGTTTTTAATAGTTTTTTCGCGGCGAATTGTTAGGATTTTAAAAATAAATCCTAAATAAGGCTTTAATAAATAGCAAACTCATTATTTGGAACTGGTTATTTTATATTTAATGTTTAATATATTAATAAACAAAATGACATTGTTGACGAGAATTTCTCAAGCAAACTAAAAAATGTTTTTTTTTTTCATTAAGTTTGCTGTTTTTTTTAATATAATATTTTTTATTTCGAGTTTATAGTCGGAGAAAAACATTCAGTTTTGGTAAAACATGCTCAGATTCGAAGGATTTATTTGTAGGATCATAAAAGCCCTCATGGGCGAATATACAAAATAAATAATATAACTGCTTGATCTTTGATAGTAGAAAACAGAAAGAAGAAAAGGCAGCAGCGCGATAGAATCCAACTGATCTCGGGCCTGCACCCAACACGTGTCAGCACCGCACATCAGACTTAATTCTGCAAATATGGCAAAACTTCTAACCGCCGAGTTTTGTTTCGCATCGATGTTACCCCGCCGATTGTTTAGCGATTATTCACTGTTTTGTTTCAATCCCCGCAAAGTTTGGAATCATGTTTCTATAACCCGAGATGAATTATTCACGCCAGAGAGAGCTGTAGGAAGCTGTAACCGCGCAGATTCCTCCCGCTGTCTTCAAGTGCCGACTGTGCTTCGCTCGCGGGGCTGTTTCGCAAATCTGCATTTAAATCGGAGAATCAGCGAAGCAATAATGAGGCCAGTCTAGGACGCGGAGAGCGGAGGCACTTTGTCAAGATTATCGGACGAAGCGGTTGTCTCCGTGCCCGTTTAGTCACGGCGGGCATACCTCTTTCTCCACGAGGTGTTCCGTACAAGTTTCGGCAGACGGGAGAAAGCGCGATATCTCGCTCATTGCTTATATCTAGTGAAGAATTAAGATCTCCGGATAGTCTCATCGCGTACTAGCTGACTTCGTAACTTCGTAGCTTGAATGTTTTCGTTAGTTAGCGCAAATTAAGTTTGTATTTTATTTTAGCGCTGTAGATAGAGAAATTACCACTGAATATTTTGAGTATAGACGTGTAATTGTAAAGTTCAATATTTTGAAATATATACGGTGAAGCATTTAGTAAATATTAGATTTTAAACCATCTTTTGATATGAACCCCTAACGATGTGATAGATACCATGTGGTCTGATATAAGTAGTTGTTGGATGGAAACATGATTAGCCCCATTGGATATTAAGGCTGACAGTGGAAAAAAGCTATTACCCCCTTTTGACCCTTCATTGGCTATTCGGGATTTGATTCATCTTTTTACGTCCGAGGGATTTTGTAATACAATATTTACATGAAGTTGAATTGTTTTCAAGGAGTTTTTTTCTTCATAGGAAAAGAGGATTTCAATATTTTCAATACAATACTGAGCATTTGTAAAAATATTTTATAAACCTTGTTTCAACACCCCAATGTGCTCTCGTTTCCTATTCAATAATCTGAAAATCGGTTTTGGATTCATACGCTAGTAACCATTTTTCATATCAACTCGGATAGTAAAAACAGACATTCCATATTATTTATGTATCATTTGATCAGGCAGCCAAGTTTGACTAATAACGAATCAAGAGTATAATCTCCAGTCTCCAGTATGTAACGTGAACATGTAACGATCGGGCCTTTTGCTTGTATTCTTTTTGATCGCCATTAGCGGCTCTAACGACGGAGGCTGCGGCGCGTATCGAGTAACGCTGCAAATTATTTCACGTCATAAACACAGCCTGAGACAGATTACCGTCATTAGCCAACCGCCGCCCCCCCGCTCTCCCACTCGACCCACCCGACCACCCCGTCTCACTACTGTCACGGCCACAAACAAGGCAAGGCCGATAAGTTGTAATAACAACAGTAGCGGAAACTCGCCAAACTTTGGCAGCGAAACCGGGAACTGTATTAGTACTGGAACCCGAGCAAAATGAGCGAGGCTTTGGCTATATTTCGTATATGGATACACTATTGCCAGCAGATACCGTCTTATACGAATGGAGTGAACGATATACATTAATAGATATTCAAAACTTGCTGAACGATGTTAAAACGCTATCGTGCTTTGACTTGTCAAACAGTTAAAATCATAAAATAAAATCTTGATTTGAATACGAACAAAACACTGATGGATGAATCAAATAGGTCAAACCCTTTAAAAACCTTTTGTGGTAAAAACTTTGACATGGTTGTCACGTAAGATAACGATTTTAAGGGGGTGATATTTTTGTTACCCAGAATGGAATAAAATCAGATTTATTTAATGGAGCTGGTATTTTAGTGTTTGATAAGAAATAATTGTTTATTTACTAAGAAATATTATTCTACAGTAGGAATATAAAAATATTATTATATTATACACGTTAAGTAAGAATATTTACGACACTTACACAATAATGTAGTTGTAATTTATTATTACATTTAAATTGGTGCAAAATTATCATTTATTATATGATGTCAAAAAGTTATCATAAATGTATTCAAATTCTAGGGCTTTCGAAGAGAAGTAAGTCTCGAATGATATATAAATAGTCTCTGAGCTTAAAACCTCAAACTAACATGATCGTTCAGGTCCCATTTACTTTGTACCCTGACATGATTCTGGGATTTATCATTAAGAAGATGCGCAGAACTGAATGTGTCGACGTTCTTGGAAGGTTTACCCTCGAAGCGAGTAATTTTCTAGTCCAATGACCACTCAAGGGGGTCGGGGAGTAGTTTGAAAGGGTTTGGGGGTGGCACTGATAAATTACCGATCTTTGCGCTACTGACAGGTAAAACGAGAAAATGGCCAAATAAGGTATAAGAGCTCCTGGAGTATGGAAAGCTTGTGTGATCTATTAAATACATATTTGAAATACTCGAAAGAAGTATTTGATTCAAAACTTATATTATTACAATTATAATGAATTTAAACCTACATATCCTTGATTTTTAATAAAGATATTAAGCTGATCCAATAATTTATGCAAATAAGTTATATTTAAATGCTCAAAAATCAGAAAAACATTTTTTAAGATGTGATTCTATCACTTTATGAAAATGAACTTTCATTACTTACTATATTAAATTTCCCTAAGCTTATCATAAGAAACGCAAAGAAAGTATCAAATAACGTTTAGAATTTGTTTGTAACTTAGGGCTTTATAATGTATGTGTAAAAACCCCTCAACACATTAAATAGTACCTACTCATTGAAGTATGATCACGACAAGGTGAAAGCTACAACTGTAGTTACAAACATTTAGTTTTACTGGTCAATTGGTATTCATAGTAGATGCATTTTCATTTGCAGCTTATCTGGTTTAACTTTTAATACGGTTGTTGATAATAACGATTCAATTTTAAAATCACATTTTTTCGCAGAACTCATAATTGGCATTTATGCATAAATATTATATTTTTTTAATCTAGCTTAATATTTGAATATAAATGTTCAAAATTTCCAAACAGGATTGCGTCGAATTAATGTTGAGTCTTTGTTAAATGATAATGCTCAGCGTAATAAGCTTCTTGGTTTGTGCAGAAATGTGAATGTAAAAGTCTGTTTGGCTGAGAATATTTTTTACTACGGAAGTTTTTCGAGAAAAAACAAACAAACATTATTTACATTCAGCACACGTACGGCTTTATATCAAACGGGGAATAAGCGTTTCATAAATAAATACCCCTAAAACTGCTTCCGCCATAATGTGCATTATTCTAAGGGGCAAAGAGTTGCATTAAAACAGCAAATGAATTATACTAAAACAGTGTAATCAAAAGTCCCCACGTAATCTTTACTAAACTATCGGAATATTATTTATCCAATATTTTATCGTTTATATACCAACTCAAATATAAATAAATACAAAAAAAACATCGAAGTCATTGTTGAAAGATTATGACGAATACGATTTGTCGAAAAAGTTCGCTTAGCCCTATCTATATATCAAGATTCATGATTTACGAAGAAGGAAAAAGAATTTGAACTTTATAAGCTTTCTCCATTTCGAAAGAATTATTCAGAAAAAGTTGATCTTATGTTTAAGAACTTTTCGTGTGTGCTGTGAAAAAGTGGATATTATTTTTCAAGGTACCACAGGTGCGTGATCCCTTTCAGACGTAAGAAAGTTTAAGATTTATTAGGGGCACGTATAAAAAAGGGATAAGTCTGACATAATCGTTGAGATAAAAAAAACAAGCATCTTTTTTAACATCTTATAGTCTGAAGATATTATTTCGCATACTTTTAAAAAAAATAGGTCATAGTATAATATAAGTATCAGAGTCAAATAATTTAAAAAAAGGTTAGTCTGCGGGTTAGTTAAAGTGTTTTTCAGAAAAGGTTTTCTCTCTCCATTTTAAAATTAATTTCAACGAGCACTATCAACTATTGTGTATTATTAAATATGTTCAGTAGATTATCCCACGGATTAAATTTGATGAGAATTCAGTTAAATTAAAGATAAAGCAAATAAAACAGTTTTATCCTCACATAAATAGATGATCACTCTATGTATTTACTACGGACCTACCGTATTACGGCTCCGCGCTGATAAGGCAAGCTCGACTTCGTCTCCGACTGGCGTCTACCAATTACGTCTAAGAGCATGTTAATTGTTCGATAATCGGCCGCATGCATTATTCTGAATACCTGCCGCTACGCCCGCTGCTACGCTCGCCGCTACGCCCGCCGTAGCCACAAGCACGAGCCCGCTCAGTGGTCACAATTATTAGCGAAACTGAATGATTACCATTGGACTTGCTCTAATTATATTCGTATTCTAAACCCAAATCATGAATATTATTTAATAGAGTTAAATCAAATTAGGTGAATGAAGATTGAATAAATTACCTTTTTCGAATTGGCCTTCTTGGAAGTTACAAATCTATTAGCATATTTAAATATATATAAGCTTTAAAAATACAATTCAATGAGAATGTGGGTTTTTATCTTTAACACCTACATCCTCTGCAAGGGAAAATAAATCAATTTTCCTTATATTTTAACTTCCCCCTAAATCAGTCGTCCACGTGAAAATGTTCAAACGGCGGTGAAATTGCGGATGAAAAAGCTTGGCGGGGACTTTGCTATTCATAACACTGTATTAAGTTTCAATAATATGTGGAGGTGAGAGTATTGTAAAGTGTAAAAACAGATTTGGGTTTTCAATTCTCACGCTTTTAAATATTAATATATTTTTTAGTAGCTGTTTCAATTTAATATGGGATTTGTTGAAATACGGGACCTATGATAAGTAGGTACTCATTAAAAGATATTTTTCGAAAAAAAGTAAGCATGTAGTAAATAATGACCATAACAAAATTGCATTTTGCAAAAATTATACTTACACATAATATGTAATGGAAATATTTCACTTTCGGGATGTGGAAAGTGTGTTTATATTTATGAAGGGTAAAGAATTTGAGGGAAGGCAATAAAAACTGACATTTCATTTTTTTTTGCCATAAAGAATTTTAAATATGGAATTGGAAGCTCACAATTATAATTAAAATTATACAAGAGAGGTCATAAAGGGCGATGTTAACTGCCCTATAAATAAGCTCTTTGTTAGTGAAAATCATTGAACACGTATCACGTTCTTTATGAAGTCTTAAACAGTATTAGGGTACGTTCTCAGTAAAAACGATTAGGTGATTTATAACCCGTTATAGAAACTTGGAACAAGTAAATAATACGATTATTTGAGGCAATTGAAAATTTTGATTCACTGATGGTTTGATATCGTAGTAGAGAAGTAGTGAAAATAGTATCAGAAGCACTCGATTACTACGACATAAAGGCCATGATAATATAGGCCATTCTACTGGCAATGTTACTGGTACGTCCATTGGGTTGGAACGACCTACGCCGCTTCGTACGTCGGAATAGAGCGTCGTCTGCATATGTCCGGCAGCAAATATAGCAATAAATGGCTATTTATATCTCCAAGGTATTTACTTCAATTGGATTAAACGTGGAGGGGTAGGCAGGAAGGGGTGATGGAGGGGGAGGGAAGGGAAGGAGACGGGCACTCCCTTGCTTCGTGATACCTGCACAGTGGCGGAGCACACACTATCATTAATGTTTATTATAATGCCCGATTTATCGGCGATTCACATTAGTGGGTATGTGTGGTCGAGTCGGGGGAAGCGAGTGGATGTGCGCTAAAGCCATTTGGGTGTGGTGATCGGAGTGCTGATTACGGGATTTATTGAAATTAACCTGACTGAATATTATAATTCCAATATCAGTTTAACGCCATTGTTAGCTTAACCTTTTTGAATTTATCATACGTTATACGGCGAGTGGAGGAAGATTATCATCAAACGTATCGATGTACAATTATTTTTAAATGATACGTTCAGTTTCCATTATTGATATATTGGTCTTACAAGAGGCTAAAATACATAACGCACATCTATTATTCTCTATATTATTTATAAAAATAACTTATAAGAATGTAAATCATATCTCAGATATTTTTCAAAATAATTTAAAGCAACAACAAAACTTAAAAAAGTGTAATCTATTCATCTGAAAACCGTAGGCAAAATATAAGAAAGATACAGAAAATCCATTGAACAGCGAACAATAAAATTTCCCTGCAATAAAGATTAGCCAACTCGCACACAAACTATGAACCCCAAAAGCAGGGCAATACATAACTGGAATTCCTAATTAAATGTCTGCAGTCGTGTGTGTATCGTTTCGTTCCGGCTGCTAGCGGGCCGCAGGCTATCACAGCCGCTTATTGCGGCGGCCGACACTACTTAGTTACCAATGTGCAAAAGAGAACAATTTAACAGTTACCAATGGGCAAAAGCGAACAATTTAACAGTTACCAATGAGCAAAAGAGAACGATTTAACAGGTACGGTCAGACTGGTGCCAGATGCGCTTGACACGAAATACGAGTCCACATTTCTACGGCGTGGCGCGGCGTAGCGCCATGTAGCCGTGTAGCGTGTAGTGTGTGCCTCTGTAGCCGCACGGCGTGGCGGGTAGACTACGAGGACGACGTATTACGGCATTTTGCACTAGCAGGGTTACAGTTTAGCCGAAGATTAAATACCGATATTTTTTATTGACATTATGTTGATAGTAACATCTCTCGCACTACTTTTTTTTGTACGTATTCATTGTACAGTGAAATGCTATTTACTATTGAGTGCAAGTTACTAAAACGTGTATAATAGAACGAGGGCGTACGAGGCCTGTTCAAAAGAAAAGGTAAATTTTGAATTTTCGCAGGCTGTGTACATTCGATTATTGTTTTTTTTTGTTATGTTGGTACACATATGTTTATCATATGTTTGAATTATCAGCAATTTTGGATTAGTGGTTGGTTTTTGACAACTGGAAAGGTTAGTCACGTTTTTGTGTGCTCTTCGATTTTTTACTTTTGATAATAACAGATTTCGCATATGAATCTTCTCTTAGTTTTTAAAATAAGTAGTAATTCAAAAAATCATAGTTATAATGCTGTTTTTTATTTTTCTTAAAAAAATAATAAGGATAATGTAATACTTCCCAGAAGGTGAAGCCCTGGTGTGACGAGGGGGCACGCGGCCGTGCCACACAAGCCGTGAAAAACGCTTGAATTTAGTGGTCAATTTTTCATGTGCACCGGCTTTTTGTACCCGCTTGTAGTCGGTCGTGATTTTTCTGTATTTTTGAAATGCCACAAATCTTTGCCAGGGGCTGGAATATTTTTTCTGTTGATGCTATTTCCCAGCGTTAAAAAATATAAATGCATTTGATTTAACTATAATAATACTGAGTAATTATATTATAACGAAGAATATTAGCTTTATCTATCATCATGCATATTTGGCGTCATCTTTTTACATACGAACAATTTCTACAACATATTAGAAGAAAGTCATATTCTAACCCAACGTTTTTCAAGTAGAGGTCGCGACCCCCTGGGGTATATGGGTACATGGCGTGTCGTAATCTGTCAAAAAAATTAGAAACGTAAACGAAAAATCTTTTTATTAAATAATGAACTTCCTAATCAACCAATAAATTAAGATGTGTTAATCAAATCATTAATACGACTGTTGAGTTTGTTTTTCACTTAAAAGGTTTTCTAAATGTGAAACACACATAAGTAAATTATTTTTAACTAATAATAGACGATTCATGTATTTAATTTTCAAAGCCATCATAGACGAGAAGCATTTTTTGCACAAGTGAGCGGCAAGCGTAAATATATTATTTTTCACGTTAGTAATGTAAAACTTTGATAAACGTAAAAATATATGGCGAGGAGGTCTTAAGGTTTTATCACTTTTTTTACTGAAGAGGTTTTGGCACTAAAAACTTGAGAAACAATGTTCTAAGCAATTCTAAATTCATCCATCATTTAAAGTTACATCGTATTGAAATATCAGAAATATTTAAGTAATTATTTTTGTGAATATTTTAATTCCATTTTTAAACGAGAACACAATCGCAAATTGAAACTCGCGAAAAAATAGTAGCACACAATATTTAACAGCAGTCTAAAAAAAGAGGAGAGTATTGACCAAAAGGCCCTGGTTGCGGCCGTTCTCTCCCCAGGAGAGCATCTCTGAGTGGAAAAACACAGTCATTTATTTCCTGGCCACCGGTATCCGCCCTCCAGCCTCCCTCACCGCCCCCACCCATCTCTCCCAGCCAGCCAGCCAACCCCTCTGGGCCCGCCCTTCTCTGATCGCCAGTATAACGATTATCAGCTTCAGAAACGGAGCGAACCTCAGAAGGCAGAGTTAAGGGTTGGTCGCTTGCCTGAATCGGAATATTACTACTTTCAACATTATATTATTGATATTTTTTTGGTTATAATAATTTTACTGTTATTAAATTTCACACTCAACATATATTTCGTTATATTATTATAAACGAAATAAAAAAAATACTAAAAATAAACCTAGAAATAAGAAAATTGAGTTAAACTGATAACACATGTCCATTGAAACAGGTTTTTAATCCTCTTTTTTTTAAATACTTCATCTCAAAATATTTATACCAGCTTCCATTTTTTGTCCTCGGATTCTTCGAAATAATTTAGGAAATTAGTTTTTATTAAATCCGTAAATAGAAAATATACAATAATGATTCTGCTCAACAAAACTAATGATACTATAGAAATTTACTAGTTTTTTTAATCGACAAAAGTATTGATGGAACTTGCAATGAAATATTGTTCTGAACTAATTATGGTGAACTAATTTTATTTCTCAATATTTCAGTGCCACAAGAAGAAAACACGAATTTTCGGTTAGATAATGAATGCTCCATATTTAAAAAAAAAAAAAATGTTTTATGTTTTGCATCAGCGATAGTGACTTTATGGGTCTTACAAGTTTGTTTATATTATAAAGAAACAGAACAACTTTAAATTTCTGTAATGGAAGAAAATTTAACTCCGAGATACTCGGCCTCGAGAAGTGCAGCGTCACTAGCAATAATTCCGAGGTGGTCCGCCAGTTACCTGTTTGGTGACGAAATATCTCTCCCTACTTTCAAAATAGATCTATGCAGTATTACGAATTCTAAAATTCAATAAAGTATAGCTACATAAAAAAAATATATTAGAAGGTTGAGAAGGTGGGCAGTGAGCAGACTATTTGAGATGCTTAAACTTTCGCACACAGACCGCTGATTTCGTTTTGTGGGGAGCAGAATTAGATTGCAGGGATGATGTCTCACAAAGTGAGACTGTTTTCCTTGCCAAAACTAGTCCAAAACTCACTTAATTAAATAAATTTGTAAATTAACATAAAAACATAAACATTTCTGTTCGTAAATACGAACCGAAACAAATAATGATCACTTAAAACAAAAACGAAATAATTAATCGTACGTAAATACGTAAACAAAAAATCTACCTTGCCATTTAAAAAAAACCGGTGGGCTTTGAGCTGTATGATTCGTCGGCCTGTTAAAAATAAATTGAGTGTTACAAAATGGGTATTGTAATATTCATTGAGTTTTTGAATAAAAAAGTTTTATCATTCTCTGATGTGTAATTATAATTCGGAGATAGAATAAATAAAACGCGTGCGAGCGGCACACGTGAAGCGCCGTACACGAACAAGCCCTTAATATCTACGTGAACGGTTTTCCCGTGGGCGGGAGGGGGGTATTTACGTGGTAAATTTACGGGGAGGTGATAAGGGAATCGGATTATCCACCTGATACAATCTGAGAGAGGAGTGTGCATGTGTGAGTGGAACAATAATAAAGTCTTCACACACACAGGCACGGTTGAGCGCTTTCTAAGCTCGGTTTGAGTTTAAGTTGCGCACATTAAGTGGAAATATTAGTTTCATCTATTCACTCTCGCTTAAATAGAATTGGATTTACGGGAACGATTGCATTTGGATCTCGCCCGCTATCAACGATCTTAATTGTGTTTTAGTTCCGAAAAATAAATTTAATTTTACTTGAACAAATCTTTCTAATTTGCGTCGTGACAACTCGCTAATACTCGCTCATCAGTAATTCTTTATTTTTCACGATGAATTTCAAGAAGTATTTTACTGAATTTAATGATATGTAAGAGATATAATATGAACACAAATTACAACTGATGTGAGCTCTCGTAGATTGATATTGAATTCGAATTAGGTGTACAAAAAACTCGTAAATTTTTAAAGGCGATGCATCAAAATTTAACCAAAACGAATTTGAAAAATGGTATTTTTCCGTGCATCTAGTGGTCTTATAACGAAGCCACTAGACCGAATGCAGGGGCGGTGCGAGGGCTCGGAGCGCCCGTATGAAATTCAAAATGTTCCCGTTCGTTATAGACTCGTAATAGATTAATGCGGCAAAACCCACCTACCCATCCTGCGCATTGCGCACCCTTAAAGTTAAGTATCAACCCATTTGATGAAAATACACTTTTTGAATCAGCTTCCGGGGAGTACTGCGAGTAAAAAGAGATGAATGATACGGCGATGAGGTGGCGCAGTATTTATGTGTTGGCACCACTGGCTTCCTACCCAGTTGCGAATTAACGAAATGCTGACAATATCTTTTACCTAAGACGACCAACCACAAATTACAGATTACCTAATTTGATGGTCGGTGCCATGATTTTTTTTTTGCTTTATGGATAAATTTCGTTTTTCACGTATGTTGATGTTTACCGTACATAGGAATACCACTTAGGGTCAGCCCCCAAAAATGCACATCTTTTGGCTTTGTACTACAAGCAATACTACAAATAATTTATTTGTAAATTTTATACGGGTAGTTAGGCAAATGTCTAAAGTTTTCAGTGAATAAAATTAGTTACTTTAATCTTTTAAATTCTGTATGAAATTCATACTGAAATTTTGGGTATAACGTTAAAAAATGCCTTCGCTGGTTTTCAAACTGCGCCTTTTACTGACAGTACGTTTTCTCATAGAATTTCAAAGATTACTGCCCAAAATTTTCATTCACTGGAAACTTTTTTCTTAGCTGGCCGTGCAGAATTTATAGATAAATTTTGTGCATTATTATTTATATAAGAATGCTACAAGGTGACGCTTAGCGCCATTTTTGGGTGCTGAACTTTAAAGAGGGAAATTAAAAACCAAATTAACAAGCTGACTAAAATACTATAGTGAGAAAATAGAAGTGATGTAGCATTATTTTGAAGTTAGTAAAGCAATTGTTTTAAAAAAATTATAAAATCAGTTCATGTTAGAAAATAGAAACAGAATTGCATAAAACATGTAAAATTTTGAAAAAAATGATTCAAATTAGTAATTTTTTATTTGAATTGTAAAAGTCAAGAGTAATCAATAAAATTATTTAGCGAATTAAGTTATTGAACGTGCATTTTGAATCATCATATGAAACGAAACTGCCGGCGGATAGACGAGTATCTATTTGATCCAGCGCACGGATTTGGGACAGCGATCTTAGCGGTGCGGCAGCGGACGGTCTCCTCAAGTAGTCGTAAAGTTGGTCGGTAGTAAACTCAGGCAACTAAGTTTTTCAATTGACGCTGCATCGCAGGTCAAACTGCTGCAACTAACCCGATCTGGCCAGGATGCAATACAACTTGTATCTGCAAATGTGCACTTAGTTCGTAGGTACTAGACAGTGGAAGTGTCTACCAATTCAACAACGGAATTCAAACAAGGGCAAGAATGGTCTACTAATATACCAAGTGCGAATGCATCCCTATTTGCCGTTAAAAGTTATAATTTGCTCCACTTAGCTATTTGGGTAAATGATGTACGTACCTACTAACTTTGAACTAAAAACTAAATATGAGCTATATATTATACTGTTCAGTCAGGCCTATAAAATGAATATGAATTAAATCATTTCACTCGTCAGCACAAGGAAATGTGGATTTATTTTATCATTATCTAGTACATAAATGGATGATAATTTGTTTGCCTTTTACCTTTAAAGCATCGGAAATCATTAAAAAGCTTTTACCAGATTAATGTGTTTAAGCCTTATTTGACGTGATTAAAAACACTACTCAAATATTTGCCACGAATAAGTAGGTACCTAGTAAATGAATAATCATGACACTTAAATCAATATCCATTAGTTTAAAAAATATTTTTACCAGGCATTTGAGTGAAATCGTCAAATATAATTTCGGAATTATTCAATTTAATTGAACGGTGGGCGCGAGTAAGTGAGTAGAATAATAATTTTGGTTTTGCCTTCAACTTTCGGTTCAAAAGTCAAAAATATAAAATACACTTTCTTTTTAACACACATCGTTCGTTAAAATTCTGAAGTGGCAGTTTTGATAAATTTTTTCGACGAAGGAAATTCGCCAGGCGGTGGTATTTTCCTTAAAAATCTTCAAGGTGCTTATTTTTTAAAGAAGCTTTTCAATTTTCTAAGACCTTTTACTTCTTTGCTTTGTTGCGGCTATCATATCTATGAAACCATCTCCGATAGCTTTGTGATGTCAACGGACAAATGACGAAGTCTGCGAGGGGACGCCGTTAGATATTTTGCGTGGGCGAATATTTTGAGACTGTCGAGACGAAAAATACCCAGAAATTGCTGAAACATGTCAAAGCCGATACACCTAAGATTTGATATGCGTTAAAAATACAATTACTTTTTAAAATTAATTAAGTTAGTAAAAAAAACAAAAAAAATCTTCTGTCTCTCCCGGTATGAAACACATGTATTATTATTTAAACTGAAAGGTTGAAGATTTGTTGGTACCTGCCTAATGCATGAATATACTAGTGGTTATGAAGCTTACTTTTGAACTAGAGAAAACTTGTCAAAAAATATTTAAATCTTAAAATATTACTTTGGAAACGTTTTGAAAATATAATATAAAATGCTGCGAGTCCCCTTAGTTGCATTACACTTTGATAAATCCAGAAGCGGGACATTGGCGGTCAGCCAGCCCTAAAACGATCGTATCTGTCAATATTGATTACCCCGTCTTTATGACACTCTTGCGCATGGCCAAAAATGTTCAAAATGACCCCTGAAACTTTATAGTTTCACATAATCAAGTATTCCATTCTAATTTGAATAGGTACCGAATATTTTAAATTTAAGTGCGTGTGAGTAGATTTACAAATATCAAAATTAGAATTACGTCCTCTCAATTAAATAATTTAAAAGTAAACTTGACATTCCTAGGTAATAAATTAATTTATATGAAAATGTCGGAAAAATAATGTAATGCCACCAGCATATTTTTAAAAATCAAAATTATTTTATAAAATTAAGCTGACTTCAAACAATACCCGAGCTTTCAGTTTTACATATGTGAGTATTTAAAAATATACTACTTATATTGACGACCTTCAAACCATCATGCTTTCATCCTTTGACTTTTGGGCGAAGCTCAATTAAATATTAATTCGTTCATTTTTCATCAATTTATTATTCAGATTGATCAATTAATGCTTTTTTAAAGAAAATAATTAATTAATTTAAAATTGAAAGTTATAAATGTTAAAATATTACATAACAATACTGCGTTTGACACGATATCAGATGATTAAAATAATTATTCAGATATTATTTGTTAACAACTTAATTAAAGGCTTGTAAAATGCTACTTTGAAGAAGATTTATTCCATAATTCAACTCAAAATAGGACAAAGGCAGATGGCTAGTAGCTAGTAGCTTGTAGCTACAATCTCTCTCCAATGGAATTTGGGGTACTTGTCGAGTTGAAAAACATCGTCAACCGCTCAAGGGGGAATACAAGTGACGAGGAGCGGAGGCGGAGGCTGTAGATCCGCAGGTTCTCCCTGGCAATGTGCCTCGGTGCCTCCGTGCCCCGGGGGTAGCTAAACCTCTCATGCAAAACAAGAACAAACTTTACTTAATTATGCAATTCCATCTGAACTGACTGTGAGGTCGGCCTCTGCCACTTCAGGTAATGCGGTGTCTGACTTTTCTGCTATTAAATAATCAAATTGTTATGTTGACAAATAAGTGTCCTTGGGAATTCATGTTTTCGGACAGCGTGTAATATTATTTATACTAGTTTTACTAGCGGTCAGGTCATGTTTTAAAAACTTTTTTTCTTTTTGACAAGTTGAAAAATTTGAAACAAAAAATAAGAATTGCATCTCGTATTATTTTTGAAGAGTGAAATTAATATTTGAAGGCTTTTTACCGCACGATGAAAATAAAATTTTGTAAAAGCCTTAAAGGCGTTAATAGAATAAAAAAAATAAAAAAAAAAAATTAGAGCTGAACACTGTTGCGATGACCTAGAAATTACAACAAAAAAAAGTGCGTAAATTTTAAGAAGCTGGTACTTATCATTTTTCACAAATTTTAAATTATCAAATAAATAATCCCAACATTTACGTGATATTCCTTTGCCTGATCACTATCAGTTTTCTTAGTAAAATGGACTATAATAGATGACCTCACACCCTTTTGGATGCAGCTGATAGGAAAGGGCCTCTCACGCAATAACGCCATTTTATCTCATGTGAGTGCGTCTGGGCCCAAGGTTGGTAGATGGCAGTACCCTCCCCCAGTCCCACAATGTTCTTTTAGGATCCCACAATTCGGGAACATGTTACTTGGAAATGGGACGAACCTTTTCGTCTGTATTCTGTAGAAATTTTTGTTCTTCATTTAATCGGATAACCCGACGAGTCTGCGCCACTGTATGGGGACAAAAAGTCCATTGTTAGTGGAAAAGTTTTATTTGACGTAAATCTGAGATTACCCTGCGTGGCCGGACTCCATGAATAGGTAATGATTAGCCTGATAAGAAGAACGTAAACCGGAGAGGACATATTGGCCCTGTTTTTGAGGCGATAAAATGATTGCGGACGGAATATTATTTCGCTTCGTTATTCAGAACTCATTGGCCCAATTTCAAACATTATTTCTAAACCGTCTTAATGCAAGAGAGATTTCAAAGGGGGCTTCATGTGGAAATACCAAATATTTTTTATTTTATTTTTACGATAAAATCAAAAATTGAGAAATAAAATTAATTATTCCACAGTAAGTTGCGCGTAATCTTCGAAGAATCTACGCTTTTAAACGAATAAATCGATTTTTGTAAAATTTTTAGCTTTTAACAAAACAAAGTTGCAAACGTAAGATCAATATTTCTGCGTAGGTTTTTAAAAATAACCGTATTTTTTATTGTAATAAAATCAAGAATTTATTAAAGTTGAGAGAGGGCTGACGATATTATCAAAATTTGCTAAAATAGTTAGAATTTTGGTCGTATGTGTCACCCTCATCGCATTTTGTAAACAATTCCGCCAAAAGTTTATTGTAGATTGTTACTTCAAATGGATTGGTTCCTGGTATCCGCTCGTAGACCCGCACTTGCAAACGAACATTTTAGAAATATATTGACCGACTTCATGTTTACCTAGATTTTGATTTTTCCCTGTAATTTAGGGAATTTCCTTTGATATTCCTTATTTTGTCGAAAATATATATTTAAAAAAATATTGTATTCTGCTATATAACAGGTGGATAAATTATATGCTTAAAAGAGAGAGAAAAGTGCGCGAAGAAGTGAACATGTAAGAAAGTACAATCATATGTTCGTTTGCGTCTTACTGTGCAACGCACGTATTCTAATTATTCCCTTTGACACATTTCCTTCAAATTGTAAGAACAAAATCAACGGTCTGAATTCGTTCTTTCCAGGGTACATAATATTATATTTAAACTTCACGGAACCGGCCGACCGCTTCTGGCGAATACTTTTCGTATTATGAATTCAATTATTTCGCGCAATCGTTTTTATGTGTTTTTGGTATTTAGAAAAATCGCATATTACCAATTAAATATATATTTTTAGTTAATTTATATAGTTAAAATACTGTATTTTTTAACAATATTTTTATTTTTATTTATTATACAGTATTTTAGCCCACACAAACCTGTTCAAAATTCATTTAGTAACGTTAAAAAAAAAAAAAAAATATATATATATTATATTCATCGTTAATTATAAATAAAAAAAAATTATAAAGTAAGAAAATATATTTTTTATATACTTACTGGTATAAAACATACCTATAAAACTTTTTTTGATGTGCTGTTGTGGATACAGGCGACTTGTAAAATGCGCAAAAAACATTAAAAAAAAAACTGAAAATCCCTCATGTCCTATTAAGTGATCCAATTTTAGTAACAATGTGAGACTGAATGTGAATAATATAGGGCCGATCCAAACGTTTTCTGGCTAACAAATGTCGGAAAGGTACCAACTAGATAGAAACTTAAAATTGGTTTTGAAAAGTGCAGTCCACTTTAAAATGTTGGCTAGTTAATGCGCACCGCACTGTTCAGCCGCTTGATGACTGCTCTTTATTCGATGCACCGTATGTATGCACGTAATTAGAACTTTTCAATATTCAAAAGCAATAAAATGTACAATACTGCTTGTTAGGATTATGAATCCTCTTTGAGACAAACCTATAATGTAATCGAATAAATCTTTTTCCATTATACCGTCCGTATTAAATAGATGCTAACCCAATTAAAACTTTTCACTATATAGGAGCTCAAAGTAACCTAACCTTTGAAAGAATTAAAGGGTAGAAAAATAGTATACTCGTATACTGCATGTTAGCATTTTGATTATACTTGAAGAATTTGAACCTTATTGGCCAGCGGTATGGAGTAGTTCGGCCGGCGATAATGCCTACATGGCTTATGGAATATTCGAGTACGAGTTGGGAGTATGGGTGTGTATGTATACGTATATGCGTGCTAGAGTGTATGTGTGAAAAGCTCCACACGCCCCCGGGACAAGCCGTGATTACGAGGTCCCCGATGCAAATATTTGTATTCAGCAGTTGTGCTAATTTACTGCCTCTTGGTATACAAATGCTGGCTGCTTTACTAATAATGGCGGCAACGACGCATTACTTATTCCAAGACGTTTAAATTTCGGAAACGCGGCCTCGCTTTCGCGTAAGAAAATCCGAATTTATCAAATTAAAATAAGGATCATGCTCTTTTTATGAATTTCATCACGGGTTTTTAATGAATTTACGGTGCCTTTTTCATATTAAATAAAGCGAAACAAATATTCGCAAGGTTAAATTTACAAATATTATGACCAGAATAAAGTTTTATGCGCAAGCAGGTACGCTTTAAATAATCATAAAGCGCTTATCCTGACTCAAGATATTATAATTTGTAAACATTATTTCAATACACAAGTGGCCGTCATCGCAACATTTTGACTCATTTGACTTTATTTATGGAGGTTTGAGCTAGATGAAATAATATGAAATTGTATTCTTAAAATTTGGGCGTTGAGGTAATTCATGAAAATGAAATAATAATTAAATAATCAAATTGTTATGTTAACAATAAGTGTCCTTGGGAATGCATGTCATCAAGCTGTTTAAGACCACAGATTTTATTATCATTTTTATAACCGACCTGTTTCGCTTACCCTAAGCATCATCAAGGTACAAAATTAAACTAAACAATAAACTTAGTGTGTGATTATATAAAAACAAATTTTTAACTTTATTCCACTTTTTTATTTAAAAGTGGAATAAAGTTAAAAAATTGTTTTTATTTAATCATTAAAATGGAATTCCACCATGAATTAACAGTTACAAAATTAGAAATAACTTAGTGTGTGGTTATTATATATTCATAGATACAGAGAGAGAACACAATAAAAAATATATCAAGAGAAGAGTAAGAAAACAAAATAATTAATAAGATAATTTATGTCGATGTATTTTGGTCTAAATCTGTTTTAAGGAACTAAAAGATAAATAAGGCGGAAACAACACTTTCACATAGATTAGCTGAGTCAGCGGATTCATTATAAAAACCAAAACCAAATTCAAAAGCTAAATAAATCAAAATGCGCCGTACAAGTTTTTGTTTCTAGTGAAGTTTGAATATTATACAAGTAAACACATTAGGGACGGAAAAAACTACAAGGTGTACTACATATTTGTAAATGAAACATTATTTACAATGCGCTTATGAAGACAAATAGAAACGTATAAATACCCGAGTTTCCAACTATTATAACTCGCAAACTTTACACATATTTGTGCAACATCATGTCGAACCAGGGATGCATGAACGATTGATATATGGGGAGTGCTAAGCTCACTTAGGATTCAGTAGTCTTCAAAATATTGTAAATATAATAATACTCGGATAATTTATATAGCGCAATTGTTGTGAAATATAATCGAGGACGCTTTAAATATCGTTCTGCTAAAGTATCGACATTAATGTTTGAAACGTGGTTATTATGATTTGAGCTAGAAGATCCGAATAGTCAGATTATTTTTACCTTTCTCCACGCTTTTACCCTTTACTTTTCACTTTTTCCTCCATCTCACAACAGTATCCAATAATAGAGAAATCTAAATATATGATGGTGTCTCCGAGGCTTCGTAAGTAACTGTTATTCAGAGAGAAGAAGATTTTATTTTGAAAGTATTTAAAACGCAAAGTACCGCATTATCCTTACATCACAATTAGTTGAAGTGAAATAAAAGCTCGTTTGAAAGTCTATAGGAAAGCGTCAAAAGATAAAAGGATCCAGTATTTGTTCAGAGAGACGGCGATCAGATCCCAACGAGAGTATTTATCTAGTAAGCAACTAAGTCGAGTTGAGCGTAAGTCTTACTGGAAATTTCTCAACTAGACAAATTGTTAAAACGCTTCGCTGCTTTTCGTTAAATTTAACGCAAAAATCTCTTCCTTGAACTCGTACTAGGGAGATTCCCCGAACGGCAATTTTGACTAATTTATTTACAGTTCAAGGAACAATAACGAATGGCTAATCTTGATTTTACAGACAAAACGTGTTCCCATTTTGTAAAATCAATGGAGATTTTTTGTTTAATTTTTAATTAACATAAATTTCTCTCGCTGAATGTTTACATTGAGTCATGTTATTATTATCGTTGTTTTTATAATTACATCGTCCGGCCCAATGTGATTATTCGGCGACACGGCATCCATCACTTTCATGAAAAATAAACAGATTTTCCAGTGAAATCTTCGGAAGTGACGAAATCTTCCTCCGTCGCCCCTTCCGCTCCGGGCGGGGGCGTGCTCGCGCGTCCATTTGGCCTAACGAACCACTTTAATAGTCGCGCCTCCGTGCCTGCGTGCCTCCGTGCTTCCATGTCAAAATATTATTTTAAATTATGTTTTATTGGAGACTTTAAGCATTTTTCGTTTTCTGCCTAAATGGTCGGTTGATTGAATGTGCTAGTTCGTTTTATTATCAATAAAAGGTTGAAATGTCTAAAACATATATTTTTTCACCAACATAAATATAGATTTTACTTTAAAAAGAGTTTTTGCACTTAACCGTGGAAATAATACAATTACAGGTTTATTAAGAATTTAAAAAAAGAAAAATCATTAAAAAACATCGCATGATGTAATTGGTAACAATTCCTCTACTTTTACGGTAGTCAAAGATTTCCGAATGAACGCTTAACTGAGATTTAATCAAAAGGGTGTGTGTTCTACATTAAAATCTGAGCACAATGTAAGAGAGGAATAATTTATTTAGGGGTTTAGGGAGGATTTTACAGAGTTCATAGTCTGACTTTTTAACGAGTAATCTGGTCCCGTTCGCATGGTTTATTAAGGGACTAATCTTTAGGATCGAGTCGACATTTCAGGCATTATTCATAAGGAAGTCGATTGATTTAAGCATTCTATTAAATAACAGGATCGTGCTCAATTATTTATCTTTTCCATAAACAATTTAATATCAATTAATTAAATATTATATTATCAGTCTTGGAGATTTGAGATAATGGAATTCAGAAAAAAGCCACTGTCATTCGGATTTGATAATATTTTTTAAAATTATTTTATTGAAAAAAATATCCATTCATCCATTTGGATAAATATTTGACCGTTTATCTGAAGAATAATTTAGCACGAAAAACAGTGGCAACTGTAAAATTAATTTCAAAAACCCAATCTTTTGATATTTGGCGAACCATTAGCTAATAGGGACATAACGCATTTATGTAGAAAATTTTCAGAATTTTGAAATATTCCAGGAAATTAGAATTTTATTGATTTAGGCAGAAGCAGCGTAAGTCGCTGAAATTGTTGTAGATTTATACGAGTTTTTTACGAGTTGAGTAATTATTTGGGTAATATTGATCGCTAATCCCACTCACAAGGAAGGGCGAAGGCTATATACAAAGTCCGTGACCATAACATGCTCTCAGTTACGAAGTATAATATAACACGAAGTTATAAAAAAGTATCGTATTTTTGAAGACGGCTTACAATCGTCCTTCTATTCATCGGGGGGTCGTAAACTCACCATTAAGCGTACTTCAAATTTTATCATGTAAATTGAGATACTCGAGTATGGGGCTCGAAAGATTTTTTCTCGAGATTTTTGTTTAGCAATGAAAGGCGCAGATTTTATGACGCGAATCAAAAGTTTAATTGGGATTTAGTTCGTCTTGAAAATAGCGCCATGAATTTTGTGCCGAAGCAGAAGAAAAGAACATTTGATAGAAATTTCATATCTAGTCGAAAAAAATCTAAAATATGAGAAATATTTGATTTTTCATTTAATTACAGAAACAATTTGTAAGACCTTATATATTTTTTTGAGTTTTTCATCATTTGTTTTAAATTTACACAACTTCTTTTGAAAATAAATATAATAATTAAAAGGTTCTCATAAGAAGCAAATGACAACCTATTTAATGAAATCAATACCTTCAACTTGTGGCATTATTATTCACGACGGCCGTTACGAACATTAACTCTCCACTGCAAAGCCGTGGTGGCCCTTAAGAAAACCGATTGGAAAACTTTCAGCTCGGCAATAAAAACATCATATATCAGGAGAGAGGAAGTCGAGCTTTGCGAGGTGGAATCCTTCCTGTCTTGCTTCGGAGAGAAGAAGGAGATAAACAAAGCCACATAATTGCATTGGGAAAGCTCGAACAATGATAGAGTAAGCCTATGTTTTTTTTCTAATAAGAGCATTTAAAAAAAAAGAGTTACTTAAAAGAGTAAATTATATTTCAACATTTTTTTAACCGAAAGTTTATCATAGTTATTCTTGTCATATCAGTTTAAAAAAAAAACAAACTAAATCCGTGGAAATTCAACAAACATTTTTTTAAGAATGTAACGAATTTAAAGCGTTTGAACATATTATCTCTAGGAAGATAAGCTTTTCAAGTCTTTAAATGTAAATAATACAATAACATCACCCTTACTTCCATTTCAAACAATGGAGTTAGAAATATGGCTGTATGGCACCCTCATGTAGTAAAAATCCAATTCAATAAAAGAAAATTGAGTGCATGCATTATTAAAACTCCGAAGAGAGAATAGTGCTGCGGAAAATATGATTTTCCTTAGCGTAGGAGTAGGGTAAGGGAAAATGTGGCTTCAAACATTGAGTTTTGTTAAGCCGCAGTGAATAGAGTTTCATCTGATGTTATTCTGTTCAAGAAACGGATTCTGTGGATCTCTAAAAGTGCTTTACTCCGTCTACCGTTACCTTATTTGGCGTTCAAGAATTTTTACAAGTTAAAATAGCTTTTTTTCTAAGTAAACATGCAATAGAGTTAATTTATTTTTAATTGAAAATGATGTCAGGAGTTATAAATCATATTAAAAAAAAAGTTTCATTATTAGGAAAGGTGTTGAATAGTGTTTATTCTATTTCATAACACTTTGACAATAAAGATAATCTACCTACGTTATTATATATATAGTATGGCTTTTCGTTAATTCCAAAGGCATTTCATTAAACCATTGTTTATTTTACCCTAAATGGCACTAAAGAGAAAATTTATGCCTACAAATAGATGAATGTTCTTTTCTGTGCTGAGTGTGTTATATGCTTAGCTACAGTGCTTAGCGTGCAGTGCTTCCAGAATCACCCACGCTCCGGAGCATTACTTTGATGATAGTAACACTACAAAACATCGCGAAGCATAAACACAGAGGCGCAGAAAAAACGACACGTTTGTAGAATCTGACATGACAATGGCACGAAGCGACACTGCATGAGAATGAACAAGAAAGACGCCGGTATATAAATTACACATAGTTTGGAGTCACGATCCGCGAACGCGTTTCACCGTCTTCACGTCTTTACCCCGCCATGGAACAATCGCAGGTGCACAGAGGCAAGGACGGGTAATGCTGCTCGAACGAGAATAGTACTGGATTGTACTGCGGGGTTGTATGGACCAACGCTAGTCACAAAATTCGGATCGTGATAAAAAAGACAAAAGGGCTGCACTTTCCAAATGGAATAATTTTCTCAAAAGATGACGATAGTAATAAATTTTTTTTTTTTTCTTTTTCGAAATAAGTCTAACAGAACGAGCGATACGACGTAGAATACGCCCAAAAACTGATAAAAATAGCACGAATATATATCTATTCTTTGTTAATTAAGTATCTAGTGCTTAAAATGTTTTATCATCAACTTAAACCGATGGATATTTAACTTTACAAGAGAAAATAGAGATAAAAGTAAAATCCTGTCGGTCTGGCCATGTTTAGCGAATACAACCCCTTATTGAGGCAATTAACTTGATAAGTTGAGACGTTAGAGATTCCATAGCGCTTAGCGGATAATCCCCCATAACTCCATTATGGTGAGCCAGGCGAGAAGAGAGCGATCATAAGCGAGTACCTCTCTTTACGTGACCCGTTGATCAAAGCGAACCAGATCGCTTATTTAAATAATCTATACAAAGTGTACGAGCGCAGAAATGTTAACATCCCGCCATATCTCACACCGCTTAATTAGATATAATACTATGCTCGTTATCTCAACACGGAGAAGAATAAGCGGTGGAAACATATGTACGTGGAGCACACAGATATACAGCAAAAATGGGCGCATCCCGGGGGATTACAACGAACTAAACTAAATGTATATTAATTTTACTCCGTATAACAATGCTACGAGCACACGGGGAGCAGAGAATTGCTACAGGTGATTCGTCTTGTACTTGGATGTTTTACAAACTATTAAACTTCGGACGTTAAAACCTTTATGATTCATTATATCCTTCATTCTTATGTTATGTATTGCTTCATGCAAATTTCCATGTTCATTACAAGGGTAGATATATTAAATTGTTTCAAAATGGGTGTGGAAAGTTGATTTCAATTTACAACATTTTAGACAAGTGTGTTCTCTATCATATTAATTAAAGGAGTCAATAATACTAATAATTTATACAGTTTTAATTTTGTGAATGTTGTGAACTCAATTTGTTTAAATTATTTTTTGATTTGTACGTTACCCGAGTTGTTTCCAATTAAAAAATCCAGGAAGATGGAGCTTTGAGGCTAACTTACGAAGTTTGACAGCAAATTTGTGCATGTACTTACCTGCAAGTAAAGAAAAACACACATTATTAACAGATTCAATTCAAAACTATTGATTTAATATAATATGTAAAAATAGCATAGGTACGTTTATTTTATAAAATATAGGTACGTCATTTTGAATGTTGATGGAATAGTTTTTAGGTCGGGTTGGAATGAAAGATTAGCTTTTTGGTTGAATTTAAAATACCAATAAACAGATTCTAGTGCATTAAGCTAAATTTTGTGGAGATTTCCACTTGAATTTAGGTTCCGTATGCATTGAATGCAGCCATATTTACACAAGGGAAGGCAAAGTTGGAAGCCATGTATTTTGCGACAATGGCCGGGTAACAAATAACAGAATAGTGCATACATTAACCCGCTGTCTTCGACTTTATGGTATCTTGTGGAAACTTTGGCGTGCCATTTGTCGTTTTAAGGCGTCAAAAGCCTTTGTGATTGAAAATTAGATTTATATTTTGTGATATGAGAGAGCGAGGTTAATTCATGGTTTGGGGAATACCACTTACGAAGATGCGCATTTATTGACCGTACTGAAACTACCAAACCAGAAGATGACTTAACAAAATCACCAATTTGGTTAGCTTACAAAAATTCAAAAACAATCAAAATTTCCATATTGTTGTTGACCACATCTCTGGAAATCAAGCGCTTAGCTGACGTAAATTATTCACGTTTCGTTTTAAAGTAGATAAATCTTTTGCTTTTGCTTACAGTTAAGGTTATGTGCAAATAGCTTTGCTGCAAAAAAAATCACAAAAACCAACAAGTTCGCATTTGAACACAAAAATTTTTGTTTTGGTTGGAATCAACCAGTAATCTTTAAATTGCAGTCACGTAGAAAAGATCCGTTCATTTTTACCGCAATTTATACAACAAACAAAAAAATGTCGACCGATCCAAACACGCCGATGTTTGTCCAAGGGATGAAATACTAAGGCCGGAGTCATGCATCACACTCATCGTCAGGGAATCAGCGAGGAAGGAAGGGATAGTTGATTTCACTATGCAAAACGTGGGATGAGATTTATGTAGTTCATTACTTTTCAATTATCCTGTAGGCTCCCGTTTCAAAATCTTAATCTTGAATAACGCTCGAATTATCGCAGAAATAAATTTTGAGGGAGCTTTTCCCTGGCAGAAACTCAATACATTGTTTATTACAAGACTTCTGTTTCTGCGCGCTTTCTTTTCAAATACATAATTCTATTTGCCCCGACGCAGCTAGCAAAATGATAATCTAAGTAAAGTTGATGTACGGTGCCGGCGTGCCCGCGTGCCCGCGTGCCGGCGTGCCCGAGTGCCTGGCGCCTAGGCCGTCGCTTTTCGGCTGAAATATGAAGGAAACACGTCCCGCGGTACTTAATGTTTCAAGTATTTGAGACCTACACGCGCTTTTTTCGATTGGCGTTTGATAAGTTGACTTTTATGATATTTTTGAAGAAATATGATTTACGAAGAGCAAAATCGGCTCGAAGTGTTCGAGTTTTAACACGTTTTTATCGTTTTGGGCATTTTAAAAATAATAAAAATGAAATATCAGTCAAGTTAAATCATCGAGAACCTGCGCGCAGCAGTCGTTCCCAATGTAATTGTGTAATAAAAGTTCCAACTTTGGAAGAATTGAAACACCGGCCTAAAATTTATTATTTTATAGCACCTTTCTTTTACAATTGCTGAAATTCCACGGAAACAAATAAAAACTTATTGTTTTGCCCCAATAAAATCTTTTTATCAATGTCCTTACCGGTGATATAAACGTCCAATATTTTGATATATCTGATGAAGGAGTTTCCTTATGAATTTTTAACGCGTCTGGTATTAAGAGAACGGTCTTTGTCGTAACAAAAATAAGAAACATAGTTCTCGTTAAAAAACTTAACCGTTAACGTTAATGTCACCGTAAATAACATTTCTTATTTATCTAGTAGAGGGAGTGTTATGAAAAAGAAACACATCTTTTGATAAAAAAAAGTCGTCAATATATAATACATTCTACAAATAGTTTTTGCATTGGTTGAGCAAAGGTGCGGTTTGCTTTGCCTTTTAACTAGGTAAGCAAATAATGAGATTGAATTAATCGGAACTGCCGCTAACATTAACATTGGATTGCTGGCAACTCTTTGCTTTATTTTAATCCATACAAATTGCTTAACTTCTGACTTAGCTGGGCTTATAAATAAGGGCCGAATGCCCGCAAGGGTATTTATAAATTAGATTTTTTTATCCGAAACTATTAAGGATTGTTCTGAATTTGAAATAAAGAAAGTAGTAAACTATAATTTCAACATATAAATACCTAAAAACAAGAGTTGTTTTGATTATCATGAGTAAGAAAATATTTCTAGCGAAACAGTACAATAATCAGTTGGAAATAGTATAATAATAATGTATTTTCATACTTTTGAAGCTGAATAACAATTTGGAGAACCTGATGGGAGAACTTGATGAGAGTATAAATGTGCGCTGGCATAAAGTTCCACTTCAGCATTCCGCAAAGTATGAAGAGCATATTATCATTTTAAAGTGTGCATTCATCCTTGCATTGTCAGGCGAGGTAAATCTTCAGCTGCTTGCTACATACGTCGGAACAAACATTAATTCAAGCAGCTATCTGAGTAATAACTCTGCATATAAGGCATTGTAGAGCGAGCAATAGCGCGACGCCATTCTTAATGAAACCCATAAAATACGGAGTTTGTTAAGTAGACATTCCACGAGTGCTTGGAGTTTGTGACGGAGCAGAAAAAATCTCCAGTACTTCCTGAGCTGCGGCCACGGTTTTGTTCGAAAAGGGTCGGAACTTTTTTATTCCGACGCAACATTTTCCTTAGCGGGAATATCGGAGGGTGACGGCCGCCTCGAAATTGTCGGTGAAAATTGCTTAATGTCATAATGGACAATCGGGAAAATCGCGGTGAATGGAAAACTTCCATCTCGAATTGTAAAGTTTTCGATTGTTCTCTTCCCGATACGTAAACTGACAAGGTGGTTCCAAAATTAGATTACGGCGTTGCCTTTTCACGATGCAAATTTTTTGTCGAAACTACGAGCATGATTTGCGAGAAAATAAATGTCGTCGGAGATAAAATAGAGGAGGCGAGACGGATGAACTGGGAGGCAGGGGGGTCGTAAAGTGATGGGTAGAGGAGGGAGGGTCCGTGGGAAGAAGGGGCTGCAGCAGACAGTGCGATGTAATCTCCATCATTAAGTCCTCGAAGTGTGGATCGTGCCGGGGGCGTCTTGTGCCCAACGCTGAACATGGAACTACTCGCCTGCTGCTTGGTCAGCGTTTACAGCCGCACTGTTAAGCATGCACATGCACTACTCCTCACAGCGGAGACACCTGAGAGGAACGCATGAAGCTCCAGCTAGTTAGACAAACCAATGCGACATGTACTGTTATGTTCTCATCAATTACGTTTACAATTATGTGGGTTTTGTAGCAGTATCCACGATACATCTATTTTAATTGATTTGTGAAACTCTCGAGTCTTATCACATGACCGAGTAAATATTTATAAGTGATAAAATAATTTTTTTATATTTAAGCAAATAAAGCGAGTCTCGATTACTTCCAGGTTAAATAAACCACTTGAAATACTATGCTCCATTAAGTTCATCACAAGCAAAACACATTATATTTAAAAGTTGAACAATAACACAATGGCGACCATTGTGGCAGCAGGTCCCGGGAAGCATTTCTAAGGGAAACGGCGCCTCCTCGCTAAGAATAATACACACTCGGAACTTTACATAATTCAATCAATTGTTTGAACTTATCCGCCGCCTTACAATCATGTGAACTTTAGTGTATGATTAATAATTTAGCTGAAATAACACTAGACTCGGGCCCTTTCAATAGTCTGCGACTGAACGGGAAGGCTTGACGTAAGTGGCAATTTATAAATTTCACACAATACAATGGGAAACACATTTATTATGGCGTTGTGTTTTCACAAATTAATGAAAATTTGCGAACACGTTAAAACCAAGTTGGGCAAAGTGAAATTATGGAAAATGTACGCGTGCGTACTTCGCAGTCCTCGGAAACTTATTGGATTATCCGATGTTTTCTTTGTTAGTCTAATCATTATAGATAACGTGTATTCGCAACTTCGATCGTTATTTCAATTGATGCTGTGAAACTGTATGAAAACATGATTTTCATATTATCAACGATTGACCGAACAAAAGTAATTTCCCAAAAATACAAACCAACGTTATTGTGGCAGCTGCATCTAAGTGGCTCAGCCCTTCTTTCAACGAGCAATGGATGTAAATGATGCGGAGACCACCTTAAAGCACGCTCGATTAAAGGTTTTTTATTATGAAATATTTATTTTTTATTTTTATAAATTCACGTTTGTTTCCACTTCTTACTTTGCATATATATGTATATCAATTTTTATTTTGGTTTTATGTATTGTTATTTAGTTCTTTTTTGTAGTATTGTTAATTCTGGAATGTATTGCATTGCACTATCCCTGCATACCTTCTGAAATGAATTTATTACTATTATATAAACGAACCTATTTATATGGGGTAAGTCAATGAAATATTTTGGAATGGAATAATTTAATTGTTTATGTACGTAAGCATGTAAAGTAGTAGATGTAAAGAAATAAAAGTTAAATTCCATCATCTCGTCTTGCCCACCGTAAAAGTAAATTTCCGTTTGACTTCATATATCACGACAATAAAAGGTAATAGACTTGAAATTCAATTATTCCTTCCATGGTTTAGTAAAAAGGTAACGTCGTTTTTGTAAAAATACATTACCACATTTTATTGCTATTGACAGGGGCAATAAAACTCAGAACTTAATGACAATTCTCATGAAACCGATTTATAAATTGTCTTCAAATTTAAAGACCTTTTCCCTAAATCGATTTCCAAAAAGGCTTTCCCCACTTTTCATGTATAACACAGCCCGTTTTTCCTCTCCCGTTTCTGTAATAAGAAACTGCTGTTTCCCTTCACATCGTCGGAAAAACTAAAAAGTGAAAGCGCACTTTCTTGTTACCTTAACTATACGTAACATTTAACACACAATAGTAATGGTATATGAAACATTTTCTTCTGAAAGGTACAATGAACAAAAAATGGAGTGAGACCTAGTAAGAATTTAAAACATAAAAGTGTTTTGTTGTGTAAAAAAAAAAAAAATGCCCTTTAGATGTTTTAGCCATTTCTTAAAATATTGAAAACATGGTATAATCTGATTTGTAATAAAACTTCAAACATACGTAATAAATAAACTAAATCGATTGAATACATTGCTATTTGTAGGCATATATTTTAGTGACTGTTGCTAGAATGTTCGTGGTCCGCTTAAATATCGATTATAGTTTCGTTCCCAGCCATAAAAGTTATCGGAAAACAAATTTTAGATGAAAATAGAATACGTGGGAATGGTCGGTGGTCATGTTTTATTAACAACTTGCATTCGAACCCTGATACAACCCGCTACCATAGTTCATACGAGCTGCACGGGGAATATGCTCATCGCAGAAATAACTTTTTGCTGAATATGGCGAATAATGGAAAATAAAACTTTTATAAGTGCGGTGCTCTGACACGGTAAAGGTTGAAACTTTGAATACCTAAAAAAATATCAAAAAAACAAAATGCCTAGCATTTATAATATTCAATAATACCTATCAGTCTGATTTTTATTCTTGTTTTGTTTTTAATATCAAAGAAATATTCGAAGAACAAATGAGTTGTATACTTAAAACATCATCAGAAAAGTTGCAGAAAGCCCTTCATCAAAACCTAGTCTGCCTCAGCACTAGATTTTCTAGTCAAGAAGACCACGAAAAATCAGTTTTAATATAATATATATATTTAATACATGCATATAGTAAAGAAATATCGTGTTTTTTTTTTTTTAATTCATTTTCCAAGAAAGTCGGGGTATTTCAGTAACAAGTAGTTAAGTGAAAATCGTTTGGTGAAAACAATTTAACATTTTTAGTGGGCATAACAACAACATTCGATAAGCCTGCCTAGAGAACCTCCCCTCGAGGGGTCGGGGACGGTTTGAAGGGGCTAGGGTCGGTGTGGCAGGGGGCGGAGAAGGGAGGGCGCAGCTGGCCTAACGGTCATTAACAATTATGAATGGGGGTATCTACATACACACACACAAGAACATGTCATACACACATGCAGACCCTCGCACGCAGCCGGACAATTTACTTTTTAAGGCTGTTATAATAGGTAGCACGCGGTTAGTAGTACCACAATCCAGTTTAAGTACCCGGCGGATTGAACGTTCGGTGGATGATACGCGAGGGTATTGAGCAATTTTGCATGGAAATAATGAGGTAGACAAACAAGGGAATGTATAAGTCGAATAAAGATTTTTTTCCGTATTTAATATTCAAATTAAAAGTTAAATATTATGATACCTGCCAGGTAAGTATGATGCTGTATATTTATATAAACTAAGAATTAATATTAAGTAGAAATTAAGATTTGTACAGCGCCCTTGAGGTGATTTTTCACAAAAACGGCGCTATACAAATTATCCAAATATTATTATTGTTAAATAATTACTTTTTTTATATTAATATTTTTTGTTCAAATATTTAAATAATATCAAAAATCAACAACACAAATATGAAACAGAAAAGCCAAAAAATAAAAAGACAATGGTCACAACCGAGAAAGGAACTCGAATCCTGTACTCTATCCGGGAGTAACGCTTCAACCAATTCAGCCATTGGGACCTTATTAGAAATCGACATTTTAATCGATCTCAGACTTTTCACTGAAGGTCAAAACAAATAACTAACCATCCCGCCGATTCCCCGCAGGGGTAGGCATAGAGGACGGACCGCCATATAACTGTCTTGGCACACACTCCTTGCTTCATTCACATTCATACATCTTCTCATACATACTCTTCTGTTATTCTGTTATTGACTCTTTACATGACCCGATTCAAGAATTTGATTTACTTGATCGTGCCATGTCTTTCTCGGGCGTCCTCGACTTCTTCTTCTATTCACTTTCGCATCATATATTGTTTTCACACTCCTTTCTTCATTCATTCGATCTACATGCCCAAACCATCTAAGCGTCCCTTTCTTGATCCTATTCATTACGCCCACATCAGCCTTGCATTCTTTCCGGATATCCACATTTTTAATAGGGTCATACATGGTTTTACTGCAGATACGTCTCAAGGATCAGTCAACTTCCACAGTGTTCAGTCAACATTCATTCTTCCTCTGCCAGTTCCATGCCTCGCTGCCATATATCAGGGTTGGTATAAACACTTCATTGTGGACTGCTAGCTTCGCTTCTTTTGACATTTTTTTATTTGCGCCAACAGCGTTCAGTCCTCTATTAATGGAGTTTCCTGCATTCACCCTTCTTTCAATATCCAAATCAGCCTTTCCATCTCTCGTAAGTATACTGCCTAAATACATAAACTCATCCACTTGCTCCAAGTATTCATCATTCACAACTATATTGCACGCTATTCTCGTACTCTCTCTTTCAAACACCATGACTTTGAACTTACTTACATTCATCATCAACTCATTTTGCATACATACTTGGTTCATCCTAGACACGAGAAACTGTAGATCTTCTATACTGTCAGCAATCAGCACTGCATCGTCCGCATACAACAGTCAACATACTTTCAAATTGTTCATTTTCACGCCTAAGCCCACACTTTTCAATTCTTGCATACAATTATCCATGTACAAATTAAAAAACCACGGTGACATTACATAGCCTTGCTTTACACCTTTTGTGATGTTAAACCACGTCGTAAAATCACCGTTCACTTAACACATGCAACGTTTCTCTCGTACAAGGACGCGATTGCTTGTATACGATTCGTGTCAACTCTATTCATGGATAATACCTTCCACATTTTGTTCCTATCAACTCGATCATACGCCTTTTGCAAATCGACAAAAGCGCAGAAAAGTTTCCGGTTTTTTGCTAAATTCTTTTCCATAATCATCCGCAATTTTTTTTTATTTATTTTCAATTTTCTTCCGATTTGGCTCGGTTGTGACCATTGTCTTTTTATTTTCTGACTTTTTCTGTTTCATGTTTGTGTTGTTGATATTATTATATATATTATTTTTATTTTAAAATTATTTATACTATGACTGTTTCGGCATTCAAAGCCATTACCACTAAACGCTAAATAATCAATCATAAAACTATTAACTACCAGAATTTAAAAATAAGATTAACAAATTCAATTAATTAAATTTAAAAACAAATACTTACCTTTTATAGTACACAATTAATGCTTTGTGTTATTTTTTGTAATTTGAATAAATATCAACAAGTTCAAAAGCTCGTGAAAGAACTTACGTTCGAAGATGAAAAAAGTTGTAGTGATCTAGAAATACATACTACTTAGTAATAAAATAAAGCTTACTGCGAGACAAACATTTTTTCTACTTTATCGTTAAGATTACCATAAAATGTTTGAAAAATAACTGTTGATCAATGCTTACATTACAACAATAATACAATATTATTGAACCTATAAAATGCGAAGTTATGATAAACCAATCAGATAAACAGCGCATATCAAAAATAACACTGAGTTTTATCTTAGCGACATATTTTCTAAAACCGTGGACCCTTTCATGTTACGAAAATTTCCTTATTAGCGAATTGAAAATATCAAACGGCGCGGCGCGATATTTCAATATATATTGTTTAATTTTTCCCCTATCATGTCCCTCTCTCTTTGATCGAATAAAATGTTTTGACAACCGTATTTAAAATTCAGATCAAAAGGAAGATGCGTATTTCAAGAACAACGAAAAGCGAGAAACGTACTTTTAATATTTGTATTTTCATTAAATTATACTTTTTTCGCAATTAATGATGTAATAATACGCTTTTAGGTGTAATGTAGAAAAATAAACTACCCTCGAAGGAATTTGTTACTTCCGTCAATGAAAGGTTATTTTAGTATTAAGAAATGATAGTATTTTACGTTTTTTTTCATCATTGCAACGTGTCAGAAATATTAAAATATCACATCTTCACAACATAATAATAACATGTTTAAAATCATGTCATTGAAAATCGGAATTTATCAATGCAGTTGTAAGCTTCGGGGGTAGAAATGATTGGTTTCTCGGAGGCTTTGCACGTCGTATATAAACTCACAAGGGTGGCATTTTCCAGGCTTCCTACGTTCCGTTTACATTTCGTATTTTGTGGCAGAAAACAAAAATGTACTAGAATTATTTTTAGAGATGAAATTATTTTGTTTGATTATCTGTCATTCAAACACATACACATAAAATCGCAATTATGTTTGAATGTTTAAACCCTTCCTGCTGAGATTTTTTTCTCTTAATTCATAAGCCATCATTTAAAAAATGTGCCTTCGACATTTTGTTCATTATTTTTTTTCGCTGAATTCACAACGTAAGAATACATCATAGGAACTATTTCATTGCGAGTAGAATATTGTTCTTGTAATTATTAATATCTACAAAAAATCTAAGGGAGAAACATAGCTGAGCCATCATCTTTCACCCCTTTACCGCTGCGCCTAATGAGAAGTAGCCTGAGACAAAAAAAATCCACAATTCATCCTCGTCTTTAATACAAGAGTCGTTATTGGGGAAAGTATGCTTCTAGAAGAGACACAGTATTTTGTGTAGTATGTGAAGGGAGTAGAAATGTGTGATTTAAATACAAGGGGAGAGAGTTTATACTTGTACCCTATTCGTCAGTGGCCTTCATTTTGCTTGGAACTTTGTTGATACATGTGCATGCTTGCGTACTCCATCTCTAACTAGATCCAGACTTCAACAGATTTTACTAGTAGTTGTAGGCTGCATGCTAAAATAATGCCAAAAGAAACTCGTCATTTGTACTGCTCTCATTTTGGTGGCAACGAAAGGTGAAGTGTTTTTTTTGCTTGGTGTCTGAACTTATGCTTGTGGCTAGGCGTGGCTTTTAGAGCATATTACTTTGGGGGATTGTGAAGGACTGACTCTACATGGTATCTTCTTCATCAGACTGCGCGTGGGTGAGTGCTGCCAGCAAACAGAAGCGGAGGGTGCGTTGAACAGAGAACAAACTCGTACTTTGATCATAAATTGAAGGGATAGAGCAGCCAGCATGCTAGAGATATTTATCTAAAAGTCAACTTCGTTTTTATCATGAGCTAAGGAGTTAAAGTATAGACTGACCTATACATAAAACGCTAAGACGACATAGTTTTTGTTCCATACTAAAAATATATATATATTTGGAAAAAAAGAGCAAAGAGTGTGGAAACTTGGGCGTAGCTGAATAGCAGCTAAGAGTAGATAATAAAATTAAATGCAAATTAATATTGGTTCATTTATTGCATATAAAAAAATATATTAACTCAATTTTACAAAATTATAAGATTTAATGTATTTTACGAAAAAAAATCTACTTTATCAATATGACATATTGACACTACTTTTCTAACCTTTGTCACCACATGGAAATACTTTTGAAGAACTCTGTAAATACATTTTCCTGCAGAGACGGGAAACGAAAAATAGTAAGTGGATAGCAGACAGGGGTTGGGCGAGCTGCAGAAGGTGGGGGGAGGAATCATGTATAAGTATCAGTACAACATGATCAGAACACGTCTTAAATTCAATCCAGAAGATAGGGGGGAAATACAGCCATGCAGGGGGATCGTTGACAACTCCGTTGTTAAAAAAATGACAAAAAATGCAAAATTATATTGCAAAGAAATATATTATAATTAGAATATTCTTGTAAAAATATATCGATTGTATTCTAGAATACTTGGAAATTAAATAAAGTATTCCCTTTCAGTAAAAGATTCCTTCCTCAGAATAGGGTTTTTTTGTTGGGAAGAAAGTTTTCCTCCGAAAACATCTGCCAAGATTTATCAGTCACGCGATGCGTCACTTTCGATAAGATATAGAAAATGCGTTCATGTTTCTTTACTGGTGAAAAATAAAATTTACCGAAGTAAGACACGGTAACAGATATCGCTGAAATAAAGCGTATGGGAAACAAGCAAATATTTACTTTTAAAGTTAGTTTTATGTAATCAATTACATATTTTCGTAAATTTACAATATTTACGAAACATGGAATTGTTACCTTTAGAGTACGTAAACGGTACTTGCAATGACAGGATTCTAGAATTATGTCATAAAAAAAAAACAGGAATTTTGATCAATTTTTTTAAATTATGACTGACATGTTTGTTCTGTGTGAAATTTCCCAAAACATTTAATAAATTTCGCGGAAAAGCGAGGATCGCATAATTGAAAAATCTCATCAATCATTTTTAGTTGAAAAAGAACGCCCCTAAAGGAAAGAGGGAAAAAAGCGATACATGTCCCGCGGCATAAATCAGCATTTTACTCCGTACGAGCCGCTGGGACCGGCAAACTGTATGCCCGGGGCACTTTGGCGGTGGCTGACATGTTCCTACGAACTTCCAGCTGCTCTGCTGTCTGCGTCGACTACACTAGCTTGTCTTTCCGATGATATCGTGCGAGGCACAGAAGCGCACAGTTCACTAATAATCTATTTTAACTTTTGAACTTTATTATTTTTTATCTAATATTGAAAAAAAAAAAAAAATGAGTCTTGTATGTTGAAATCAAACTTGGTACCATTACCTAATTTCCGTTGGAAATGTAAAAAAGTGATGGTCCCAGGAGATACAGTTTTCCTTTGAGATCTGCTGAGTTGTGCGGACCGTCGGAGGAGCACCACGCATCACGCACCACCACACGCACGTCTCTCCAGCCACGCACGCCTAGCTACAGCCTACAGCCTTCCACTCCGTTTCAAAGGGAATGCTTGTAAAGTGTGCGTGTACTGAATTATTCCCCGAAATACAGAAGTAGACGCACGTCGACAACCTGAGTGTTTATGGTCAGTCTTGCTATTTACCTATATTTGCATAAGTAATGGTTAATCATTAAACAATCATGAATGGGAAAAATACTCATAATTTTAGGTAAGTAGCAGAGCGGAAACATTTTAGATCGTAAAGGTTAATATGTAGCAAGCACCGATAAAACTATTGATTTCTTATTTCATATTTTTTAAATGTGTTCGAGAAATGAGGGTTGATGAAGTAAGTGCCTTAATGTATGCCTGCATTTGTTGTAACCGAAAAGATCTACGCAACAAAAACATCAAACGGACACGCATTATTGATCTACAAGGAAAACTTGAAAATTTTCAAATGATTGCAAAACATTTATTATTGAGCAACAAAAGGTAAGAAAAAACATATTCCACATGGAATCGAACGCTGAATGGACGTGATCAGAAAAGGTTTCAGTTAAACATACTTTCTGAGAAATTCGAGAACCGCAAAAAATGTATAAGGTATCCATACAAAAAGCTTTAGTTGTGGGTTCTTCCTTTGTGAGATTTATGAGTGAATAAAATGAAAATCCACATTTTATACGAAAAAGTTTTGGACTCGCGCTAAGAAATCCACGGATTGACAAACACGCTTCCTCTTCTACCTTGTAATATATATTCAAGCTATCTCACTTCTCTAGCTTTATTATTTATATGACCATTAAAGCACCATAGCTGAAGGTAATGCGCGGGAAAATATCTGATTACGGGAATCAAAGTCTGAATGTTTGCGTTCTGGTTGCTACAAAGGTGACTGCCATGTAACATATTATGGTACACATACAGGTATGTACGTGGTGGTGAATGTTGGCATTTTCTTGTTTTTCCTAAGGACCGTATCGATTACGGGCTATGCGCGGTATATTCACGGAAGATGCTTTTATGAACCGACCGAGTACTTTTGACACATTCCTTGGGTGTGCTGTTATAGTTATACAGTGGTCAGCATAAGTCGATAGTTATTTAAATATCAGCCATTTGTAACTATATAATCAATCTAAGATATGAGTTCACCTATCACCAGAGGTCTTCAGTTATTAATTCAATTTCTTTCATATATTTTAAGTCAAACTTCAATTATATTTCAAGTTAGTAATGGAAATTATTGTTTTTTGCCTTTATAAATAAAATAAATATTTTTCATTCCTGCTTCGCAACGTATTTATTTAATCTAGGTAGTGGGTGGAAACATTTGAAAAACTTCAAACGTATCGGTACTTGTGACGCAGAGAGAATACAAATTATTTAATTTCCACCGAAGCCCGACACCTGATTCCGATTTATGTAAAACATATTTCTTAATACCAAAACTCCGACCATAATATTTGAAGAATTTTTCAATGTTTTTGTAAATATCTTTGAGGGTTTTCTCCGTGCGTATTCTGGGAGAAGTCCTCGGGTCAGATGAATGTACGCTGGTAACCTTTCGGATGCCCGCACACCCTTGTGCAATCACCCAAATGAGATTTATACTTTGTGGTTTGAAGAGAATTTTTCAGGAAATACAAAAGAAAACTTACGGTAACAGCTGTAAAAAGGCTTATTCATCAAAAATGAAAAACCTGTGCCCTAAATCACGAAACGTTTTTCTAGATACCTTTGAGTTTATCTTTTCGGAAATAAAAAGTTTTTATTTTAATTTAGATATAATTTAACATTTTTTTTAAAAAGATACTCTTTTCTTAGAAAAATGTGCTTATAATATAAGGGTATTTTATAGTTGAAATTGTTAAATATACTTTGATAATCTAGTTTAACGAATGCCTAAAATAGCAATGCATAGTTTTAGTTCGAGTATTGACTTAGTTTAGCAGAGTTATGAGGGATCATATGGATAGCAGCGATCCATCGCATCACAGCTGAAAGGTTATTGGATGCAAAGCGCCTCGCGGGTAGAGTAGGGGCACCCCGTTACCCGCGGCCTGGCGGAAAGCGTCTTCACGAAGAGATATCAAATACTCGAAGCGGCAGAGGAGACTAAGCCTTCTCCGAGAGACGTAAAGGAGGCTTTTCCAATATCCTCTTATCCAATTTTTCTTCAGCCCTGTAAGAAAATCATCTCGCGAGTATCGGCATTTAGGAATTCTCTTTATTTTCCTTTCGTTCGGAAGGAAATATATCTGAATGAGCAGTTACGAAGCGATGTCAATAACTTGAGGCGGTAGGAGGCATTTTATACAGAGAGGCTTATAACCGACGGGACCTAATGCCCGTGGTAAAAACACATTTTTCCTCTTCACATTGAATCAAGTTAATAGAAATCGAGGATTCTTGTTGTTGTTTTTTTCCAACCTTTTCGTACTTTTCACTCATTTTCTTTTATTTTGCGTAGTTTATAAAATACGGAATTCGTTACTCGACAAACGCGATGGGTCGAGTTTCATCGATATGATTGACATTTCAACTTTATAGTCTTTTTGTGTTTACTACCTCGAAGACTTTTTATTCTGACTACGAGCAAGTTTTGATTTGGTTCGACATTTACAATGCTTTTGATGTTTATATTTTAGGAACTTTTTGAATGAATCTTAAAGTTTTCCCCAAATAACGAATAAAATTTATTCAATCACAAGCAACTGACAAAAAAGCGCAAAATAACACATACATAAAAAGTGGCGTATCGTGAAGATTTATCACATAAATTTAATACAAAAATTACGATCATCACTCTATTAGCGTTTAGAATAAAATGTATTTTTTAGCTAATCATCGTGAGCACAAATATGTCTATTAGCACGAAAAAACTAGCATGCATAGTAACCCAATTATTTAAATTTGTATTTAATCACCATTTGTATTTAATCACGCGTTTCTCGTGGTCTATTAAACGGAAGTTTTTATGACATCATACATTAGTGCGATGATTGTAAAGACTTCAGTGGATACCTACAATGTTTATTGACGAGGAATTATGTTGAAGTACCGTTTAACTATTTGTAAGTAGTATACGTTGTTGTGGATTATTACTATTTTGAGTAATAGTGGATTATGTAGAAGTAAGTGGCTATGCAAAGCACTTGTTTAGAGAAAAGAAAGGTGGTTTCATCTAGCTCCTTTTAAATAGGCAGTTTACCATGGAATCTGTCTATCTTTATAAGTGTTGGTGGTAGGGGTTGCTTTCCACTGTTTGTAAGTAGAAGTGGCTGTGTACAAAGGGCGGTTCCACCCGCCTGAGACGCGGTAATCCTGCCAACGTATAAAGAAAGAAGGGACCTGACGAATCAATGTCATCTGCCAATGCCCAACTCACGCGCAAGATTTGAAACTGTCTTCTTTGTCTCCGGGTGATCGTTCAACAACTCTCGATATGATAAAAATTACAGTGGTAAAAACAAAAGATTTATCTGGTGTATAAAATACGATATATTTTTAGTAAAATACAATTATTTTGAAAAAATCATTTCCATACATGCCAGAAACTCACAGTTTCAACACTATCTGTGTCTTCATCAGGTTAAAAATAAAAATAAATATGAAGAACCTAATAACATGTTAAAACAATATATGAATAAAATGTAATACGATATATTTTGTTTAAATTAGCGTAACTTCATAAATTTCATATGTTTTAATTTCAACTTGCCTGCGACCTGCCAAAAATAGATGATATTAAAATTATTACTCTACGAAAATCACTCGGTCTTGATGAGAGCCATGACTCAATATTAATACATGGAAAGTGCGTTCTATTCAACACACAACCTGCGTATTGTTCGTATCTACAATAATAATTCAAGTTATAATAACCGCGGTATAAGATCAGTCGTTAGAACACAGATGTATGATGGTGTATTCTTACCTTCATAAATACACACCTACGCAAACAAAATATTCAAGGAGAGGAGTGCCCTAAATCGAACTTATAGCGCTTTCACTTTAGGGCGGGGTGAAGTGTTACCTTGAAAGTTCAAGGGCTGAACTAGTGGTGTACCAAAAACAAGTTAACCTTTGGTTTATTGATTTAAAATCATACGTGAAAACATTCTACGTAATTTGTGTTTATTAGGAAGTCGCTAGTTGTGTAGGTATAAAAGCAAAGGCAGAGGGCGAAGCAATGAAACAACATTCAACAAACAAAAATCATTGTGTTTATTGTAATATTTAATATTCACGGGAGTAAGTCAAAGCTCGGCGCAACTTGAGGCAAGAGTTATTACAATAATTACAAGTTATACGTTATCTTGGATTTAAAGAGAAGAGTTGGGATAAGGGGTCCCAGGGGCAATTTGTCACAACGTCGTGTATTTAACTCTTATATTAGTTTATCATTCAACTTGTACTGTAGTTTGTCCGGCCTTGTGTTTAGGTGAAAGTGAAATTAATGACTTCCGCAAATGCGCCGGAAGGTACATGCTTAAACAACAACAAACTTATCTCAAGATGGAAGTTATGATAAATGCTAACCCACTTTGCGAGGTATTATTGTTATCCCTTCAAAGCTGCCCAAAACAATCAAATTTGCATATTTACGTAGTTGTAAACAATTTTGCAAAGTGTTGATGTTATTCTTCATTTGTTATGTTACCACCTTAACTTTATTTTATTTGGTGAGCGTTGTTGAACAAAAATCAATTTGTGTTTTGATATTTTGTTTATTTCAGAAAACTCCCAAGCTTCCCAAACTGCTACTCGCTTTATTTTTTTTTTAATCTGCCGAAGTTGAGTAAACATAACGAAATGAGAAAAAGTTTATGTAGTCTGAACGTAGATTTAATTTCCCCCTTATTCGTACATTTTTATCCAGGGCCCCATGAAAAATATAGAGTTGATTTTAACTAGATCGACGTGTTCTTTATAAATAAGTATTTAAACACCGTGTAAGAATGAAGTGATTTCAAAATTGTTCTATGGAAACGGATTCATCATTTCAAGGAAATCGTAATCTCAATTTAGAGAAAAATATCCCGTCACTTTCAACAAAACCCTTTCACGAACAACTTAAGAAGATAAAAGTTCACCAATAAATTAATTTAAATCACAGATTGAGAACCTCCACATCGGGGCAAAATAATGGAAATAAATTTGACTTTGAGTAAAGTATTCTCCTGTTGACAAAATTAGTGAAAATTGTAATGTATACGAAATAAACAAGACAATTTATCCCCCGAATCGAAGATATTTCCCAGTTGTGGGCGACCCCGGACTACTGGGGATATCAAGAGATATGGAGAGTCCCCCGGCGCGGCGTCCCAAGCAGAGGCGGGCGTAGGGCTGCCTGTGCTACGGCCGCTTCTAGCCGTTAGCCTCTAAGAAAGGGAGCACAAAGTTTGTATGAAGACAAAGTAACCATAAATCGGTAAATACGTCCTTTGCGAAGTGTCCCCGGAGAAAAACAACGACCGTACTCTCCAACACATTAAATACTCAGGTAAAGTCCCCGCTCCGCGCGCCCGCGGGGTTTGTGAATTGAAATGGAACATCGGGGAGATTAAGCGTCTAGTTTTTGTTGAACATTTTCTTGGCTGTGTAATTAAATATTATGCGAAAGAGCTTAATACGAATAAAGTTTACGAGAATGGGGGCATTAAATGTAACCCGCAGAAGTAATGTTCTTGCCGAGTTTGTGTAACGAAATCTGTAGCTATTTCGGATTTCACGATCGGCTGAGTTGTCGTCTTAAGCGGATTGTTAAACGTCGTCGATTGAATTTATTGAATAAACAATTAATTTCATTTGATATTTGCCAGGAGGACAATCACTTATTTACAACGTTACACTAGTTTGTGAAAATTTATAGACTATGATATTGCAAGTGGTCAAACGCCGATGACTGAATTTTATAAAATAAATAGTTAAAATCCCCTTAATACATATTTTAAATTTGCAGAAAATCTAAATCCAAATAAGGACTTTTATAATGTTTTCGCTTATACAAACAATTATTTTGGTAAATTTTTCATCAATTCTAAAAATAAAGATGACAAAACTAAATTACTCAAGAATTTATAAATTGGTTTTGTAGTGATTGTACTGCATTTTATATTGGTAAAACAAACCCATAATGTCAATATTAGAATCAAACAATATCTTTTGATGTTTAGATAACCACGGTTTTTCTGAATTCGATAATCAACTAATTGATAAATATCATACCTTCAATTAAAGTACCGGTGCTCATATTCTTCACAAAAATAATCTTGGCATCAGATTAAATAATTTAGCACCTCAAAATAAAGAAAGCCATTCAAATTAAAAGTCATATTTTTCATAATTAAGTAAATTTGTCCAGTAGTTCAATATTAGGTATATTGCCTGTTAACTCATAAAATTTATCATTATTCTTTAATCAACTTCTCAGTAGTCGTTTTGTCTCTTTCAATTCATATTATCTGTCTCTTTCTCTCTGTTCCTTTGTTAAAATTTAAATGTATTTCTATTGTTTTCTCATGGTTCTGTTATTTTGTTTTATATTTTGTTCTCCCTCTGTATATTTGTATAACTGCAAACTTTGTATTTTTTGTTTAGTTAAATTTTGTACCCTGATGATGTTTAGACTAAGCGAAACCAGTCGGTCATAAAAAATAAAATAATATCCGTGGTCTTGTACAAAGCTATTTTTTTACAATATTTTTAACGAAGCAACCACATACTAACTACGCTACGCTAAAGCGCAATAATTGTATTATCCCACTTAATTAATAATGTTTACATATATGCATCAACACAATGTTATTGTAAGCGGTAATAAGGTAAGCACTTTCACTTGAGACATGGAATTTTTATGCGCTGAGGTTGTGAATGAATGGATTAACAATTAATACAATACTAATTTATTGCAACTTCCTTCTTACTTTCTTATATTGATATTTATGTATTTTTACTAAATACACCGAGATAAAAGTGCAAGGGAAGAGGAGGGTATTGTTTCTTTCCTTTGAACTAGTATGTTTTCGTATTGAAACGATAAATATAGAAACACCATAGCAGTTTGATCGAACATTTGTACCATTAAATATATTAAAAAAACAATGAAAAAAAACGTGGTTTCACTGTGGCGAAAATGAATATACCTACAAGGATTATATTCAATCAGACAATTTGGAAACTTTGCAAAAGGATTTTGCAGGACTTTTTACGTTTCCTGTATTGAAATTCTACGTAGAATGAAATTTACTGAAAGTAATCGTCATAACTTCCCAAGAAGTAAGAATAGTGATAGGTGGGTTCCATTCAATATGAGTTACTAGTTTTACTAATATACTATTTTGTCAGATATATAAACTAAACAATACAAGTCAAACAATATGGTGCTTGTCATATTTTGATAGTTAAGGGGGTATAATTTAAAGCTCTGTAGCTCAGGATAAAAATAAGGTGGATATGTACAAATAATTACTGGAGCCCATAAACTAAATACAAAAAGGCTACGAAATGCACAAATCCAAAAGCACAATGATCGAAAGTTTTTGTCGCGTAAGAAAAAATAGATTTACTGTTTTTTTGTCAAAAAATTGTAGAAAATTTTACAAGATACGTAAGATAGTACCCACACTAAAGAATATGTTATTTATGACTTGTATACTATTGGTTGATAGAGTTGACGGATAAAAAAAAATTAACAAAATCAGCTGCCACCTGTGTAAAAACAACCAAAATAGCAGGCAGTAGAATCCGTCAGGGCCTTGACTGAGTACTGTATTATGAGCAGGCTGTTTAGGGTTGGAAAATCAGGAGGATGGGGGTAAGGGCTTGTCTGGCGCCAGAGTCGCGGGAAACTTTCCCCATCGCAATACTATCAGGCCTATCCCATCAGCCTAAATCCCCAACCTTTCCCCACCCCCTCCCGTTCCAGCCCACCACCGCACTCCGAATATTTTCAAAACATCCCATTGCACAAACCACTTGATTCGGATGATACGATTTCGGAAAGACACACACGACGATTTGTTTATGTGGGTTTTATCCTGGATCGCGATAAACGATTATAAATGTCACTTTTCAACTTTTAAGATTTGAAGCTTTTTATAAACATTGATAAATATGAATCTTAAATCATACAAGTGTTGTATTATGTCTGAAAATTAGGGATTTGAAAAATCTTTTATTTATTTATCTTATATTCATTACAATATTTTATGCGCTTATATTGAACCTTAACTATTATCGTTATTTATTTGAATAATTTACATAAAATTATTTTTATCGTCGCCGGAAAGGCAAAAAGGCTTTAGCGCCATTTTGGGAAGTTTACACCAGTGCAATTTAAAGTTTTTTTTACAGTAAAATTCATAAGCCTTCAGTGCCTGGTTGAATTTTGAAAAAAAAGTTAATTCAAGTAACTCAATGCTTTCACCAAGTTACCTGGAGTGACAAAAAAATAAAAAGTCCCAAGCTTCTGTCACTTGAGCCAAGCCTTCTCCCAAATGGTAAATATATTTTAGATGGCTGAAAGGCCTCAGTCTTCAAAATCAAACGAGAGGCAGAGCATTCGAGGCAGAATTTTTAAAAATCAAAACTGCATATTTAATTCATTTTTGACCAAATTGTCGCTTAAGCTCTTTTGATTTTCTAGCGACGATATGCCCGGCTTAGTGTATGAGTAATTTTTATGACTTTGGGTTTATTTCTTATCAAAAACAAATTATATTGTTATCTAAAGATATCAAATTAACACGAATAATTAACTTTCACAAATATATCATACGAGTATAAAACAATTAAACATTATTGAACTTCTAGGACGTTTCTATGGACAAACAAGTCTATGATTTTGAGTTTCATTATTATGGCAACACAACTAATTAAACTCGCTAACTCGTTAACTCGCGCCGAAAATATAACTTTAACTGACACTGAGTATGGAATGACAAATAGAAGCCTGATTGAACACAACAAATGTTTTTTTATTCAAATACAAATAAAAGTTTTTGAGAAAATAAAAGAATCATATAACCCTACCTACCACTCACACTTCACTTTTGGAATAAAAAAACAACTAAATATATTATTAGAAAGAAGTGTTTTCGAAAATTTGAGGTGATGCATTTTCAAAAATATGCTTTATGCAGCATTATGCAAAAAAAACACTAGCGTTTTGGCCAATATCCAAAACATACAAAATGTGTGCACCCAATTTTGGACAGCTTGCAATTAATTTATCTATGGGTCTTCCGTGGATAAAATGAATAGCGTCTTTGGCTTAGTGTAAGTTTGAAAGTAATTCTTATATATTTGCGCAATATTTCTTTTACAAAATGTATCACGATACGATTGTATTTTAAAAGATAAGCCACAACATTCTGATAACAATTTGTTGTATCTAGTTGAAATAAAACAACGTATAAAGAAACCTTCAGTAGCTGCAAATGTCAATAAATAACCTGTATAAAGTGAGTTCCATTGTTGTGCATGGAAAATATTAACAATACACTAGCAGCGCAAAAACACATTCGGATAATACTTAAATTCTTTTGACCGGCTTACAATAGCTCGGAGCTCAATACATCGCATAAAATCAAATATAAAGCAGCAACTGTTGATATGATACTTTTATTCCTTCGCTATTGCTATCTGACCGCCGCGGGCTTCTTCCGTTCTCCCCTCCCGGCTTCCTGCGCCCCCGATACTCTTAGCTAACGCTGGTGGGTGGTGGGTGGCTCCACCCAACCACCCCCAAAGGGGAGACATTCAAACATTTTTATTTTATGCGCACGCTGTTTAATGTATTTTTTATAAATTTTGTATCAATAAAGTCATTTTGATTTCACCCCTTGGTTTATAAGCATTTATTATTTGCTTAAGAAGATTAAACAATTGAAAATGCCACCTACTAGATGAAATCAAGACAAAATAAGATTCGATAAAAAAAATAACAAAATTATAATATTTGTCAGTTTGAGAAACGGTTTTTTTTTTTCAAATCTTATTTATTCCAAATAGAAAACAAATAAAATGTCCATCCTTCATCTTCCATAGTGAAGCATATTTATCAAGTGTCGAGATGTAATTTAAAAAAAAGATGTATTTTTCTAGTAGAGCGTATCGGGCGTGCAAATTTCATTAGTGAAAAGAAATTACACTAAGAACGGCAAAATATCGTATTTTCAGAATTCTCGCATTAAAATTGAGTGCGCAAGAAATGATTGTACTCATTCCAATTGGCCTAAGGGCTAAATCGGATTTGAAACTGTGAACCGACGGCGCCGCTGCGGCGTCGGGCGTCCTGTCACGTGGAAGATAAATATTTTGAATTTGTCGGTTGGACACCTTTCAATTTATTCGCAAAGCTTTTGATAATATCGGGTTACGTTTAACTTTTTCATACAAGAAAATTTATGAAATGTTTATGTATTTAAAGTTTTGTTCTTTGAGGAAAATTTGGGGATTATTTTCGGGAAGATCAAATATTATTTCGACAGGTAAGATTTCACTTTGATAAAATCGGAAAATTTATATGGAAAGCACGTCAAGCGCAAATTCCATTCAAATTTTAAGACGATGATTACAATTTTTGGAATATGCGACGAAATATTATATTTTATAAAAGCTATTAGGCATTGACTCTTTAGAATCGTACGTTCTTGTCAGGGTATCATAATATCCGGGAACCATCTTTGATATAATATTCTTTAAAAACTTGACGGCTGAGGGTTTCAAAGTATTCATATCTCTGGTCTTCTTGTCAATTTGTTGTCTAAATTTAAAAAAACTCGAAAACACTCGAAAAAATTAATAACGGATAAGTGAGAACCAAACAAATTATCGGCTTGAAAATAGTTGGTGAGTGAGGGTGACACGTCTAACGGCTAACGGCTAACGGCTAACGGCTAACGTCTAGCTGGGAGGTGACGAGCCTTGCTCTGTCTACTCCGGCCGAGATGTACAGCTCGCATAGCGCTCTCGCAGTGTGGGTGAGCGTATAATATGGCAAAGTAAACAACGTCTACTCAGCTGTGTAAACTTTTCAGCTAAACGAGGATTTCGACAAGCTAGGAGGGTCCAGCCGCTGCCAAACTTTCTCTTCTCTTTTGGCCTTTGTGCGATGGATTAAAAACATACCTCACCGGTTCCATAGCTACATAGTTTGTAGTTCATTTTGTTTTGTGGCGCTGTGGCGAGAAAATGAAACCAGATGCAACAGACGACCAGCTTTTTGGTTTTACAACTCTCGCCGTAAACCTTTGACCAACGCAGATGCACTCAAACGGTTAGTTGAGAGCTTAAGAAACCACATTTTTGATATTTTTAATTCACCCCAAGCCTGTTACCAAGCACTTCTCCACAAGAGCCACCAAATAAATAATCACGAAAATGAAACAATGTGTAAGCGGAGTATTAAGTGCATGTACACAGATAAAAGAAGTTCCCGTAGCGCTCGCGACATAACTGGCTTGGGTTAAAAACTAAACTGCAATGCTTTTATTTTGGAATTGTTGTAAACCTACAAATGAAAGTGTTTTATAAGTATTTTCCAAGTTCTCTCGAATGGCGTATCTACGTTAACTTGAGTTTCTGGACTCTGTGTGAAAATGACCCCTCTAGAAGAGGGAAGAAGTAGGAAGTACGGGCGGAGGACGTAGGGTGGCTCATGCCATATATTGTCATAGGGCCGGGAGTCCTCGGCAAAAATTAATATGTAATTTATCAACCAATTTTAAGGTACTCTGAGAATTTTCAGGTGAAATGGATGACAAAATGTGCACTTCAACAGATTTATTAACTTGATAAGTTTAACACGTAAATTAAAGACGTGGTTGCTATATGTTAATTAGATAAACGAGTAAAGGATATTAATATTGTAATATGCCATATATATTAGGTTTTAGAGAATATATTGTCGCACACAAGCTGAAATCTTTGTAAAGATGGTAGATAACTTAATTCAGAGGTGGCTCTGTAAGAAAGCTTCATTATTTAGGGCATTAATATCTGTCAATTTAGTAAAGCGTGCGCGCTCCGGCGCCGTTTCATAATACATTCGATAGGGCGTACACAAAACGTATGAGACACCAATGAAGTATAGCGGTACTTTGAAGTGATGCATCGACGTGTTCGGTTATAGAGCCAAAGGTGGATCGAAGTTTATTCCCTCGGGTTAATAAATCATTACAACAACATCGTTTCCTAGAGCCGAGCAAGTTTCTGATTTCGTTTAGCGCAAATTTCCTTTGTACGGGGCGTTAAATGGAGACAAAAGCGTCTCACGGCGCCACTCTTTAATGCGTCCTACTAAGACGTCAATTAATTATGCCTCTGATACGACAAAAGACACGGAAAACCTCGCAGTGATGAACTGGCACAAATATATTTTAACAACAATAAACGAACGGAAAGTGTTTTTGAAAGCTCTATATATAAATATGATATACTTGAATAATGCTGTTTAGCAATAAAATATGAAAATATTTTTAAATTCCAATACAAAGGAACATTATTGTTTGGAAATGTTTCAAACAGTCAAATGCTACGAGAGAATACATTTACAATTCTCTTTATAAACTAGTAAATACATAAGATTTTCTTGACAATGTATCGAGTTTTACGGAAACATATTTTAAGCGTTCTCATAATACGCAAGATAGACAAACTCAGTTACACAATTTGTAGTAACTAGAGTAAAATACTGTTTAAAATTGCTGGTTTTATTGACATTCAAATGGCACTATTTTAGTACCATATTACGGCGAACAAATTCCAAACAATCAAAGAATGGTTTTTATTTAAAACATGTCAGATAACCAAAACAAAAATATTGAAATGTATTAGTAACCTAAATTAAAGTTGTTTACTAATAAGAACGTAGAAAGCTGAAAACCAGATGGGTTTCCGTATCAGAACCTTTGAACTCGCAGTCGAAAAGGCTAATGAAATAATGATTATTATCCCATTAAATTATCAGGAATGATACTGACCCGTTAGTGGGTTCTAATTTATAAGTCAGTATACTATTTCGGGTTTCTTCTATCATGGACCAGGCATCCTCATTATTACAAATACACGGTGCCGCTCTTTAGGTCACAGTTCTAAAATTATCTAGTGGAGTCTGGAACCATCGGCTAAACTTAGTTTGTCATTAGACGCAGAATCTTTGTCCTGTATTATATTACGCTTACGACCTATCACAGGCACATTCAATAGCTGCTGCGAACAGCAAATGACGTGACGTTAGATAATTTTGTAATTGAACGCGAAGTAGAATGGTATTGGAAATATTTAGCGTAATAGTTGAATCGGTGGTTCGCAAGTTGGTACTCATAATAATAATTACTAAATGAACGGGTTTTTATTTATCCCAAAATACTTACCCTCTGTCCTCATCATGAACGTCATATTATGGGAAAATATATTCGGTTCATGTTTCGTCAACTAGAAATTTTCGAGTTATTGAAAATGACTGGATGTGCAATAAGACTTTTCTGCAAACGTCAAAAGCTTTTCCAGGTCGTGCTCTCAGTGTAGCAGTACCCAATGAGATAGTAAATGATAAATCTATTGATTAAGCACATTTGCCAAGTCCACAAACAAAAATGGACGCAACAGCAAAACTGAACGAGCAACAACGCTTCTACTAAATTCTTAGAAGTAAAACCACAGCCATCAAAAGCATCCACCTTCTTGACAAACTCTACGGTTTTATTCGTTATTTGAAGCGTAGACAATATCTGAGTGAGACGCCGTTTCGCGGAGCATTGGTTCATGGATAATTAGGAAACAATGTCGGAATTTGTAGATTCTGCCACGGCTTAAACAAGCAGTATTTAATGAACACCGTTTTCACATCATCGTTATAAAATAAACGATTCATCTCGCGCCGCTACTCAAATAATAACAAAGTTGCAGATTCTTAATGAGATTAAACATCTGTTTTGAATATTTTAAAACAAACTTTTTTAATTTCGCGAAATAACTCGGAGGAATATTCATTTAACGAGACGAACAAGGGTTGAAAAGTTGTCTCCGCGATTCTATTCGCGTACTTCACATTTAAAGAGGAGACTACTATAGTGAGATGTTTTATTCCTATAAAACAGACAAATGCGAAGTAAGAGATGTATTCGTTTTATTGTCTCGTCACCACTGACAAAGATCTAATACAAGCGCGGAATATTAGAAAGCTCTTACGTATGTTTATAGTGAAATAGAGTTTCAATCTCCCGGCGACGAACACTTTCGTGTATTTCGCAGTGGCGCGTTAACTCAGGAAGGAATACACTTGATGTAACATAAGTGCATATCACTGAAAATGCAACTGCACGTTATGTATACTGTGAGATAGGTGATTTTATAGTAGTGCATCCATGGACTGTTTAGGTTCGCAACTTAATCGATTGATGGATGAAAAGAATACTTTCAAGTAACATATATCAACTAAATATGTCAAAACTTTATAGCGTCCAAATTTTACTTTAGTCTTACTACCCGGCTTCGCCCAAGTTTAACAAGTATATTTTATCAAAGAATAATTAAAAGACATGCAAAAAACAATACGTAACTTATTTTTATGATATTTGAAATCTTCATATCTCATGATGAAAAAAGGTTGCAAGCTGAAAATATGCGGATTGGCAAATTTTATGATGTCAGAGCTCACCATTCATTTAGCATAGCGACTTTCTGCCAAAAAAAATTGCTTTTAATTGCATTAAACGATTCATAAAAAAGCCTACGGCGGCAAGTTGCTTGACAGCCTTAGTGATCGAGTGATAAGACGCTCGACTACGAATTTAGAGGTCGCGGGTTCAAACCCGGCGTGCGTAAATACGTTTTGTTCAATTAATATTTGTTATAACACATTGCATTCATCTAAAATAATATAAAGTATATTTGCGGTACGTTTCAGAGTGATTAGTATCGCCTAGGTGAAAAACCTACATTCTGAATTAAAACGTTGCTTGAAATGCTTTAAGCCGTGTTTGTAAAAACGTAACTATGACCTATGATTTGGATTTTTGTTATGCCTGTAATTTTTAAATGGTAACAAAATAAATCAAAAAAAAAAAAAAAAAATAATAAATAAATAAAAAGCTACCGGATCAGAATAGCCAGGTACCTCCTAACTTTTCTCCTCCCTATCTCCTTCTTTTCCCAAATCCCATCAGCCTCACAACATACCCCGATTAGGGATACCATAGTCCCACTGGCTTTAGACGGCTTGGAGCAGTTGTGACTCTTATACGGCATTCACTATGAAACGAAATTTAAAAAAGTACGACTGACGATGTTTCGCGTAGCGTAGCATTCACGATTCACGCAAACTAAAAGTAAATTGTACAACAAGCGTACTTTTGTGTGATTTTTTCTAAATTAAGTGTTGCTCCAACAGGCGAGCCTGCCCCCTCCCAGCGCCTCCAAAGCAGGAGCAGCGGAGAGCAGACTACGTGGGTCATGTGGTTAATTAATTTTTAAGTCGGCTCTACTTAACGTGCACTTGTGCATGTATCGCTCCGCCCCCCGCGCTGGAACACTCACGGCAGGGGGAAACTGAATATGCAACGTGCATATCCAAGTATCGCATGAATTCACTTGCAAGTTTCATACACGGGCGGTGATACGATTTAGGTAATTATTTAATTACTTGTGAATCATAATACAATCGCACTGCCCAAATTAAGTTGAACCATTACATTCCAGATTAGGCGTAGGTTGTGTGCTCGAAAAAAGTGGGTAGGGTAAGAAGATGGGGAAGATGAAGGTCGGGAAGTGTCTGGATATTTAGATTTATTTAATTTTACTTTTTATAGTGAATACCGCACAAGAGTCCCATCTGTTCTCAACCGTCTAAAGCCAGTGGAACTAGGGCATCCCCAATTGGGGTATGTTGTGAGGCTGAAGGTAGTGGGAAGGGGAAGGAGAAGGAGATGGTGAAGAGGAAGGTTGGGAAGTGCCTGGCTATTCAGATCTGGTCACAAACGGTTAAAGGCATTTCAATCAAGCAATGTTTCACTTCTGAATGGTGGTCTTTCACCAGTGCGATACTAAGAGTATCTACTACTCTGTTTTATTTGGTCATTATACAGCATTTTTTTTGTTAATTAAAAAAATCGTTGATAAGTTGCTTCAGTGGACAACACCATTTCTACGCTGAATGGGTTGTCTCTCGCCAAACGATACTAAGAGCATTCACCATTATTGCTGTTATTGAGAGATTAATTTAATTTGCTGTAGGAATTGTGCCTTTCCATTATCTTTTCGTCATTAAGTTAAAATATTATGTTTGATTTACATATTGAACAAACAGATTATTCGTTAATTTGACGAATCGACGAGCACTCTAGTTTTCCATTAACGCGGAGAATTTGTCAGAAATAAGCCCACCGCTACCCAGGGCTGAATTTAGCATCAAGGCCTAACAAAGTTCATCTCACGCCGCCCACACGAAATTAAATGTTGATTGTTTTGGTCCTGCGAAAGGTGTTTCCCAGTTGACGTAGCGATTTGCGAGCGAGAGGGGGCGCGGAAAGCGGAGCACGCGCGGGCGAGATGCATATATATTTCATATGATGCTCTGTTTGCTTAGGTTCTTTGTACGAGAGCGAGGAAATCCTATAAGCAAACAGCAAGGGTGAGTTTTTGATGAAGTTTATGATGTTTTGCGGCTGCGGTCAACTTTTACGTGTGCACACAGGCGCTTATTCCTGGACCCCAAACTTGCCGGGAGTTATGTGCACGTGTTCAATCAGATTTACGCTTTTAATTTACCAAATTAAGACGAGCCCCCGCGCCAGAGTCGAAGGCGCACTCTTGATTTAATGGTGCCGCACAGGGGTTGCTACTGCCCCTAATAATATTTTGATAATTCGTATGGCGCCGTTTTTGTGAAAATTCACCTCAAGGGGGCTGTACATATCTTAATTTCTACCTAATATAAATTCCTGATTTATATAAATATACAGCAACATACTTACCTGGCAGGTCACTTCTGATAAGACACAATCACTATATCATAATAACTTAAAAATTAGCTGATTTATTTTTATTAATTTTTTTTTAGGGCGTGAGAGCAAATTCAAAACATAGTACATCAAAGCTATTCTTAAAATTTTCGTAGTGTGGAACAGATAATTATGAAAATCTTCAAATGAATTTAAGGAATGAGAGTCTGAAAACTTTTTCTTAGTTTAAACAGAAATTCTATTAGGTTTGTTACACATCTTGATTATGGAAATGATTTTCTGAAAAAAATGGGTTTTGAGTTTGGCTCTGACCTCTGAAGAGTCTTTTATTACTCTCAGATGATGTGATAGTCCATTCCAGGCTTTGGGATATGACATAACGAAGGCGCGTTCTCCGAACTTAGTGTCTAGTGTGCGCTTTGGTTCCTTCAACCTTTCAATAGCCGATGACATTACCGATCTAAGGGTTTACTATCGCCAATTGGAATCTTCAGGAATACAAAATTCCGATAAATAAACCGGAGTCATTCCGTTAATTGATTTAAATATCACCCAGCAAAGCTTGAACTAGATTCTTTCAAGATATTTAAATCAGTAAAGATTTTTGAGGTGCTCTGAGATATAGGCATATTTTGATACGCCGGTGATAAGTCTTGCCGCAGCGTTGAAAACTAGTTGTAGTTTGTAAATTTGATATTTAGGAAGACTAGCGTATACATGGCCTGTTCAAAAGAGAAGGTGAATTTTGAATTTTCGCGGGATGTGTACATTCGACTATCGATTTTTTTTTTGTTATGTTGGTACACATATGTTTATCATATGTTAGCATTATCAGCCATTTTGGATTAGTGGTTTGTTTTTGACAACTGGAAAGGTTAGTCACGTTTTTGTGTGTTCTTCGATTTTTCACTTTTGAAAAAAATGGACCCAGAAGCTTGATAGATATCTTTGGAATAATGTCACTTCCTGAGACAACTATTGGAGAGTTATCAATATTATGCTGACGTCTGCTTGTGGCAGTCCAGAGAGTGATCTTTTCTAGACTCTCAGTCATGTGAGTTTTCAGACTGTCTATTTCTCTCGGTGAGCAGTAAAAGTAAACTTGCTGGTCGTCGGCGTAGCAATGTGATATAAGATAAAATGATTTAATTATTTGAGCGACATCATTTATGAAGAGGATGAAGAGCAGTGGGTCCAGAACAGACCCTTGGGGTACTCCAGATGAAAGGGTTGTGAAATTTAATTGGTCTATTCCCACCTTCACGGCTTGTGAACGATTACTTAATACCCTTAGTTATTGAAAGTGTAGCATCCGTATTTGGGGATTGTTGTAAGGCTGATGAAAGTGAGGGATGAGGAAATAGAAGATAAATAAAACGTAACTGTCTTTTCAAATCTGTTCACCAAACATGGCAAAATAGTTTCAAAGAAATAACTTTGTATAAGACCACGAATATTATTTTATTTTTCATGATTGACCGGTTTCGCTTAGCCTAAGCATCATCAGGGTATAAAATAAAACTAAAAAATATACAATGTGTGCGGTTATATATACATACAGAGGGAGAATTAAAAAAGAATAACAAAACAATGAGAAAACAATAGAATTTGTGGTCTTATACAATTTAATTTTTTGATTTCTTTAAATATGTTAAACCAGAAAGTGATTGCTTTCTATGAAAAAATACGAGTAGTTTTAACTTCTCAAAGCTGGTGGAACCATGGTATCCCCTTTTGGAATATATATTTTTTGCAGACTATTGTTCATTAATAGCACTACATCACACTTAAATATAAAAATATACATAAAAAGAGAGAGAGAGGATAGTGCATACACAATAATTAAGCAATGACAAGGAGGATAAAAATGTACATTGTCAAGTTAAAGCCTGAAAGAGGTGAAGCTATGATGTCAGGAGTCCACGATGTAAGGCGATGCAGTCCCTAAAAGTCCTTCTTCCTCTCAAGCGAGATCACGAATTCCTTCCGCTGGTGGCGGTAAGGTTGAAATTGCTACTTGACGCCGGCCGCCTCTTTTGATTTATCGCAAAAAAATATCATCAAAAAGCATGCTTTATTTTATTTTGTGAAGCTCAGGCAAGACACAAATATTAAAATGTTTTCCCGTCAAAGTGTAATAAACTTAATTTTCTACATCAAACAATAAAACAGAATCCGAAAAAATGTTCTAAAGTAGACGATTTTACACTAAAAAGAATTTTACAAGCTAAAAATCTTATTTAGTTTAAAGTTTGTAAAAAAACTGGTTAAAGCAAAGACCAGATGTGTTCTTATCGCAGTATTTAATTAAAAAAATCTATAATATTTCTAAACGATCATATTTACAAACCAAATCCCATGATTTAGCATTATACCAAAAGTAAGCATAACTAAATTTGTTTGCGTAACCACTGACAAAAACCACTCAGACTTGCAACCGAAAAATTCAAGTTCTAATTAATTGCAAAGCTGATGAAATTGGGAGAAGGGAAGTACGAGGGAAAGGAGAATAAGTTTAAAAACGACATTGCTTTTCAAAATTATCTTGCCACTAAATTAGGTTTCAAAACAAAATGCAAACGGGCTGCATTAAGAGTATCTTCCACTCAGGCTGCATGTTTCGTATTTAAAATTAATATCTAGGGTGAATATCTACCCAAAAGCAAGTTTAATGAAACTCGTTATCCGTGCATCCTTCCTATAACTCAATAACCTGCTAACATCGAGCAATATAATGGTCCGCATAATCGGTATTATATTAGAACTTTTTAAAAATCCATATCGCATCACGCATCCGAATAAATTATGTTGTAACGTTAATTCGAATGAGTTATGTGGCAACATAAATTCGAATGACTTATGTTGTAACGTCAATCTCAGCCATTTCCGGGCTTTCCTTAATTGCATATTGTATTTGTGTTTGCTCCCCACAAAGGTGCGTGACTCGCCCATTCCACCTTGGGATCTTTCCGGCGATACAAAATACAGATTAACAATAAACCACGAATATTTCCAACAAACGATAAGTCATTTATATTCAAATACGATCCTCGAGGCTAGTTATTACGTGATAATAAATATATTTTCTCCGCACAAATACCGAGCGGAGATAAAAAAAGAGAGATAAAGAGCTTGTAAATTAATTCTTTGTCATATATTTTACAAATGGATTTCCATAATCATTTCTGCATCGTAGAATTAATATAATTTAATGTTTTTGATCATTTGCAGATAAACTGTGTTTTCGAATAATTATATTGTATGAAACAAGGCGAAATCTGATTTTTAATGTGGATATCCGGAAAGAATGCAAGGCTGATATAAGTGTAATGAACAGGATCAAGAAAGGGACGCTTATACGGTTAGGGTATGTAGAGCAAATGGATGAAGAAAGGAGGGCGAAAAGAATATATGATGCGAAAGTAAATGGAAGAATCTAAAATGCATCTTGATTAAAAAGCGTCAAATTGGTTCACATCCACGTGTATCACTAAAAACTCGAAAACGGTGAGATTTAGAGTCATGAAAGTTGAAAATCTTTTTCTAACAAGATTATTGAAGTCAACTCAATAGTCAGTGGTGAAATAATCATGTAACTTTAAAAAATTAAACAAGTCGCCGTTTAGTGAGACACGATGATTTAGATGTCAGTGTTTTAATAGCCGGTAAAGTTGTACAGTAACTACCTACTAGTTATAAATAAATAAGATCGTATTATGGAAGCCAAAGCTCAACGAATTGTATCGTGTTAAAGTGAGAATTCTAAACATGAACTAAAATAATAACTGAGGTATTTCGAAAGGCGAGAAATTTGCTGGTTATTCGACAAGCCGCCAGAGATTACCGCTCCGAATAACTTGTATCCAGGTAAACCAAAGAGCGTATTTTCATCTGATCGAATGAAGCGCTATTTATCCGTGTCCGTAAATCAATCACACGGCGTTCATTTATATTCCGGTGGCGGTGTTATCGAAACCTTTCATTTCGGGTTGGATATTGTTTTCGTTCTAGTTGGTATTCATCTGTTGCGCGGCCTACAAGCTCGTGCGGGCGGTGTTTTGAATACATGTGAGGAGACTCGCTAGCCTCGCTACCTGCAGCTTGGAGCTTTGAGCTTGGTGCGAGAGGGATGAAAACCCTTCGCTTTGCCTTCAAATTAAGCTTAGCTATACATTTTAAGGTTTAGTTTTTAAATTTACTAAAATTGTCTAAACGTAGAATTGTTTGCGATTTAACGTACTTGTTTAAAATTGTTAATTCAGTGCTTTATACCCCTGAATTGTTTTATTTAATTGTATTTCGTGTACCTGGCAGGACAGTTACAAGACAGTACCCATAATATTATTGTGACAGTCTTACTTCAACCTTACAATATTATGCTCCTATGCGACGAATTCAAAATCTGGGAAACAATATTTAGTACATCAATATCGCAATATAAGCACACTTTAATAATTTTTTTTTCGTATAGTAGAACTAATTTATTTGATGAAACCATTTAATTCTGTATGTACCTCCTACTCACTACAATTATTTTATTTCTTTTCATATTTATATTTTTATATATTATTTGAATTGCTTATGAGATATATTTTTGTGTAAAAGCCTTAAACGGGCGTAAATAAATAAATAATTGAAATCAACACCCGAATTTATAAATCTTATAATTTCATAGTCAAAATTAAAAAAAAAAAATTGTACAAAATAATACATTTTCAATCTCAGTTTAAAACATTCAATTGTCTCAGTAAAATGAAAAAAAAAACGAAATGATACAATGATCAAAATTTTATTGTGAATTAACCTACCAGTGTCGCTTTAGTCAAACTTCATCAGGGCAGTATATTAAAACTAACATAAATAAATAAAATAACCGTACGTATTTAAAACGTACTAATTTACGGTTGAAATAAATAAATTAAAAAATAAGCAATTATACATAGGCAAAGAGAGAGACACGAAACAAAAAAGATAGTGGGAAAGTGAGATAGAGGTTGAATACACATTAAAAATAGTGAGGCAATATAATGGAATAAAAGAGACAGAACACCAAAGGAGAAAGAGATAAAGGTGTAGTGGAAAATTTTGTGGATTTAACGGGGATATATAACTAATACAGGACTACTGGATAATTGGCTATTAAGAACATTACCATAGTTATAACTGCTTTCTTTATTGTCAAAGCTTCTAAATTATCTAATCTATTGCCAAAACTATAATGTTAAACCACAAAGTGTTCGCTTTCTACAAAATGTAAAAAAAAATTTCAATGGTTAGTTATATTGTTTGCGTATAAAAATAGTATGGTTATAACAATACACTTTTTTTTACTAGCACTACTTTGAGTTTGGGGGATTTTTCAGAACTATTTTTCGTATAGGGTTGCTGCTATTTTAATTAAAAAAAACAGTGTTATATTTATTTTTCCAAGCTGAGATAAAGACAAACTTTAAATTTAATGTGGCAAGTATTAATATTCCTTGGTAAGGTGGTGTTTGAAATTATTTGGTATTTAAGCTTGAAATTCGTGTGTTTCGTTTATTGAGATTCTAAATTTATAAAAAAAATACAAAACAGGATTTTTTTCCGGTATTTTTAACTACAACGTATCTGTTTAAATTCAGGTTAAGCCAAGTATTACATTCTACCTATAGAGACGATACAGATTTATAATTAGACATATTTTTCTATTAATTCAAAAGGAATGAGACTGATGCAAATGCGATTTTCAATAGACATCTTTTCAAATACTTTAGATGCCCGAGATGGGAAGATCATCCGAGAACGGAATGTACTGATATTTCCATGAAAACATCGAGTTCCAAAACATTTGAGATATGATATTGGCATTGGTAACATTTGAAAAGAAAAGTAGGGCATTACGGTTGGTAATGCTCGTGGAAATCGAGAGAAGGGAAAGAAAATGTTCTTAAAAGGATTGTAAAAGAAAATAAATAGCATATAAAAAGGGTTATATTTTGAGGAATAATCAAGTGTTTTATATGTCTTTAAAAAACAGAAAAATTGTTTTAACTGTTTAAAAAATATATTACAAGAGCGTCGTTTTAAAATATTTCAATAGATGTAAGGTTTGTTACAATTTTTTTCTAAATTAAAGTTTACCTAGAAAGAGTGACATAGTTTTTCTGAGATTAATTTCACAAAGATGCGGCGAAATGATTCATACAAATCACTTTGCGTTGTGGAGGAATAATAAAACTAGATAACTGCATGAACGTTTGAAAGTTCAACGGGGACGTTATTACAAACATGTTATGCTTAAATCATAGGAATAAAAACATATTCCATAAAACACTGATTGCGAAGCAGGGTGAGGGCGGCTAAAAAGTGTAATTTAATGGCAGGTTCGCATTAACAAGCCTTTCTTCCGGAGCGCGGTCGATTAGCACGGGCAACAGTTTCGTTTAACCATCGCGTACATTATGAACATGTGGAGCCATTTCTCAGATTTAACCAGTGGGCAATAAAGAAGGATTTAATTTGCACGTAAGCCGCCGCCGGAGTTTTTGGCGATTAAAATTATTAATGCCCCGAGCGCACCTAACTATTTTTAAAGCTGGCAAATTGAAACGAAATTTGCTGGCCGGACCGTTACCGCGCGCCGGCCCTGGACCCTAATCTGGCCATTACCAGGCCACGGGAAAATTACAGGGAAGTAGACGAGCGAAAATACCTTCTTTTTATGCAAGTGCTTTTCTTGAGAATAGAGTGGCTTGTTTTTTTCCTAGAAAAGATTCCAGCGTGTTCACCATTTTGTGCTCATAAAAAGTGTAAAAATATTTGTAATGCTCTTAAGGATAAATATGTTAACAAATATTAAGTAGAATGTCAAAAGTAAATGAATGAAATTTTGCCTGGACATCCATTTAAGAAGAGAATTACATTTGAATAAAGCTCATTAGTACTGTTATAAAATAATAGGCATCAAATATATTTCGCTCAAAATTAAACATTGAACTCGAATAATTCCAGGAAGGTTGCTTACATTTCTTCATAAAACTTTTGTAATATTCTCTTCTGTAAGTGAAGTCTACTACTTCGCCAAGTACCTATAGGCCTTTTATTTAATATTTAAAATTCCAAATAAGGGATTAACATGGAGGTTGAGAGAAAAAATAAAATAAAAGTATGCGAAGAAATCCTTGAAACGTACCCGCTAAAATTATTGATGGGAGGGTTCATCTTTATTATAAACCGAGACAATGGAAAACAAATCGTAAAGTTCCGGAAGATAAACCGATACTGGGAAAATTGAAAACCTAAAAAGGGACGGAAGCGAGACCGCCATAATAATTATGGAAGATTAAGGCACTTTTATTGGGGATTTTCTTCCTCGATGTGTGTTAGTATCTCCAAGTGCGCAACACTCGAGATTGGCAAAAAACCTTCATCGGGAAACTTTGTAATTAAGCTCCCACGTTGCTCACTGTTCGTTGTTCGGGAGGTGGCGCTACTTCACCTCTCCTCGCTGCCAGCCTTCGCACGGGGGGGGGAGGGGGTGAACCATTTTCAGACAAAATCGACTTTTATATTTTTTGAACTTTTACACCCGATTATGCTTATTATTCTCTCAACAATCAAGACAACAATTTTTTTAATTATTAAGAAAAATAATTTTATAACTTTTTGAGAAGCGTTCTTTTGAAAGATTTTCGCACGTAAATTAATTTTATTTATTATTGAAAGTAACAGAGGAAAAGTTCGTGATTAAATTTAAAGTTAAGACAAGGCGTGTGAGGCAAAGATAAAGTTTTGTTTGTTTAATCACCTTTAATAATAAAGGCGTAATGTAAAGGCATAAAGGCATAAACAATGAGAATGTTGGTTAAACTTACCGGGCCGAACTGCTCGAAGTAGTTCTTGACGTCCTCCAGCGTCGTGGGCGCCGACAGCCCCCCTACGAAGATTTTCTTTGTCCTGGTAACCATCTGTAAAACAAACAAAACAAAATACAATTAAAAAAATGTGAAATTATTAATTGCGACGATTCTATTTCATTTTGAGCCACAATAGTAGCGAGAATGCCCCTATTAAAATAATATATCGTTAGTTCTCTGAATGGACGTAATGTGTATCGGGAATCGTGTCATTAACATCACCGAACGGAATGACGCACCGAAGCAGTTTTCAACAGGGCGAAGAATATTATAGCCTTTTAACTGCGTAAAAGTAAACGCTCGCAAATCCACAATAAAAGCGAGCGCTCCGCGTTTTGCATACTCGAATCACCGAAGGCGCAATAAAACCTAACAGAGTCCGAGAGCGGGGGGAGTTTAAGGAGAAAATAAAAGCGGACAGAGAGTGGAGGGGACGTAAGAATAATTACCGTTCATTCATTATGCAGTCCTTATAAAGCGGGCTAGGGAAAAGTTTCCTTTTCTGGATTCAGAGGCCAGGGTTTATATCACCTCCGAGCGAGTTGTCGGGAGTCAAACAATTAACCGCGACGGCCCAGGTGGGTACCTACCCCCGTTATATCCCAGCTGTGTACTACTCGCTATCAGCTGAGGGAAATTACCGGTATTTAAGAAGTTAGGATTTAAATTAAGCCTATCCATAAAAAAGAAAGGGTAGTTTTACACTGCAAGTAAAGTGAGAAATACTACTGCTTCCCGTTAATATTTCACGTAGTTCAATTAAAATTTAGATTCATGATATTGTGTGATTGCCCGCACTGGTATAATTTTATACATAACTAGAGTGGCCTTATTATAATGTTTGTTCCAAGTTATAACTTTAGAGAGAGAATTTCACCCAAAAGAGGTAAATAAGGACATTTGTCACCTTCTCATATTTTTCTTCGAAGAAACTTTAGATAGAACGCTTTTCTCACTTGTTAAGGCGCAATATTAATTTTTCAAAACAATTGACATTTAAAAAATGGCGTGAAACCCCAGAAACCATAAATTGTAAGTGTAACAATGGTGCGCCGGAATTAAAAAGATAAAGAATGGAATCACTTTGCGCCAAGACAAAGCTCGTATTTTGAAAGGTGTAGTAATGTAATTTCAACGCAAATATTAATGATTATAATGTTTTAAGACTTGTAAAAAGGAAAACGAGAAGTAATTTAGGCTGGAATTCAAGAAAAGGTAATTATTAATTAAAAAACTTTCCGGAAGAATTTTTCATTTAAAAAAAGCACAGATGTTTGCGGCGTTGAAACAAGTTGAAAAGAATTGCTATCACTGTGAATGACAGAGAGCTTTTGTGATTGATAATGACCATTTGAAACCGGAATGAGGGTTCATTTGTGGGAAGCCTAATATCTTTCTTCTTCTGTTTAAAAGTATTTTATATAAAATCTCAATGCCCAGCAAGGCGCAAATATTATATTAGGTAGGTTTTCGCTTAAATCCCCAATTAATTGTAAGTAAGGCCAGAGACACACCGTCACTTTGATTGTTTTCTACATTGCATTGAAAATCTCATAGTTAAGTTTAATTTCTGAACAATTCCAAACGAAAGCATTCGTTATGAGATGCAATATTTATTAAACTATTTATTGATCATAAGTTACGTCACATATTGCGTGGTCCAATGTACAAACTTCTATTCACACATTATTTATTGCTATCATAATTTCATATTCTTTTTTTAATGCATAAATGTTATCGATTTGACTATTTTTCTTTTTCACTACAATTTCATTAAAGACTTGCGTGGCAAATACGTAGACATTCTTAGTACACTTTTCGTATTTTGTATTTGTGCCTCATAGTTATATGTATAATTTTCTTTTAAATGCCTTTGCAATCGTGTCATTGTTTGTATTTGTTTCAATAATTCTAGATACTTCGCTTGGCTGTTATATCACGACATTCAGAGAATTTTCCGTGTATATTCTTGAATTGGTATTTAGACTGCGTAGAAAACACAGTTTTCACTGACAACCCAAAGAAGACTTAAGCTTGATTCACACCAACGTCCGGTTCCGCTCAGTGCCGATATTGTTCCGCAAGAAAACTTATTGATATGGTATGAATATCAATCAAGGAGTATGTGCCAAGACAAATTTGTGTGGCAGCATATCCTTTTGCCCACCCTTGTGATATTTAACTACTTATTTAGTTAAATAATTATTTTGAAGTGTAGAAATACTAACATTGCAGATTTTTTTTAATCAAAAACCATTTTTTTTATCACTAAATAATATTTTTATTAATTATTAATTATTAAAAATATTATTTAGTGATAAAAAAAATGGTTTAAAAAAAAAATCTGCGTTGTAAGTATTTTTACACTTCAAAATAATTATTTAACTAAATAAGTAGTTAAATATCACAAGGGTGGGCAGAAGGATATACTGCCACACAAATTTGTCTTGGCACATACTCCTTGATTGATTTTCACACCATATCAATAAGTTTTCTTGCGGAACAATATCGGCACTGAGCGGAACCGGACGTTGGTGGGAATCAGCCATTATGCGGTTCACGCTGCCTGGCTGCCGAGCCGATTTCACTACACTCACTACGCGGCTTGTCGCTAGTTCTGGGGTGGATCGGGCAGGCTTACTCTTAATGTATTTTTAATGTTGATTAGCTTGAAATGAAATGTGATAGCCATCGCTGCCCCGCTGAACTGCTAATAAATCTAGCGGCGGTTCCCCAAGGCGGATCAGACGCGTACGGACAGCGGAGTTAACAGGGCGGAAGATCGCGGCTTACACAGATTAGCTGCCTAACCTCTGGTATATTCGTATTCGCAAATGTTATCAATGCATTTATCATATGAATGGTACACAATTTAAGATGTTTAAAACTCCATTATAATTGAAGGCTATCAAATTGACGTTCAGCACGATTTAAAAAAAAAACATTTGAATAGTGGTAATTGCATGACCGTTTTGCTTGATACACAGTTTGATCAAAAGCTGTAATGGATCTATAATTGTCTTTATACATGACACTTCAAAATTAAAATGACTGTTCGTCATTTTTGGCAATCAAATATGTGTTGAAGTTTGAAACCACCCAAGATTAAGTATCATTTCGTATTGCTGGAGACCAAGGTCTTAGACCTTTCTGACCTTTGTTAACTAAAAAAAGTAGAATCTTTGAAATGAATGAAATATTGATATCATCGGTATATTTTTATGCAGTATTTGATTTACTACCCGTTTCTGCTGGAGATTAAGATTTACAAAGCTATAACAACAAATTTAGGGTTTTGTTTCACTAAAAAAGTTAAAAAAATTATTTCCTAAATTCCGTGGCTCACGACAGTAATGACGTAGTGAGAAAAAACAGTTGAATTGCTTAAAAAAATCCAAATGATAAAAAAAACTGTGCAAAGCTTACAACGCTTGAGCGGTCAGGGTGAGATTTCTAAATGCTTCAAACGGCGAGAGTTTTTGGTTTATAGTTAAGGTGTGTGAGTAACTATGTTGCAAATTATTATGCAAATTAATACATTTATTTCAAAACGCAGTATTTACTCTTAGCAAAATAAATGTACTCGTACATTAAAAACGCGAGATAACTAACAAGTAATTTCGCCTTACTTCACCAAATAGAAAGATAGTAGGATAAACAAATCAATTTTTATTATGTTAACAAAACGAACCGCGATTGCATATTTTTAGTGATAAAGACTGATGGGAATATCCCGGCAAGATATATATGGATTTATGGTGCGTAAGTCATATGTCATAGCAGTTGGAATAGGGGGACATATAAGATATAAATTTGGTGGACATACAAATGTTGTTGGGTAATGGCCAGATATTTAAACAAAAAAAACATGTGACACATTTCCATCAAAACCACTTGCTGCGTAATCCAGATACTTTTAGAAATCAGCGAGTGAAGAGTGTGAGCCGGTAGAACCACTCGCACCTATTCAAGCAATCCAATTACGTTTTTAAGTCAGAGTTTTTTTGTCCAGTAAATTTCAGATTACATTTCCCACGTGTTACCACATAATATCTACATGTGTGTACCAAATGGTTGTTTCTGCAATACTTTATTTGAATTAGAAAATAAATTATTCGAGACGGGAAAAATACTTTTAATTGATTTGGAGAAGAGAGGACCCGAGTCATATCATGTTCATACCTACCGCTTGAACATCTCTAATTTATCATCGCAGTGTTCTATCTGCCGTTAGAAAAAGTACAGAATTACTGCATGAAACTAGACCCAATTTACATATATTTTAGTACGAAATTCAATAGAACTTTAAATTCAAATTACTAAGTAACTATCAGGCTAACTTTACGGGAGATTCCCGAGGATTGGAAAGTAAAGCCATCGATATTTCAGAACTTTTTGCTGTCAGAACCCTGTTCTCGCAGCCCCGCGAAATCTCGATGAGAGGCGAACAAAGGAATTATTTCCAACGCGTATCGGCAAAAACTGGTAATAAAAGGAAAGCGAAAGTAAAAAAAAAGTAAGCAGGAGAGAAGGGAGGGGATGGAAAAAGGCGGCAAAGTGGAAATTCAATAAGATTTAGACTACTAATAGAAATTTGGGATAAACGAGCTCCGTGAACGTGCTCGCTGCCCCGACAAACGAAATTAGAATGAAACATAAGGCTCATCTCCGCGACTGAAGTGACTGAAGTGAGCGATGAGCTTGATGTGTATTTTTGAAAACCGCTGTGCCTTTCAAACTCAAAGGCTACCAAGAACTGCCCGCTTTTATCCACACTATAATTTTTGTGAGAAAAAGATAATGATTTTAGTTCACTTATTTAATAACAGATATTTTAAAATTATTTCTCTTTTCAGTAAACTACTTTGAAAAATAAAAATTCATATGGTTGATTTTTTTCTGATAGACTTCTGGTCCCAGCTTCTATCGGGGGTTGGCTATCATAAAGGTAGTCTACAGCCTGCAGATTGTATCCCAAATAACTTAAAAGAACTGCAGTCGAACCTGTCCACGTTGGGTATTTTATTTTGCAGGCTTGTATTTTAAAATTTAGTTCTGCGTTTTTAAAGTCCTTGAAATTTTTTGACGCCCCGTAACATAATATTTCACCATAAACGCGTACATACTTTTATTTGTCCTGAAATTCCTCACCGGGACGTCGTCTAGCGGCGTAATATAAGACGGAATATATTTTCAAAAATGCGATTCTCACTGGAAAATTTTCCCTTGATAAATTGCCCAGTCATCTTTTTCCCATAAAACTCCTCGGATTAAATGGCATTTAGTTTTGTGGGTGAAAAAATAACGCCGCATATAAAAGCCGCCCGAGATATTGTTGTAGGAGGTAGACCTTTAGGGGTAGACTCTCGCTTGCTTTATGGTCCCTTGCCCGATTTGCCTTAACTCATAGGGTGAATAACATTCCTACCTTGCCTCCAATTAAAAGCCATTGCACCCTTCGAAAAAAAATATCAATAAAAATCCTTACACACTTTTTTAAAAGTTAGTAAATAATAATATTTATTTGATTACGATGTTGAGGTATTTTGGCAACATATACGACAGTAGATTTTATGTCAGCGGGAAAGATACTTTAACCTCAAAGAAGAGTAACAAGTCCACACATAGAGCTCTTCTTTACTGACTAGTTCTGGCAATGATGCGTTTGTCACGGAGTGAGAATTATTAGGTAGGGGTCACAATGTCTCCCAGTTGCAATTTCTGTATTTAAAAAACATTGCTTGAAAATTTTAAATACTGTGAAAATGATTTTATTAAATTCAGATTAGAATTTATTACTGTGAGAAATTTTGAAAATATTAACCTAGTTTGAAACAGGTTGACTTTTGAACATTTCTACCGTAAGTTTTATTTATTGGCTCAAAAAATTTAATACGGTATTGTTATTTCACTGAACGAACACAAAAGGTCGAACCGAAATAATTATTTATTTAAAATAAAAGCACGCAATAAAATTCTATTAAATCGGAATTTGCTTATAATTCTGTTAAATTTGATACGCCATTATTTACGTACGAGGGTGGAAACGGCCATTAGGGTTCTGCAGATAAAAATGTAATACCCTTACTTCGACAATAGATGAATTAAATTTGATGTCGGTCGTGCCGGGGTCTCTGTTAAACGATAATTTTCGCTCCGACGGATGCGCAAAAAAATAACGGAAAAAAGAAAGTCAAAATTATGGATTTTAATCCCTTCACAGTAATAACGCTAGGTTCAAAAATTTCAAACGAATATTTTTTGGTTTTGAGTATTGTTTAATAAATAAAAATTGCTAATAAATTACTTATAATAGTTTCACCACCCTTTTTTCGTGTGAAATACATATTGAAAAATGTTGTAAAAGCTATAAAACGTCCTGTCGTATTTGTGAAAGTTAGAAAGATATATTTTTAAGTTCTGTGGTTCATTAAAGAGCTCAAATGAGTTGTATACACATAACCAACTCGGCTAAAAAGCTGTACAAATTGTAAGATGCCACATCGCCTTGTACGAGGGTTGTTTGTTCTGTATCAGAACAGAGATTTTTGTTTTATAGTTAATATCATATTGTACTTGCGAAAAGACCCTATGTGATCCCCTTAATAATTATTAAATAAGTTGTAATATATATTTTTGTAATCCGCAAAGGGATAGAGACGCAATGACATCAACAGAATATCGGCAAACAAACTGTTCGCTCCACTGCGCTGTGCGCGGTATGATTCGGTAGTTCGTTTGAGATTTTCATTACATTAAAATGTATATAATTGAAACGTGTGGTTGCGAGAGTTTTTGCGGTAAACAGACCCAAAAGTTGTAAAGCCTATGATCCCGTTTCACGAAAACCGCTAGGAGTTATTCCCGAAGTAGATCTACTCTGGGAAGAATAAAAAACGAAAGGAAAACACGGCAGGTATTCTGTCGGAACACGCGCCGGCTGTATTTAGAGGTGTTTCAAACCAATAATGTTGTTTGTGGAAAACAAGGAATTCGTTATTAACGAAAATATTTTTCCACCCACAAATTAACATCGGGGAAGTCCCTTCAGCGGTAGAACGAAATGTTTTATTTTACTATTTTCTTAAAAACAGCTTAAAGGGATTCTAGCACGCGATATCTGTAGGGGCTTTTTACTTGGTGGACAGGTAAATATTGCTACGGGGTCATTAACGTACCTTTTTATTTCATTTATAATGATAGACACGAAAAGGAAAATGATTTCGTTTTAATAGAATTAACATTTGCTTCGCATTAGGAGAGGATGAACCTATTCAAAGGCATTCAAATTAGATACAAAGGTTTATTTACCAAAGTACTTAAAGAACTTAATTATAGCACCGCAAGAAAAAAAAACTGTTGGCTAAAGAAGTATTATACCAATTAAAGCCCACCTGACACCTTATCTCAAAAATGTCATGTCAGGACCTAAGGCACTTCGCACCGTGGCCTTTGAAATAAAAATCTACATTTAGGCATTTGCGGTTAAAATATATATGAGTGCGAGTTGAATGTAAATGTTTCCATTAGGCAGAGGGCTGTGGGCTGTGGGCTGTGGGTGGCGGGCGGTGTAGGGTGGAAGCGAAGGGCGGGTGAGGGCTGAGGCGAAGGGGGCGCAGCGGAGTCGCGGGCGCCCTTGCTCCCTCCGCCAGCGAGGCTAATCCCATACCGCCAGGGAAAAAATGATATTTTCGCGATTCGTTATTTTAATTTCTGACACTTTTTTTGTCCGGAATCAGAATATTCGGGGCAGTGCGGCGTCGCCGTAGAAATGTGTCCTTTAGGGAGTTTCATTTACGTTATTAAATAAAATATGAGGGTGAATTTTTTTACACGTTTTATACTTTTGAAATTTGAATTCCTACATAAAATTTTCAGCCGAATACAAATGTTTCAAAGTGATACGGGGCTCTTATTTTGAAAGGAAATAATCAAACCTTCGGTCTTTATAATACATTTCAAAGGTAATTCATTCGCCGAGAAGAGTGCTTACAAATTAAAATCGTTTTTGGGACTGCGAGATGTCATTTCGACTTCGTACTGAGAATTTAACAAAAGGTAGATATAACCTTACAAATGAATTAGACAAAATGGGAGAAACCTTATGCCCTTATCACCAGCTTGTTGATTGTTGGTGACAGCGGAAAATACAATTCGCTTTAAATACAACTTTTGTTTAAAAATGTTAATTTGAGGGAAAATATACAAAGCAAATAGATCAAATAAAAGAATAATAATTTCAAAAGTAGTGCACCGTTTTTACAAGTCATTACCTGATAAAAGAGAGAAAAGGATTCTGGATCGAAATAGCCATCAGCCATCAGCCAACAGCCAACACGGTACAACAAATAGATGGCGAATATTCGAAGATCTATTTGGATGAGAGTCACAAATCATAGAGGATCGGGAAACCATGTTGAAGAATTGTTTCACTAGAGGAGCGGGTCGTCCGACTGTACAAGCAGAATCACACCGTTAACAAGGGATAAACAAACGAATTCTCTTGGCACCTAAAAACAAGGGCAAACAGGGCAAACAGGGCAAACAGGGCGAGCAGGGCAAACAGGGCGAGCAGGGTGAACGGGGCAGGGATAATCGACGATCCAAGGCAATACACACAAGTAGAGGTACTTGCTCCGTCCGGGCTCAAGCGGCTAAGCTTCGGATTTTTTCTGGCCCGGCAAAGCGCTCCAAAGCCGCTGGCGGCAAAATATAATTGAAAAGTGTAAACTGAGCCGCATTCATCAGAGGAAACATTCGGTGGGTTCGGAGGATTTAATTGAAAATGTTATTATATTTGGACCATTCCCGGTAACGGGATTTTCCTCTCCGCTTCCTTCATTTATGATATCTTCAATCGGAGAATTTTTTTTTAAAGAAAGACAATTATTCTCGGGTTACGAATAACCTAACAATATTGGAAAACTTCTACTACCATCATAATAAGCGGAAGATGTTGCTTGTGCAATGATGGAAGACTTAGCTAGCATAGTAATTGAACTCACGATGCCTAGATGTGAATCCAACGCGTTCGTCCACTTATCTACTAACCGGTCGAATAATATTTGGAGATTTCAAATAAGAAACAAAGGTTTTTTGTCAAATAATTGTGTAGAGATCTATAAACTTTTAGCCAAAATAGATACTTGTTTAAAACAGTTTTATTTAAATAAAATTTTTTCTTTGTTTCACATATGAGTTTGAATATTCACACATATCATCAAGGCAACTCCGCACTTACAGAAGATAAAAAAATCTTCAATAAGAATTGTATTTTGAACGTAAAGAAACTTTTGGTTTAGGTAGGCAGGTGATCAGTAGGTATTTGTGAATATTATATTTTATAATTTATTGAATGCTGATTTTTCATTACCAAGATAAAAAATTGCTCTGATGAAAATGAACGAATGAATTTTCAAATCCTTAAACCGTTTCATAACTATATTAAAAGATAATAAAATATGAGAATGCATTCATAATTTAATTCGAAAAAAACCCAAAAGTTAACCGAACAATATGAAAAAGCAATTTCAAAAAAGCGTTTTTAGTAAACAATGATGTGAAAAAATCAAATATTCCATCTGTCGATAAACCAATCTGTCCATCGTGCATCACAATAAATTACCAGCTTTACGCGGTATAGATGGCTAGGCGCCATTTCGAAGAGAACGGTATTGAAAAAAACGATTGAAATAAAATAATAAGTTGACTTTTGTCGAAAACTGTGTTTGTTGTGCAAGAATTTCTATAGCTCTCATACTATTTTAGTTTCCATTTTAGCCAAGCGTAAAAGAAAAACCAATACCGAAATATGATGCTAATCCAAGTTCAGATCAATGAATATCAATTCACTCAAACGTTTAAAATTCATGAACCGTGGCGGTAAAAAATAGAAACAAACGACCGATGCACCAAACAAGCGAATATCGATATCCGGCGAATGCTGGCGAAACAGAAGCCTGATTTTGTAGCCGTAGCCACAGCCAATGGGGGTATCTGCCGGCAGACAAGTGTGGGCTCTATAATGCTCTATTGTAGTGTATGGTGTTGGAGCTTATCTGTTTCACACCTCATTAGGTCAGGCGCGGGGCATAACAGACGCAATTTGTAACAATACTCCCCTATAGAGCCACGATGTTCAGACACCTGAATTGTGAATTGTTCCAACTATTTTCGAAGCTAGAGTATTATTATTTCAAGCACACATACTTTTCTTGCCACTGACATGATTTATTCGTTTATTTCGGTCTGAAATAAAGCTTTTATCTTATTTTTCCGCGATTTTATCAAAATTTATAATACTTTATACATTTCTAGTTTACAACAAGGTTTCTCCGAGATTCAAATTGAAAATATGAGCTGATAAAGTGACGTCTTGTAATATTTGTTTGGCAACAAAGTGCATCATTGAAATGGAGTTCCGAGCTCAAAACAATGGCATTCGACAGTAGACATTTTAGACAGAAAGAGCCGTGCAAATTTTATGAAGCAAGAGTTCTGCGTTACAAACTATCGCTATATTAACACTCAGCTTTTTGGTCGTATAGTTTAGATTATTCAGTTGTAATGATATTCCTATTCCGTTCTAGTCATTTCATGTTATTTAAAATTAATATGTTTATTATTCAGGGAAATTGAGGGGATATAATCTTTTCTCATTCCGAAGAGGAATAATAACACCGTGATAACTTCGTCGACCTATTTGAACTTGATTTTCTATGATATTACCATTATGAATTGAACTTGGAAGGAGCTTTCAAAGCACAAGTATGAATAAATATATTTTAATTTGTGTAAGATCAAAAAGAAGCTATGATTTTGTGCTGCTTTACATACAAACAGGTTTCTTTAAAGGGGGAGCACGGTGTCCTATGGAATAGCCTTGATTTATTTCTAAAGATATTTATGCCTTGAACGAAGGGATTCGTGTTTACATATAGCCTAAGTTTGAGAAATTCACACTTATAGGTTTTGTTATATCGATGTTAGCCAGTAAGATTTAACGTCTATGAAAAGTTTTTATTAATGTATCTCACAACGGAAACTTAGTCATTTAAATATGATGTGATTTTTATAACTTTTTTTCCACACATGTGTACACATAGATCTGATTAATCGCTTACATCATGTAGCGGCCCAGCTTCCCAATCTTTTGTAATGGTCGTCATACTTATTATTAAACATTATAAAACCAAGACCGAAAGGGGACGTATATTAAAAAAAAAGATTTGTTTCACTGGGGCGGATATTAAACCCGAAACCTCGGAACTCAAAGACATAGTTAAATACATAGGTGGAAATAAAGGCCTTCAGAAATATAAGAAAGTTGCGGTGAATTTATATTCACTCTGTAATAAAACTTGTTAAAGTTGTATTATTATAAAATTCTCGTTTGTAATAATATGAGAATGTATAAATACTTCAGGCGACTGCGTAGAAATGTACAACAAGATGTTATTTTGACAACGGTTACGAAGAAAAGTGTTTGCAAAAAAGCGAGAGCACGAGAATATATTGTTTTTGCTTAGCGAGCTAAAAATCTTAGCTGGGGTCTTTGGAAATTCCGGGAACGAGAGAAATAATTCAAGGGAAGGAGTGATGGGGTGAAATGACGGCATTTATTCCCCATTGTGACGAGGCAGGGCCGCCGCGACGCCACGCGCCGTTACGGCCCAGAACTACAAAGAGAACATAAATGACGGTCGTATGAAGTAATGCTTTGTACAATTGGATTCATCAGCATTAAGATAAAATTCGTCCACGTGGCAGATTAGGCAACTCTCAAAAATCGCGCGGATTAAATGGAATTGAAGTAATTTTGTTTGATTGTTTGATAACATGAAAAGGTTCCCCTCTGATATTGTGATCGCGTTCTGAAACTGTAATAAATAATCATTTTGCAAACTTTTACAGCCATAATAGTAAAAAAAAAAAAAAAGAATTTGCTGTGTTTTGCACAAAACAATGATTTACTCGGGAAAGACAACCTCTTTTATAAGGAAGATCATTTAAATAAATGATTGAAAGTTAATACCCTATAAGGCTCTAGGTTTTAAGGCTTTCAACCATATTTTAAATCGCGTCTTAAAAAATGAAACTTTGTGCGACTGATTGCTAAATTATAAGATCTTTGGGCAAAAGCTGAACTCTTTTTATGTAAATAAAGGTTATTAAATAAAGTAAATTAGCATTTTCAGTAATAAAAGAGAACGTAAAATTTAGAGGAAATTAAAAATAACAATTAACCGATGTTACTGCTACTACTAAAATTAGAAATTCATAGCACACGTCTAGATATGAACAGCGGAGCATTTAAAGGTCAGTAGTTGGCAGTTTGAACGGTTTGCATCCTCCGGCAATACCACCATCGCCGTGGACCATCGCCTGTAAAGATCCTCGGCGGTATGAAGTGTACACTCACTACACTCGAGGAGTGCACCTCCACTTGCAAAAGCCTTTTCTTTCACAGTGTTTCAACACATCCCCCATTGAGTCGGTTCACACACACGCGCACGCCACACAGCGGCGCGCCTTACTGGGATTCTATTAACTGCGTGTATTTTACGAGTGTGTATAATGGCTCGTGTAGACGAGTTAGCTTACGGCCCCTACTTACACACACAAGACCAAGATAAATGGCGGATAAGTAGACACGGAGAAGATTCTCTAGGTACCTACGTGGAATGTATTCGTAAAGCTGCGTACTCATAACCCCATATTTTCGCGATGAAAAAGGAAAGCGAGAAAATAATACAAATACCATAGTGTGCAGAAATTCGGTTCAAAGTTCGGTCCACGTTCGCAATAAATGCCCTTGTAGACTTAAAGAGAAATCGTTTGTTAACCGTGCTAGAGTGTTTATTTGCTACGAAATCAGGAATAAAATAATCAGCACCACACGAATCTTTAGAGAGCATTGTGAGGTTTCACTAATATTGTTCGATTGTTATCAAGTGTAGATTTGTTGGTTGGTTGGGTGGGTTGTTAGAAAGCGATCTCTCACGCTGCTCACCACCGCTTGAGTAGCAAGTGGTGGTACACGGACAGGGAAGGAAGTTGCCACGTGTCGAAAGGCGCTGACAAATAGGTGATTAAAGACCAACTCCGCTCCTCGGTACGTTAATGGTCTGGCCTAATACCAACATGCTTTGTGCCGCCGGATCTTTTCAACGGCGGCGGAAGTATCCAAATGTCCTTCCATATAAAACCGGACATGCGTGTTACGACTCGATGTGTGTGCGTCTTGTATCTCAAAAGATTTACTCGCTTTTTGGTTGATTAAGCAAGAAGAAAGATAAACCGAGATTTGATAAATCTCCGTGTTTATGGAGCGTGTACTAATGAAGTTTTTCTTTACTAAATAAAAGACTTCTGTAAAAGGGGAATTAAGTATCCTAGTACAAATGTAAGTATTTGTTTTGTTTCCTCCATTTCTATCCCGGAATAAGTTTTCTTTTGGAAAGCTAATCATTAATCAAGAAAAAAAACATAAACCTGAGAAATATAAGAACGTTATCGGAGGAAGCGATTAACTCCAACTTATTAACTTTGTTTCATTGAGCTTACCGATGTTTAAAAGTTTTCTATTAAGATTCTTCTAAGAACAAAACTCACCTTTTTCGTTATTCAATGCACAAATATAATTATATTTTAAAGAAGCTGACAAAGCTCACGCACTGTATTTTTCTGTCAAGTAATCACTTAAAGTTTTTACGCGAAAGTTGTAAAAGTTTATTGTTCACATTTATGGGGTAAATTATATGACCGAAAGCAAAACGTCGAGGAATCAACTGACGCACTGATGCCGTTAAAGCGCCGCATGAAATCAGGGCAGAACCGAGCCACAATCGTAACTAAATACAAATATAACCCGACGCCGCATAAAAATTTATAAGCCGAATGGTTCCCCTTCTTTTGCCATTTCGCAACAGGCAACGGCTCGCGTCTCTCTCCGATCGTTCCGCCGAGCCGAGAGGGAGATAAAGCCGAATTATTAATTTTGCCAGAGGAGACATGCGAGTGCTTTCAATGAAAGCGATTAGAAGGAGGAATTGGAAGGAGAGACCCGAACACGTATATTTTTAGGATTCGGTATAGCGATGGTGTATTAGGTAAGTAACATACAAACATTATTTTCGTTATGTCATGATAAAACTACCAAAGCAATGCATGAAAATTGCTAAATAAATCAAATTCGGTATTTTTGCAGTCTTTTAAAAGCTTATGGCATACATTAAAAAGTTGCTAGGTAGGTACTACCTGGCTTCGCCTGAGATTTGAACTTTTTTTGAAAATTTTCACGTTGGAAATGAATGTTATATATGTTGATTCTATACGGATAGTTAAAAAAGTGTCCAAGGTTTCCAGTTAATACAATTCTTAAACAGTAATCTTTCAAATTCTATATGAAATGCATACTGAGATTTTAGGTAAAACGTTAAAAAATGCCTCTGCTGGTTTTAAAACTGCAAATTTTACGAACGTCTTAGTATATTTTCCATAGAATTTAAAGGATTACAGTTAAAAAAATATATTCACTGGAAACCTCAGACATTTTTCTAACTACCATACAAAATATACAGATAAACCATTTGTAGCATTTCTTGTATTAGAATACTAGAAAGTAACGTTTAGCGTCATTATTGAGTGCTGAACCTTAATGTCGAATAATTAGCCAAAAGATAATGTCGTCTGGCCTTACATTAAGAGAGCAAAGTGAACCTGTCAAAGCTCCTTATCTCATGACTTTAAATACGTTTAGACACAGACATACATGAGTTAAGGGGCTTCAATTCACAGTGAGATATATACAAAAAAAAATGGTTATGAATCAAAGTTGACGAAAAGGTAATTTACTATTTTCTTTGATCGTAGCGTATTTTTTTTCTCAAGCAACAGTAAAGAATAACATAATATTTCTTAATACGTTTATGTTTCGTAGAGCGAGATTACTTCAGGTACACGATTATTTCGTGTAACATGTGTATTAAGAGCCGGTTTGACAATTTCTCAGAAATACGTTGTTATTTTTGACAAGGGCATGTAACCACTGTGTATATTGAATGGGTACAGCCACGTAGCGTAACCTGAGCTTTATTATTTGTACGATTTCAATGTTATTTTTTTGCAAGGCCGATTAAATGAAAAATATTTTCTTTTCGGCGATCGTTGACACACTAACTTCAAAAACACAGAACGGCTACGACAACCTACGTGGCAGAGCTATTACCTCGCTGGCTCTAAACCCAAAGAACATGTGTTTAAATCACGGACAGACAAAAAATAATTATGTTTGTGTTTTTAGACAGAGAATATTTTTATTATTTTTCGAGTGCCAAGATACCTAAGTATTGTTCTCGTGAGAGACCAGCATTCAGAATCAAAAAGGTGCTTAAAATTGCTTTAGCTACATTTGGTGACCAGGTACTTTACAATATTTATTTCAACCGTCTCCAGTTCCTTCCGAAAAATATTACAAACTTCAAAATATACGAAAATTGAAATAGACATAAAGAGAAAAAAAAAAAATTGGCTATGACTGAGACTTCAACTTGGGACCTATAATATTTTTCTGATATTTGGTATCTTTCATAATCGTTACAAAAGTTTTATACGAACACAATTCGAATTCTAAACGAACTTTATATTAATAGTCTTTAAGAAAATGAGATTTAAAAAAATGACGCCGAATGATTTGGTTGGGATGGAAAAGTTGGTTAATGCGCTGCTCCCGGATATAATAGAAGTCCCGAATTCGAATCCCGGTCAAAACTATTATCTTTTTTTATTTTCTGTGTCTCTTTTTCTATTTTCATATTCCTTGAAGATTATGAATATTTTTCAATAATCAATATGTGTGTAATATGAGTGTATAACTTTATTTATGTAATTTTTTATTAAAAAATAAATTGAAAACATGTGATTTATAGCTAAACTTAACCGGTTTCAAAGCGTTTACCAGTAGCCTTTTCGATTTAATTATTTTTGTACGTGAAATACAGATTTTCTGGTAGGGATAATTATTTTTCGCTGTTTAAATGTGCGTGATTTGTTATGCAAAGATGTCGTCATGGCTGTATTGTTATATGCGAGCGTTATACTGGGATGAAAGGGACTTCCTTTAGAGCGGGGCTATTCACTGGCTTTAAATCGTCTCCCCTCGAAACATGTCCCTTTTACAACGGACCAGTTTTTATTATATTGCTTGTTCCGCTCACTCCTTTACAATATGCGATGCGGCTTGCGAGATTAATTATTTGGCTCTTGAACTTTTGAAGGCTTCTAACAAATGTCACTTAACAGTAAATATACATACCTATGATCAATATTTTCTAACAAAAATCTTATTACAAAGCAGAAAAGCTGTAATTGTGAAGGTATCTGTAAATTTTTCGTCGTGAAATTTGGTCAGTTAATTATTTCAAACATTCTAAGGTCAATGGAACTCTTTTCAGCTCACATTGTAATTTATTAAGATTTTTGTGTAACCGTAAAAAAGAAGCAAAACTTGATATTGTTTGTTTCATATTTTTCATTTGATTAATTAGAAAAAAAAAGTTGAAAATTGGACGAAATCTGATAGAAAAGCGAAAATTATTCAAGTAAAACGAAAAACATATAGTTAAGCTGGAATTTAAATGGGTTTTTATATTTAAATAACTTCTCTTTGGAAACTCGTACGTACACTGGCAAAAGTTTGAACAGGCGATATGATCAACAACTTTGTAGTGTAAAAATTTTGCGCCAGTTCAATAAAATTTGAATATGATTCACTTATAGGTTTGACCCAGAGCCCGCGCCCGGCTGCGTTGCAAGTTCTACGAGCCACACTTATTCCGGAGGGACTCAGTTGTTCGCAATTCGATAAACTCGCAAGAAAATATCATATATCATCCAATATTCTGGAGAATCGTATCCTATTTCAAATCAAACAAATGTGCTGAACATATACACGCTAGCGCCGGCAACGTTTTGTGATTCTTCTGTTTGGAATTCTTTTATGTATATTGGAAATTTCGCAGATAACCTTTAGTGTTCAGTTCGTTTAACATGTTTTGTGCAAACTTCATACTATTTGTAGACTCGCCCGTTATTTGAAGTATCAAAAGTAGTTTGGTAGCAGTGTTACAAATGGACAAAAAACCGTTATGTAAAATACTTGTAGTTAAAATGAAACAAAACAAAATAATGTACCAACTTTTTATGTTGGTGTAATTGATATTTTTTTAAAACGAAATCTACAAACATCAAATTATTTGAAGCACGTGAAATTAAATTTAGAAATAATGTAATGACACGTCATAATTTTTTAGTGTTTTGTTTTTACGAAAGACAGGTTCAATGGTTTATAATAGAAATAAGATGTTTTCATTTCAAGTTTCTATCTTAAGAATCAGCACCAAAAATACACACTTTTTTGGATTTCTAGTACAAGCAGTAATTGGGCAAATGTCTAAGGTTTCCAGTAAATACCATTTTTAAGCCGAAATATTTTTAAATTACTCATGAAATGCATAATAGAATTTTAGGTACAAACGTTCGAAATTGGCTGCGCTGGTTTTCAAACTGCACCTTTTACTGAAATTTTACTATGTTAATCATAGAATTATAAAAAGATTAGAGATTGAACATTTTATTCACTGGATACCTTGGACATTTTCCAAACTGTTCATGTAAAATTTACAGATAAATCATGTGTAGTATTGTTTGTATTATAATGCTACAAAGTGACGTTTAGCGCCATTTAGAGTGCTGAGCCTTAAGTTGTCTCTCAAGGTGGGTAGTAATTATCCAGTTCAAAACGTCCGCTTAATAAATTAGTGACAGTGTTCTAGAATAGCCAGACGTCGCTAAAAGCAAATATTAAGGTCGCGTAAGCACCCACCAATCACGACAGCCCATTGACGGACCAGGGTTGCCGGTAGTACTTACTCGCCGTATTCAACCCCTAAAGCAGGCTGCATACTGGCCGCAGTACTGAGTCTACTCTGCCCATATATCCGGCCTTGTACTCGTACTTGCGGCTGTACGTGCTACCGCCTGGTGGTGCACGTTGAGTGGACACAGGATCCAAGCTTGTTCTCCAATATCGTTAAATGCATACGATAATGCTTTCTTAATTGGCTTAGTTACGGCTGCATAATGTTTCAAAACTGATTAGCACAAACAGGACCAAATGCGACTCATGATAGGAGTTACGTACCGTTTCATTAACTAATAACCTAATGAAGCGTCGAGGAAACTGCGCGACTAACAATGGACAAATACAAATACAAACACAATAAACTTTTTTTCTCAATTCCCTTTTCACAAATGTAACTGTTTATTTGATTTCAATGGCGCTGTTTACGTTATGACGAATAACTATAATTATTTTTGATGGCATTTTACCTTAAACGATACCGATTATAGCAATTATTTAGTTCTTGAATCGTTTTTGATGTAAAATTAACATAAATTTTCAGTTACACACAAAACCTTAAATTATGAGTAGTTAAATAAATTAACGGCCTAATTAAATACAATATATTAATATTTAGTGATAAAAAAGTAACAAAAAGGGAATCGGGGCTGGTGGCATGCAAGGAGAGAATAACGTTTGTGGAGTTGTGTTGTACTTGTTTTCTTTTTTGTTTAATTTATTAACTGACAAGTTTTATGAGCCCCGAACTCACTCGCCAGAAATATGCAGATTTTGTTAAATATTTCTATGCTGAAAAATGATTCTACAATTTTAATTCACTGACTGAAAAATGGTTTAAATCAGGATTGAAAATATCGAATTTTGAAGAAATTTCAATCATTGATTTGATAGATGTTTTTTAAACGTATCATATTTATGTGACGTGGTGTAGAACCTATGTGGAATCGTATGGTAGAAGAACAATGGAATATTTCAAATTCAAGCTTGCACTTGAAAGACGTTGTGATGGTATGATGGTGTGATGGTGTGATGGTTCTGATGGTGTGATGGTGTGACGGTGTGACGGTGGCTACAGCCTCATATGGTGCTCCGAGGAGAGGTAGCCAAATTGAACCAAAACATCAGCCGGGAGTGGCATTCATTCAAGTGTTGCCGCCGCTGAAGGGCCTCTGATGCACATGGCGCGTAAAATTAAAATTGGAAGCTTAACGCGCTCGAGTGACGCGCGTATTTGAGAGGGCAACACTGAATGCTGCTGGCTGGTTGCCGGCTGCCGGTGGCCGTATGGCAGGAGGTACTCAGTTCAGAGTAGAGGGTACGAAGTACCCACCTCGCCGCTATATGTCAATGGCGGGAAAAACAGCAGGAAGCTATTGATTTTGCGCAAACGTCTGACAATACCGAACAAGAGGGTTATTCAAATTTATTTTCTGAATATTCTATGTAATCGCAGTCAAATAACGATAATAGACCTATTAATTATTCATAAAACAATTTCCCATTCGAAATAGCTGTAGAAAATGGTAGATGTGTTTGCTCCCTACAGTATACCTACAGCAAACTGATAATATTTGTTTAAAAGATTATTCATACCTAACTTACTTCAAAAGTACGTAATCTATTTTCAAAAAACGTTATATTGTCAAATTTAACTTAATCATTTTCCATAAAATAGCGTGACTAAAAAAGTTACGACTTATTTACATGAAAAACTGATTAAATACTTAGAGGAGTACCAGTCAATAGAAATTTAATTTCTTAAAAAGGAAAGGAAAAAAAACGTTTATGAATGTTTAAAAAAGGTGACTTTTTAAAGCTTTGCTAGATAGATACTTTTATAATAATTTTTCAGGAAATAAATTCTAATCCTAATTTTATACGTCATCGTTCGTATGGCGATTTATAAAAAAAAGAGATAAAACCAAAATGTAAATTGCAATAGGTTTTACGTAACGATAAGACGTTAAACATGAGAATTACCCAAGCAGTCTATTATGGCAGAGATTAGGAAGGGAGGTATGCTGAGATTAGTTCGGAAAACGAAGTTTACTAGGCTAGTTGGTGTTCTAATCCTCGGATCATGGCTGGGTCTCCCGTTTAATTCCCCATCTACGTACCAGACACCTACACACATATCTACATACTGGAAAATAACTTCTCATCTACTTGTATAATTCTGCGGGCACGCACCACTAGCGAGTTATAATACCGAGCGATAGCGTACAACACACAGCATACAGCATACAGCACACAGCACATAGCACATAGCACACGGTGGATAGACAGTATAGGATTACACAAGTCATTAGTTCTCTCCCGAATAAAACTACGCACTTGATAGTTATCGTTAATTAAACCGAGCAGCTTTCATATAAAAACTTAGCCAGCGTAATGAATGCAGAGATTTCGATAATACGAAACAAAGTGAAGCGGTTCGCGTTTAAAATAATACCGTCATGATAAAGTTTGGACTGAAATTAAAATCGAGTTATTCCACAATGCGACATCGTAATTTTACGTGTGGTTGACTTTTTTCGTGAAACGTAAGCCGTAAATAATGAGGTCGTTCGGGTTTAAACTTAACTTTTACTGTAATTAAGACTGGCTTTAAATTTATAACGAAATAACTGAGCGTAAACAAAAATTGTTTTCCTATACGTTGCTTTGGAAAGTAAATGGGCAGTCAAATTATTTTAGCCTTGCGTATAAGGGAAAAAGTTAACAAGTATAACATGAGAACATTATAATGGTTCCACATTATACGCTTATAAAATTATACGAAAAGCAACCAAAGCACATATCGTTACAATTTAATAACATGAGAGTTTTTAGGCAGAAGAACTTTCAACCAAAAACTTGCATAGAACGTGTTTTAGGAGATTAAAGCGAGAAGAGGGAGGTTTCCCCGGGTGCGGGTCTGGCGGGTGGGAACTTTAAGCGGTCTCGCACTTTTAATACCGAAGGGTCGTCCGTTACTTAGTACGTGATAAATTAAAGGGTATTAGAAACACGAACCGGATACGGGCTAAGTACATAAGCACGGGAATGTAGGGCGCGGCTGCAGGGCAGATTTGACCGCCGCCAAGAGAGACCTGTCTTTGCATCACCACATTACCTACGCCACATTATGTACGAAAGAGCATCACACGAAAAAGTGAACATGAAAATGACAATTACCACTTATCAAAACATCAAGGAAACAAAATACTTTTTCTTAAATATTCAAGGCCCTAACAAAAATTATCGATTGAAAAAGTTAAGTATTCTTCGAAAGGCGAGTATCGACCGTTAATGTTATTTACATAGTATTCAAATTTTGGATTGTAGGTTCTGTCCATAAAGTCTGCCCCTGTTCGGCAGGCCTTATTTCAATCATAAATTATAAAGGGCTACATGGAAAATTAAAATAAAAGCTCGCCGTTTTATTCGTTATTGACCGAGTTAATCCCATCGAGTTCCGGCTAATGAATTTATCGAGAACTAACTGGCCAGCAATAACTGCGATAACCGGGATTATACTACGCTAAAGTAGGCAAGTACTTTGGAAAGATTACGCCAGGATTTCCATACAGTTAATTTTGATTTAGCCAGAAAGTGCGGGCGGGCTTGATAAACTGTTCATGTTGTTTTAAAATCGGCATTTGAGTGTTTAGCAACAGCTTAATGTTTTAATGAAAACCGATTTCGGTTGAGCTTAAATAATTTTCGTACGTTTTATTTTTGCCAAACTGCTCATTCATTTTTCTATAATTAGTAAGAACATCTAATATATAATAATATCACAGTATTTTAATAAATTCACTCGTAAAAAGATATAAAAAATAAGACCATTTAGACTAGAATCAAGTTTAAATTAAATTGACTTTATTTAAATGGTGCTTACCTGACAGTAGAAGAGTAATTATTGTATTTTGTTACGTAATTATTCGTTAATTACAATTGTGATACAGCAACCACAATCATTTACGCCCCTCCCTCCCCTTTCTTGTATAATTAAAATAAGACCAAATTATTATATCAACGTTGAAATAATTTAAGAGTCTTTGAATAATAAAAATAATTACTCGTAAAATAAGAGATTTTAGACTTGTAAAAAAATATCTGAAACCCAACAAAATATACATTTTAAAGGATTTTAAGCTGTTCAATGAACCACCGATGTAAAAGAAGCTAAAAAGCGTCACAACTTTTCGCGGGCTATGCCTCAATATCATCAATAACAAGTTTTATATGTCAAGTATTTAGCTGTAGTATAAAGTACATTTAGAATGAACTGTTTTTGTAATACAAAGTAAGAAATCAATTTAAGGTCTATACTAGATTTGAAATGTTAATTTTATAACTGAATTAAAATTATCAATTGTCAGAGAGGGATAAATTTTTATTCGTTGGTTTCTTTCAGAAAATGAATACTTTTGCACAATAATTAATTTATTCAAGAAAATTTTAAATGTAAAATTAAAAATAATTGAAAAATATAAATGTATGAAATAAAAAAAGACACTTAAGCCGACGGCTTAGATTTATGAATGCAGTTGTTTTTTTCTATAATATTACGCATATACTACACATTATAAAACATACTGGAATTTATATGTGAAGCAAAAAGTTTGCCATCGTAAGCAAATGTGATCGAACTTTATCGAGGAATAAAGATAAATTTTTCCATGTAGCTGTGTATTCAAAGGCAGATTAAAAAAAAATCTAAATGAAATTCTTTTTACGTTTTCGTAATTTTTACATGTTTTTTCTCACAAAAAAACATTCCACGTACGCTGATATTAAATTTATTTATTTACTGTTTGGGGATAAAATTTTAATGATATTTAAGAACAAGTTCTTCTACTGTTTTAAGTATGACATATTGTTTTAAATATCTTATATTGTTTCTAATAAAATCTAAGAGCAGCGCACAGTTGAAAAGTATACATGTGGACAATAACGTTCGTTTACAATAGTTGCACCCTAGTTTGGCCGCATACACGTAAGATACGCACTTGAAAAATACTGTGTAATTACACCCAAGCTGCAAGTGCATAAGTGTACTCTCAACTGCAGCGGTGGGGGAACTGGAGACTGTCCCGGGCGAATTGTGTCCCTTGGAACAATGGCCCGGTACAGCTGGCACTTCTACACGTTCAACCATTTATCATCTCCCATTAAATGCATATCACAACGCAAATTACGTCACAACTGGACATCCTGCTTTCTTGTTGCTAGGCACAATGCCGACGGAGCGGGGTTTTAACCCTTCTGCGGCCAGCGCTGCCGCTGTCCTCGGCTCCCCAAGTTGCCGAGTTTTAAAGCCAGAGTCAAATTTGACACAATGTTCCGATTTAGTCTCTGAAACTAAATTTTAACAGGAAGTTGGCTAAATTTCTTTAGTAACACCATCAATGAACGATTTTCTTATTAAAACCAACAATCAAAACGGTGGTTGATACTCTGCAAATTGGCTCTGACAAGATACCGCCATTCTGATGTAATGTTTAAAAAAAATGGCTTTTGCTTTTAAGGGTCAGTATTAAAAAATGACACTAAATGTTGCTTTCTAGCATTCTAATATAAGCGATCCTAGAAATTATGCATTTGAAATTTTTCTCTGAGTAGTTAAAAAAATGTCTGAGGTTTCCAGTAAATACAATATTACAACTGTAATCATTTAAATTCTATGAAAAACATACTTAAATGTTCGTGAAAAATGCAGTTTTTAAACCAGAAAAGGCATTTTTGAACGTTTTACCTTAAATTATAGTATGTTTTTCATAAAATTGTATTTACTGTTTGATAATTGTATTTACTGAATATCTCAGATATTTTTCTAACTACCCATATAAAATAAACAGATGAATCATTTGTAGTACTGCTTGTACTAAAAAGCCAAAAAGCATTTTTGGGTGCTGACCCTTAAGTTTAAGATCTGATCTGATGACAAGAACCTTCTTTCCAACGGATGATTTTTTTAATGCAAATGCTATAATTTTATTGGCTTTGGATAGCAGAAACTGTATCACATAAAGAAGTCTGAAAACGCATACTTTGTAAGTGTATGAAAAACAGAATAATACAAAATAAAACCTATCACCTTTTAGCGCTATAGTCTCCACTTAGAAAAAAGTCACATCTGGACAGTTAATTATAAATGAACAACTTAGGTCAATGTGGCAATGTCACATTCGAGAGTTTTAATTTAAATAAGCCTGTTATCGTTATTCAAAGCAATTAAATGCACCTGAAACACGACTTCATATGCATAATTCAAACGATAAGCCTTAATTGATTTAAAATAGCCGCGACGCCTGGCACTTGACTGGGCCCCGCTTGGTCACGCAAATACAAATACCCGTGCGGGCGGTGATTGTTCGCCCGGACTGGGACCAAATGATAACGATGTCACATTCAACGCAAATGTCAACTCCGATGATTTACAGGGATTTCCTGAAGAATATGACTGTAAACAGCACGTGGGGGCGCACGTGCATTTAATAAGCTGTCATTGGATGGGAATCACAAGGCCACCTAATTCTGGCTTGGGATGAGATGACAGAAGGATTATTCATGTCAATTTAATAAATAATAACAAAACATTATGTTTTGTCAAGACGTTAAACAATATTTATATGCGAAATGTGCATTTTATAATAAATTAGAGTTAACTATTAGTATCAACGTAGAATTAATCAAATCCTCCAGGTTTTTGTAGTAAGCAATACTTGTTTTCAAAAGAATGCAAGTCATCACCCGCTGTTACTTTGAAACACGATTTGTTCAGTTGTTAGCAGAGTAATATTACTACATAAATTTAAAATCAATTTTACATATCGTAGGTTTTACCAGGTATTTTTTAATTCGTAAAAATAAACGAAAAATCGAGTACGTAAATAATCATAAAAGAATACTTACTTTTCTCCAAATAAAATAAAATTTAGAAAATGTTCTCACGTAAGATATATTATAGAAGCAAAAACAGTAATATCCTCTAACTCCAGCCATTATTTGTGAACATGAAAAAAAGAACCACTTTTCTTTCATAAATTATTTGGCGCACAATAAGATTATAGTTTGAAACCAACCAAAGTGTGAAATCATCCTTTGGAAGATTCATGTACAAGTTAACAATGCTAATAGAAGTATTTTTGTAGATTACTGTCTTTACTTATACACCCCTCGTAACGTGTGTCTTGATAAAGAGCCTCCTTCGACTGGGGGAAGCCAAACTGATCCGTTTTCACGCAATTCTTCCATTCTGTGGTCACGGGTGGGAGCAAGAAACCGATCGGGCGGCGCTCAGGATCCGCGCTGTAAACCCGCAGTGATATGAGCGAATGAGAGAATGAGCGAATGAGCGAATAAGGGAATGAGCGAATGAGGGAATGAGCGAATGAAGGAATGAGCGCATCGAGAACGACAGTTCCGGTTGGCTTGGTCGGAATCGTTGCCAATCACGCCACCGCCAGGAACAAGGGACGTAATGACTACGACGAAGACAGCGCAATCAAAACAACACATCATTTCTGGGAAGCCATTTCGTTATATGGAAGCGCTTAAGGATGATTTGGTGGCGGCACGATATTTGTCTTGGATATTTCCAAGATTGACAAATTGCAAGAATATTGGTCCGATCAAATGTTATTTGGGTTTGAAATAACCCATTCGTCGTTTTTCACGCTCAAATTTTAAGGGAAAGAAGGACGGTATGTAAATTGATCAAAATATATTAAAGGACTTCGTAAAAAATAGTTACCAATTTTTTATTTGCGTCCAGTTGGAAAATAGTTCGTTTGAACTCACTTGTACAATTCTTCCCCACCCCACCTTCGCCCGCTTTCTGAAATCTAGAAAGTATGCTTACACGTGCTTTTTAGGCTAAAAGTAAAGCTGGATTCACACTATTTATCTTGACTATTTTACATTTAAAACCAAATTTTAGTCAGCATTTTTCTTAGGTTATCATAAATAACAAGTTTTTATATTGATATCATATGAAATATAATATATACCGCAGTATTTATATATTTATATATACCGTCAAAAGAATAATAATTAAACCTGCAAGTAAATAAATAATTTGGTGTGATAATAGTACCTTACTTCATTAGATGAAATACTTGAAATGAGGCGCAACAGAGGGAGAGATTACCTATTACACAAATTTCATTGAATGATCATAAAGTTGATTTGGTTATTTTAAGAACCTACCCATAAATAAAATTGAAATAATAGGCGATCGGAAAAAAGGTTCATTTGACGGGAAAATTTATTGAAACAGTGAAAAGGATTATTATTTGAAAACAGATTTCACCGTTTATTTTCAGAAATTGATAATGAATTTTAATTGGTTTTTCCACGTTCAACACCGGCGTGAATTGGGCATAAATAAAAGCTTAAACCTGACTGATAAGTGGCAAGCCATAAGCGGGTTAACATAAAGGCTGAGATAATTAAAATTGATATTGCTAAATTAAAGCATTCTTCCCTGAAAGGGATGGCGGTGTGGAAGGGTAGTAAGGGGCGGGGAGGAGGGTACCGGGAATAGAAATGACGGAGAGGCGGGGGAAGAAGGGTCAAGCTAACAAGAGTAATGAGCTTTGGTTTGAGGGTGTAAGGAAGATGAAGACACTTAGTGGAAAATGCTAGAGTGGTTATTTAAATAAAATGATTGTACAAAATATGAGACTTTTTTAAGATTGTCCTAAATAGACTTCAAAAATATCACGTCCGAGTTATTACACTCAATGAATAAAAGCATTTTTTACATCGATAGTAGTGATTTGAGAATTATGCAGCCAAATGCGAGCCATATACCAAATCATCCTTATACATAAAACCTGCGAGAAAACACAGCCCAAATGGCAACGGCTAAAAACAAGGGCATCGCCACACATACACAATGATCAAATTCAACACACACACATACCCTCACAATCCTTACTTTATACAGTGGCAACAGAACTCGCCTGAAATTGAAAGAAAACCCAGTGAACCGTGAGACAAGCGCGCGATATTGGTGTCCCCTCCAGAGCCGGGGGTGGAAGGAGATGGGGGGCGGGGGGAGAATCAAGAAGAAGGACCTATCCAGAAAAACAAACCACTGCTTTCGAAGTAAATAAGAGAGGTGTGCAGAAAGGGGAAACCCAAGTTTTTTTCTTCAAAGAAAAATAATTTAGAGAAATTTTCGCTAATGGTTTCTTTTCTTACAGATTATAAGTGTTATATCAAAACAACTTAACGTAGCTAGACAAAATGTCTTATCTAAAGTTTCACAACTGTTTGTGTTCAATAAAAACAAACGTTAAAAAAATATGACCGCGAATGTTAAGTAATTTGGTTTGTAATGATGTAATTATTCAACAATTTTAATTATTTTTTTTTGTAAATTTTCGACACGTCCCACTAAACGGTAAATTTTTATTAAAATTCAAAATTTTATAACTTGAGTAATTATTCAATACACATCGAGTTCGAAGAAAGTACCAGAGTTAAAAAGTTAATGAACAATAACACAAATTAATTCTACGGTAGGAACATTTAATCCATCACCGGAATTATATGGTGTCAGCCCTCGTCATCTCGAGTATTTGTTTCTCAGCAGGGAGGTATTCTCTGGGAATTATTCCAACGAGAAGCCTTCTGAAGTATTTATTGGTCAGCTTAGCTATAGTATCGTAGAGCCGCAGACCCGCAGAGCCGTAGCACCGTAGAGCTCGAAAACCCTACGAGCTAGGTTCGGAGATGGTTACGTCATCCATACCTCTGATTCCTGAGAGTGGTTGGTGTCATCAGTTTGACAGAAATGCCCTGAGAGATATCGGTAAACTTCAAAATATGGATATGGGTAGTGGCAGATTGTGTAATATTAAATTCATACATCCCTTGTTTACTTCGATGTTTTCTGTAATACGTGGGTGTTCTCGTTTCGTAACGTCTCAGGTTAAATGTCCGTAGGGTTAAATAGTATCCGTGTTAACCCCGATAGCATACTGTTATAATTATTGTAATTATGTAAGCTGATCGCACACTGAGATTAAAACATATTCAACGGTTTCAAACATCCGACTAAATTGTTTAATTTGAGAGGTGTTTTGAACAGACAATCTCCAAATGAATTATGAAAGTTATAATAATAATTGAGCTAGAGATATTATCTGAATGTTCTTAAAGAGGTGGTGGGTGGCGGGGTGTTTAGGGCGGGTTGGTTGGCTGGCTGAGGCGCCACCCTAGGAGGTATGTGTGCTAATAATTGTTTGCATAACTCGAGAACAACAATGCTACGGCTGCTCAGCAATGCCAATGGGGTGTATCCTGCGAAGGATGAGGCCTGAATGGAAGGGAATGTCGCTATTCAATGGAATGTTCTCCAAAACTGACAGCCCCTATTGAAATATATAAACCATTGTTGTCCAATGACAAATCATGCGGATTGTGCGCCACGAAATAAAACGTCCGAAGTCTGAATATGCAGCAACACTCGATGGAAAACTAGGGACCGATTTCTTTAGAAAACCTGAAGACAGTTCAAATAGTATATATTGATTTTCAGAAGACTTCGCTCATTCCACAAACATAATCAAATAACATTAAAAAAACCAAAACATTCTTTTCAAATGCATTTTTTAATCAACTCTCCGTATGGGGCAATTAAATGCATCAACCACGGTAATCAAACATCGAAGCAACCATGGGATGTTACAAAGAGGTTTAAATGATTTAACGATTCCACCCAAGAATAAGATAATAAGCTCAAAGCATCAGAATATTATTTATCGATAACGGAATATTGTGTACACATAACCATTTGTAGCATTGGGCGACGAGTTTGCTTGGAGCAAATCAAACATGGTGAACAAACGTGCGAAATGAAATGGTATTCATGATTAGCAGTTTAATTGTCAAACTGATTTGATAGCTTTGGGTAATCAGTGGCCGGTTGGTTATATCACGAGTTATGACTGTTTTGTGAGCAGACATTTGATTCGGATGCTGTATTGAAACAGCAGGCTCAGTCCTCTACCGTCGATTGCGATTTGTAAGAGAAGCAAATAATTATAAATTAATATTTTTTTTTTAAATACTGACTCTGTAAATAAAGTTTTGTGTATAAATAAATAATGAAAATGAAATAATAACTTTGTGTAAGACCAAAGGTTTTATTTTAATTTTTATGACCGACTGGTTTCGCTTAGCCTAAGCATCATTAGGGTACAAAATTAAACCAAACAAAAAATACATAGTGTGTGGTTATATACACTCGTACATACAGAGGGAGAACATGATATAAAATAAAATAAGAGAACAGTAAGACAACAAAAGTAAAAGATATTTAATTTTTATTTATGGGATATATTGCATTGCCCTATACCTACGTACCTTCTGGACTAAAATTATTAGTATTATTATTAAAATTATTCCAAAGGAACAGAAAAAATATAAATAAATAAAAAAAATAAATCTGTGGTCTTTTAAAAAGTTATTTAATTTTTATTAAAATTGTCAAACCAATAAGTAATGGCCTTCAACGAAAAAATAAATAATTGAACTCCGAAAAATACAAGTAAATTACAATAATGAAACCGATGCCGTTTTTAAACAAGTTATTTTTTTTCCACCATCGGCCAGTATACGGAATAACCCTCCCTTCGCGAGGACACACATTTTACTTGAAATATCTTCCGTTAGAATTGATTGGGCAATTCACCTCACGACTAGGTTTCCACACTGAACCGAGCACAGGTTAATGAGTTCATAGTGGATAAAAAGCTGACTAAACTAACTTCCAGTCCAGTTTCCTTAGGCAAACTGAGTCGTGAGTGGTTTTATTTGTGATGCATGCAGGCCGGGAGAGTCGGCCATTGTATGGAAAACTCAGCTTGTTCGGCCGATTTCAATGATGCATATTGGCTTCTATTTGCTGGCCGGTGATTTGATACCGGCTTTTTGTTCCGGGTTTTCAGCGTTCCAGCGTTTCAACGTTTCAGCGGTATCAGGGCCATTTTTGATCAGGAATCAGTGAACATGTTTTGAAGCAGTGCAGCGTTCGGGTTGTTATATGTAAATTGGATGTAAATGAAAGTTTATAAAAGCTGAGTGGTCCGCAATTGTGCCGTGTTTAATGTATGCATGAGCTTCAAATGAAAGCGACAAACGAATGCATCCCGGAAGCCGGAAAGAGGAATTAAACTTTATGTAGAAAAAACGAAAAATTTAAAGCTTAAAAAAAAATTCTTCTAACTGCTAGATTAAATAAACGTAGATTACAAAAAAGTGATATAAATTTGCAAGAAACTTATGTGCTTTGCTATTATCAAAATAAATTAAACAATATTTTATTTACAAAAAAACTATTATTTTTTACATTTGCAATCAATTTCCGGAAAACTGTTCCTTCGTTAGGAAGAAAGGTATATTGATGGAACTATCAGAATGAATTTTCTCGATTCTTTCAAAGGTGGTCGTAGTGGTATAAAAATATGTGTTAAATTAATTCTATAAATTCTGAAATTGTCTCGTGTTCACGTAAAACATAATAACTCCACAAAACTTTAACATAGTTCGTTCACTGATGTCACTTTAGACAAAAAAGTAAAACGTATAATACGAAAATGCTGCAATAAAGTAATGTATTAAATACGCTTTAATTGTAATTACCAAATTGATCAGTTCGGGTGTTAGATGACGTCATTGGCAAACCGCCATCACGACTAAAATCAAAAGCGACGCTTAATAACGTTGCGGCCGGCTGTAGCCTCAACCATCTACGTGTCGCTGCGACTGCACTGTATTTGCACAATTGTATCGCTCCCAGCACTGCCATTGAACTAGTGCACCGCTGAAGCTAAGCGGCAATGAGAAGAGCGCATCACTATAGTTGCTAATGCAATGTGTTGAATTTTTGATGATACATTTTAGAATCATTGATATTGGATAGTGGTGCCAACGGCGAATTCAAAATAGTAGATTATATTTTATAAAAAATTCCACATACATTGTTTTTAAATTTGTTGTCGGTTTCATAAGTCCAATGGTATCCGATTTGTCGTGCGCTGAGATTGATTCATTAACAATAATAGGTAAATATTAAAAAATAAATTTGGTTTTTATGCCTTCCGAACAAGTGTATTTTTACAATTGTAATTTAAATTTAGAAAAATGGCGGAGAAAGCTGTCAACGCTAAGTTGAACAAACAAGTTATATCATTATTTCAAAAATCATGCTTTAGACTTCCTAATAATAACGATGTTTCTTAAAAACATTTGTTTCCTTTCTTTGAATACTTATATGGTTTTCAAACATTTTAAGTCGAATTGTTGCAAAATTATCTTTATGCACTATAAGAACCAAATACGTATCGAATATTTATGATAAAACCGTAAAATTTTAATATGTCCCATTTTCATCGTGGTAAATATTGGGGTATTCAAAAAGGACTTATTTATTGTAGAAAAATATCAATGTCTTTTTTATGTTTTTGGTGTTGCAAATAAATATTTCAGTTTATTATCACTCGATCCAAAAAAAAATAATGTCTTAATGATGTTGGGGTAAATCTTACCTTATTATGCTTTTCCAGAGATTTTGCGTGTGTTCTTATTTTGTTCTAAATCAAAGACGTTTTGACGAAGAGAATATAGAGAAAAAACACAATATGGGCGCGGAAAACCACTAGCAAATCAGAGAATTAATATAAGATTTAAAATTGGTTTGAAGTAAGTTAATGCGTTCATCAAATTAGGTAAATTATGTAAACATTTACAAACGTATACAAACGAAGAAACGAAAACGTGTAATTATTATTTTAACCAAAAGAACCATGTTTTGTAAATACAAAGTAAAAAATAAGGTTTTATTTTTTACTAAAATCCATTCAATTATTAAAATGCAGCAACAAATATTAAAGAACTTTAAATTATTGAAATAATCACATATAAAAGATTTTAAATTTAAGGTAAACAATACAAATTTATATATTTTGTTGATTACTTCCCCGAGTGAATATATTTTTATACAGTTCTATTACTTAAACTTGGGACGTCTTCACATAATCCTTTGCTTTGTGGAGGCTTCCTAAGGTGTTTTCTTCCATTCTTTCAATTATTGATTTGGATTTAACACTTTGAATAAAAATGAAAATTTTTGGAAAATGAATTTAAATACAAAAATTTCATAAATATATTTTTTGGTCTTAGGGAATGACGGAAATCAAACTTGCACAGTTAGTACAAATAACCAGAGCTGTTTAATTTAATGTTACAATCGAATACATTACATATTGAATTAATGAATATAATATGAGGATTTAAGTTACACCCTTAACGGTATTCATTTAAGACGGGGAAACCATAATTCCTATTATCCACATAAGAAGGTGAAATTAATATTTCAATTCAGCGTGAGGGAAATTTGCGAGTCGAGCTATATTATCATATACACGTATTTAAGATTTACAGAAATATTAGGGAAGTGTTTTTTTTATGGTACCAAATAAGATTTTTAGAAATGGTTGTAAGTTGTAAATCTTTATTTGTCATTGAGAAAAACTTATGATTATCCTATTTTGATGGAGTTTATTTGTACGAGTAATATAATGGGTATCCTCTTGTTATAATTAATAAGCCCTATTTAGTAAGTTCCTTTCAACCCCTGATATTGGCCTAGAGACATAACTTGTATCGGATTAAGCTATAACATCAAGAATTTAAACAATAACGCCTTAGTTTCGGTGATATCCGATTAGTATTTGTGGCTTACGAAATGGTTAGATATGGAGGCGTTTGCCAGTGGGTATTGTTGCCTCGGGACAAACTCAAAAGCAATTATCAACGAGGCGAATGGGTGAACAAAGTATCAGGACAAATTGTTTGAGCTAGTTCTCAATATCTGCTTTCAGAAGACAACACTTCGCCGCCTAAAGAATGCCAGATATTCCCGAATTCCAGAACTTGAGGTAATTATAAGACGCAGTTATCTCGAATGCCGCATTTTGATAATATTTATGTCCAATAACTTTATATTATGGAACTACTTTGTGATAACCCGCCAAATATTGGTAAAATTTATTGATAATAAAGAAGGTACCTACGATTCGATGTTTTCTGAAATGCGACCGTAATAATACACGGCGCTACGTAAACAATAAATTAAAAGTTTACCACACCTTTTTAATTATGAAAGATAAAATATATTCAAAATACCTACTGTTGTTTTAAAGGACATTCTTATAAAAACAAAAGCCGCAACCCAAAGTAATCTTCCCGTATCTCATAAAATAGCCCATACTTTAACATGATGAAGATATAATTTGATAAAAGAACTCTTCCATCCGACTATAACTTTTCAATTTACGTCTTCAATTATTCACGTCCAGCTTGACTTTCCACTGACCGGACCGGCGGAAGTTTGGTAGCAAGACGTCTGCTGACTCTTACGATAAAAGATATTGCTATTGCTCTTGCCTTCTCGATATCAAGTCCAACTCCGGCATATTGTAGTCTACTGATTCAATAACAGATAAAGGTTTCGGAATAAAATATTAATACTATGGAGCAGCGCGTGTCTAAAATCCACGGATTCAATACTATTCCCGTAGAACAAACACATGGAATGATTCTTTATGTTTTATTTTTGAAACATAAGTTATTTGGCTCTGCCAAAACAAATCAACCTATAATTTTCGGAGGCAAAATATTCTAGAAAAACCTTATGCCCTTATTGATGCTTTCACAGTATTTTTTTAAAAATCTATTGAGTTAATTGGAAATGAAACCATAGTTAGGTAACTATCTAATATTTTCTATTTTTGTGAAATCAATATAACGTTTGAGTATTTTCACGTAAACTTCTAGCGAATAAAGTTTCGGTTTTATTTGAACACCTGCGGATAAAAAAATGAACGTAATCACGGTGTTAATATGGAATGTTTGTTGGAACACTGTGCCGTTACCGCAAATGTTGAGCGATAACCATTTTTTACTTTTTATTGTCGTCATAATTCATGTTCAGTGCGCAGACATTATAGCGTACAGGTATACATTACAATTGTGATCCTTTTTCGTATTTGTTACCAACGAAAAATGTGCCAATGGCGGGCGAAAAAGCGTTAAAAACAAAACGACAATTATAACGAATAATTATCTGGTTCAGATGTTCCCTAAAATTGATTTGCAAAAATTCATTCGATTCAACTCAGTGCTTTAATATCGATAGTATTTTTAAGTCGTTTACACACACTTAACGACAACAAAAAAGATAAATGTTAATTGGAGTGCATTAAAGTTTTCTCGTGACTTTCACGGGTAGAAAGTTTTCAAATAATAACCCCCTTTCCAGAATTTTTATAAATACGCCATTAGATAAAAAGCATGTCTTCAGCAAAAACTTTTTTGGCATTTATTATAAACGCAGTGTTTTTCCCGTTTCACAAAACGATGTAACCCTTAAATTGGGAGGGCAGGGCTTAAGGCGCGCGGGATGTTCTGGTGGAAGAGATACCAAAGTATTAACACCGATTACCGAAATAAAAGTGGAACGTTAATAGGAAAATAATACAGAACATAAAGAAAAACTTGTTTTCTTGAAGTGAAAATTTTTCAGGTGTTTCATCGAGAGGTAATTAATTATAAGGCTCTTGTATCGTTTTGATCATAACGGGCTATTTATTTGTTGCGACAAATATCGTAGCGGCCAACAGGAAAAACGATACTCTTATCTCTTAAACTTTCGCAAATATTCTGAAAAGCTTTAAGAATAAAATATGGAAATTTCAAGCAGGAAGTTTTGTTATCAGATAATATTATATTACGGTAAAAACGAAATGTCGATCAAGCTGGTTATTGGTTTTATTGAACAACTATAATCTTATTGAGAAATTGATTTTTCAATTAAATATCAACAAATATTTGTTTTAATTCGTAAAAATAAATACGCTTTTGAAACAATGTCAGCTTGACTTCATTCTAACAACTAGGGACTAGAGACTAGAGACTAGGGACTAGGAACTAAAGACTACTGACAAGGAACCCCCGCGATGTTGAGCCTAGTCTAATTTTAGTTATAATAATGAGTTGATATTTGGGTTTAATGCATGCAAGTTCGGCATGTTCTAAATTAAGTCTGTTTGCAGTGTAGCCCCGAAATTAATCTATAAATCAGTGAGCCTCTCTGATGCCTGCGGTTTAGATAAATAGAATAAAATAGGCACAAAGATCTCTCTTTATCAATATAAGACAACTCCTATTTAATTATATTAAAACTGATTTCCTTTTTGACAAGGAAAGTTATCGTTTTAGGAAATTGCTCGTCGGTAAAGTTATAAATTCATTCCATTTTGTTTCGCCATATTCCGGTTTGTTAATTTGATTTTACAAATTTAAGTAAAATTATTAATTGGCTGAATTAGTTTGAGATATTCCGTTTGATGGCATTAAATTGTTAAAATAGGCAGTATTACGTGTTTTTCAACATTATATAAATATGTTAATCATTCTATGATATAGTTTAATAAATAATGATCATGAACGAAAATTAATAAAGTTATGTATTTTCTTTTCCAATAAACAAATTATAACCGCGTTACAATATTACCAACGTGACAAACGATGGACATATTATTGGATTACTTACTATTTAAAATTTTAACTAAATGTTTTTTGCTAACACAAGGTAATTTTTTTGAAAATTCTACGCGAAAAACTTTTGAAAATACCCGAATAAATATTATTGTTTAATTTGCAATTGAATAAAGCCCGAGAAGCGCGATATAATAGACGTTCTTTGGCAGCGCACGGAACTTGTTTGTTGTGCCCCCCAGCACGTATCTCGGGCAGGTAGGGGCGCGGGAAGGTCTGCCTGGCGGAGAAGGAGGCTGCCTTTCCTCTCCGTGCACGCAACTAATCTTATTTAGAGATTTGTTACCCGCCTGAGATTTGTTGGCGAAATTAGTTAATTAATTATTCATCAAAACGACCGAAATGTGTGTAATGCGACTCTATCAGGTCTCGGGGCCGGGACCACGTGTCGGGCTTACGGCCGTCGGTGATACGCCGCACAAGCACAATGGGTTGTCGCCATTTATGTCCCAAATTTACATATTAACCATATTCTTTGTCATAGAACTACGTTTTATTTTAAATACATCAAATCTTATGTTTTCCGAACATTAAACTTTAAATGAATAATTTACTAAGAATCGTAAGATAATGCGTGTAACTCTGAATATTATAATAACATTCCCTGCAATTTTTAGGAAAGTTTTTACAAGTAAACATGAGAGTCGTTTAGTATACATAAATTGACTCCACAAAACACACATTACATTAACATGCAGACAACATAAAGAGGTTAATATTGGATGACATGCGGGGAAAAATAAATGAAATTGCCGTTGCCCAATTGATGGGAAATTCTAAATCTGTCTTCAGGTACACTTAATAATATGGTCTCATGCAATCGTCCGTACTGTCTCCGCAAAGCCACTAGGCAATAGGATATATGTTATACATAATGCAGCGAGATTGGTTTCTGAAGCTGCGTTTGTTGGGGGTGTAGAACGTACGGAGGAAGTAGTATATAGTGTTGTATATACGGAACTGGGGCTGGGATCGGCATATTTATCGTGCGGCCGATTTGCCATTCCGATCACGAGTGTATTCCAGGTATTAGGTAGCGACCCTACGCGAGTCTTCGCCACTCGCGTGTCAAGCAAACTTCTGAATAGATTTTCACTTCACCCGAAAGCCAATTTCCGTCGGATAGGCACTTATCATTAGTTCCTTCCGTATTAGACACATCTTGTAACGGAGCGTTAATTTTGACCGGCACAAGTTCTTGTGTAAACATCAGGTCCCGACGGCAATTAACTTTCGCGAGTACGACGCATAATAAATATACAAAAAAATTAATATTTTCAATACGGTCACCTTTTTAAAATAAAAAGCGAACGTTTTACGAATATTAACGCGTTATAGTTTTAATTCCAATTAATTTAAATTGTAACACTTCGGTAATTTTCCGTTAATAATCGCGCGAAATTCCGAAACTTTCTGAGATTACCGTCGCTAAAATTGATACATCACCGCACTATTTGGATAAATCCTAGCCAGCCGCCAGGTAATGAATGCACTCGGAGAGGAATTTTTCCACGAAGTTGGAGGTGAATTACGGAAGTTTTCGGTAGTTCCGCGAGAACGCAACTAAAATTGCCGCCACTGAATTCCGTTTTCCGGAAAAATTGAAAAAATTTGCAAAAGTAAAATTAGTGAAAAAAGTTCATTTTTGAAGTTGAATGTAAAACACGAGAGATGGAGGTTGTTTTTGAGTCGTAGATGAGTTTAACCTTGCGAAAAGAAAAGTTTTAGAAAGTTTGAAAAATGGACGGTTATGAAAAGAGTCGAGATAAAGTCCTCGGGGCATACTAACTTTCTTTTTCTCAGGAGCGACAGAGTCCATGGGGAAAAACAAGCCTCCACCGAATCGCACAACAGCACCGGTTTGCATTCTTCGCGGGCAGCACTGGGACGGGTCCGTGGGCCGACACTGAATCTAACACTGCGACATGTGCGGGGGACGCGATCAGACCCGGGCCCGGGGGGGGGGCATCCGGGGAGCGGGGACAAGACAGGTTTACTGAGGAAATGTGACTTACAGCTTGTATCTAGCGATCGGCGGCAGCGGAGCGGCAGGCACGACTTGTCGGGAGGGCGCGCGCTGTGCGAGTGCGGCCCAGGCGCCGCCGCGCGCGCATCGACCGCCCCCGCCCCGCCGCGCCAGGGTGGTAGGGGTGCGCCCCGCCTCCCACCCTGCCCGCCCTCCGCTACCCTCCGCCCGCCCTCCGCTTCTCGCCGCCCTCCGCCCTCCGCCCTCCGCCTTCCGCCACCCGCCGCCCTCCATCCACCCCGCCCGGACGTCATTTCCAACCAACCAACAAATACAACAACAAACTCTCAATGTTTATACCCGTTACCCGTAGCGTACCAATGACTGATGGAGTGATTAGGTGGATTTCAAAAGTGCTTTTGGGATTTTAAAACTTTCGAAACAAATAAATATACCTTATTTCAATTGACGAACATATTTAAAGTAAATAAAGGATAAAAAAATCACTTCGGTATCAATTATCACCGCCTTTAACTCTGCAAAGCGGCGTAGAACGATCTGGCGCCGCTGACTAGATCATCGTAGCGTCGTAGCGGGCGTACGGATCGTGAAGAAACTTGAAAACGACGAACGAATATCCATAAAGGTGTTTCCCCCGCGGAGCAATAATGTCACAACGCTTAAAATCTCATTTTTTAAACAAAAGCTCAACGGATCCCTGAAATGCGTCCATCGAGACATGACCTTACTGTGCTGTTGAAATTCGTTTTAAACTTGAAACTTAGGCATATTTTTCATGTTACAAATGCATAAAATTAGTCCGGCTGTCCTTATTATTATTATAATAAACTATTAATACTTTTTGAGAATTTAAACTATGCTGATAAATTATACAAAACTTCCAAAAATACTTGAATTCCACCTTCAGGTTTATTGATAAATAGAGTTCTATAAATAATTTCATAAAACCCGTGATATAATTAAAAGAACCGTTATGTATTTGTGAAACAATGGACTTGAGCCGTTAATAGAATAAACCTTTGAATTCATCTCTTCAAATTGATTGGACATTTAATTTCAGAGGTCATTTATTTCATTTTCACCGTCAAATAACGTTTCAACTGACTGAATTGAAATCCGGAAGTGTTCGTACAAAAGGATTTCCACGAGTTACTTGAGCAGAAAAAGATTTTTTTATAGTTTTATGTTTTAATTTTTTTATGAATTTTATTTCAAAATTATTTGCATAGTTATTTTACCAGTAGATATTAAAATATTTATTCTGTTATAATATCAGTTTTCTGATGTTCATATAAAATACAGTCCATATCTCAATCACAACCAAAAATCTGTTTTCTAAAGCTGTAAAATATCTCAAACGTGAGAGATAAAATAACTTTACGTTTTTCTGTCTTGAATTTCTAGATTAATGCATTTTTTTTAAACTTGCAACGATATATATTCAGAGCGTTTAAATATCAAATAACAAAAACATAAGAAAAACGTATAGTTTTAACACATTTTTCAACATTCAATAAAAAAACTAAACGAAAAAAGAGTGCTGAAAATCAGGCGTAGCCAGGTAGTAACATTGGGTTTTTTATGTTAAGAAACCTTTTGAAATTGATGTTAAAAATTTCACGATATACGATTGACGAACGAATATTATTCGTTTGATAAAGTAAAATATAACTGTAATACACAAATTATACTAAGAATAATAAGAAGTTATGAAGAATCGCAAGAAATCTGATTTAACAGGAAATATGGAAAAATAATAAATGCATTTGTTAAAACCTGGTCCGATGTACGAAATGTTGAATTCACCATCCACGCGTCACTGTAACTTACCTGAAACAAACAAAAAACAAATAAATTTATCGTAATGGCGAAAAAAGATCCAAAACGTATTAACCACTAAATCAAATTATATAGGGTATATGAGTACATCTAAAAACGCCATATTTCTGAATTACTTTAATTTTTAGGTGGTATGTGAAACGAGCTGCCAACAATAATATGTTCCTAACATCTTTAAAATCCATAAAACCCAATCCTTTCCTTAATCATTTCCTCCAACCATAATTTTATTCAGTACAGCCAGAAAAATTTTCATAGAGTATTAAAGAATAATATCATTGATATTAATGCATTCATTTTTTAACAAAGCCATAAAAACACATCTTTGTATGACAGTAACCAGATTTCCATCATCCAATATCAATTCCATTTTCCCAAGGGACAATTTTCTATGGCTAAGCAATAGACATACACATTTAAGACCCAAAAAGATTACGGATCGTAGCTTTAGTAAATAATTTATTTCTTAGTAAAAATATTATTAACACCATTGCTCAGAAAAAAATGCAACCACGAAGACTATAACAGAGATAAACCGAAGATAAAAAAATATGCAAACATTTAAAATGACAGGTCGTGAGTTTTAGCAAAGAAAACTTCACCCGATGCAACGAGTAAATCAAAGCTTACGAAAAGGTAAACATTAGGTACTATTTGTTGTTAAATAAAAATTAAAGAAATCAATGTATACGAATAAAGAGTATTTTCAATATAATATTGACACAATATTCTAAGCTGATTTATGACAAAAATCTAGATGTATTTTTACTGTAGAAACAGGAGTGGTTTTCGAAAATAATGAGCAATGGTGGATCTGGCAAGGTCGGTCCATACACATTTCCCGCAGTAGTTCTCGTGGAAGTCCAACTGCATTCCGGTCACGTGCGCGGCCGGAGCCTAAACTACACCTAATATTATCGGAGCCTTCTCCGAGACTCTCCGAACCAAACAATATAATAGGATCCGATCAAACCTTATTTATCGTTCCAAATATGATTTGTGATTTGAATACGTTCGACTTACGTGCCTGCCAAAGTAGCCCATTCATTTTCTGCGAACAAATTGACTTTCGCAGCGTGATTAGTAAAGGAACTAATTTTAGGTTTGATTTTCTATAAAATGGATGAAAATATGACGAAAAAATATTTTGCGAAATGTGTTTTTATTGCACGTCCCCCTCCAGTTGAGATTTTGGAAAGCGTTTGGTAAAATACTAAATTTTGTGTTTGATTATCAATAAAAGTGGTATAAAAAATATTGAGTACACAGAAAATAGAATTTTCGGCGTAAGATGTTTTTACATCGACTTGCTCACATTATTAGTAAACTACCAATGTGGTATTTGATTTCCCATAAAAACGGTGGAATAAACGGCAAAAAATACCATTCACACCATACATATTGTCTTGAGATATGTAAACATTGACTTGGGAATTTGAAATATAAATTTATAACACTCCATTTTGTTTCTTTTTGTCTTAAGATACAGTCTTACTCAATTCTCCGTTGGATGAAGGCCTCCCTCGGGTGTCTTTCACCTTTTTGACACGGCAGATCTGCGCTAAGTACACTATGCTACCTAAGCGAGTGACCTATTTGTGACCATTACAATACCCAAACAAAAAAATAACTTGGCTCTTTTTATGTAAATTAAAGATTTATTATTTTTTTTCAGAAAAAAAAAATCATTTTTTCTTCGGAAATCGAACCCAAAGCTCAAATATTTTGAAAATGTGTAAGCGTTATTTATATATTATATATGCGCACAGTAGAATGATTTACAATACGAAGTGTAGTGGTGGTAATAATTTACTCATGTTTCCAAAGTGAATCAAGGATTATTATTGCACTGTTTCAGTATTGAAAACTAGAACACTTACTTCGTCATCGGCCGTACGCTGTTTTTTCCCAATTTTCCGACGATGCGACGCGTAGAAAAGCTTCTCTAGGAAAAATATACGCCACCGTACTGGCGTTTGTGACCTTCTGGTTCATGAATGCCGAACCTCGATGTAAATGCAATCGCTTTCAAAGCACAAAACTTTTTAACTTCAAAATATTTCATACGGTGCGCGCCATGGCTGTCTTGCGGAACAAAAAGGGCGATCGCTCGTCGCTTCAAAACATCATTTTTCAGTTGTCATATTCCAAGGTTTTCCATTCATTTAGTTTATTTGCTTTAGAATCTGTTGTTTTCTAAAGGTAACTTGCGGAACTCAGCATTCTGGACGGGTAAAATAATAAGAATTCCTACCCCTTTCGATGAGAATTAAGGCGCCGAGATTTAAAAGATTGCTCCGAAAATTTATCATCTTGGGCGGGATGACAATATAAGTAAACACGCGATGTTTGCTTGTCAAGATTTTCATGTTTCGTCCGCTTTGCGTGGATGTAAGCGCTTAGACAGGCGTTACACTTAAGCTTACAATATGCATAAAGAAACCTTAGTACTGTGATATTATCCGCAGTATTATTTATACGACTCGTGGAAACCTTTCCCGACACCTGCCGTCGAGAATATTTATAACAAACAGGTGCGGGTCGCCGCGGGCACGCGGGCACGGGCACGCGAGCACGGGCACGGGGCACAGTGCACGGTGCACGGGGCACGGGACACAACCATCCAACCCATAATACGAGTGTGTTAAAAGTGTATCCAACTTAAATGTCGTCATAATACAACCCCGTCGGAATACCGCCCGGATTATATTAAATAACGGGGAGCAGAAAAAGGAGAAGAAATGGAAATATGACATGCGAAAGGAGGGGAAGAGAGGGCCATTTGGAATGCAAATATTGTAGTTGCGCGCGGCAAACAAAGTTTGTGGGGCAAAGGTGGCTGGAACTGTCACAGGACGGCCGCTAAGGCGCCATGTGCTGTACTCCCTCCCATCGCTCTGCGGGACGGCTAGCCTGCGTCCCGTGCCTCGTGTACTGTACCCCGTGCCCCGTGGCCCATGCCCCGTGCCCCGTGCCCCGGGCACCGTGTGAGACCTGTTAGCTATCCCTTTTCCATGGAGATTGAGATTGTGAACAGAGTTTTTGGCAGATAACATGATTATATTTGATGAAGCATCAGCAGCTGCTACTCAAAGTCTATTTCGACAATCCTTTTCAGATAAAAAATAAATCCAAAAACTATTTACATTTTCTACCTGGTTTCATCTATGTTTGGCTTGAAAGATGTAAAACAAACCATATGGTTCTTGTTTTATTTATTTTTAGAGATATAGATATTTTATTATCAATGGCTTATTATGATTTTAACGTTGCGGGCTTAACAAAGTTTCTTTAAAATGGAAATTCTTCTGAGGAAAATTGTGCACATTACATGGCGCTAGAGCTTATTTTCCAATGCAGGATTTATGTATACACAGGAAGACGGTTGTTATTTATTAAATATACACGTTCGGGTAAAAAAAGAAGAGATCCAATGAAAAAACAAAAAATAACGTTCAATCTCCCGACTTTACTAACTTTATCAAAATAACGGTAAGCTTGTTTCCCAGAATTGTGTAAAATGGAACCGCCTTTTCTTTGATGAAAGTACTTGTCACGGTGTATTAAAAGTTCATGTAATTCAAGTTAGAGCCGTACATAAGTGTTCGCAAGTAAAAATAATTCTCTTTTCGGCTAATGCAATGTTTTTCCAAATTTATTTCGATTAATTAAATCACAAAGCGCTTGGCATTAAGGGGGTGGTCGGGCGTGGGGAAGGGTTGCAAAGGGTAGTTGCGAGAGATGAAAACTGGAAAGTTAAAGTCAAATCACCGAAAGTAGACTGTTATTCGACCGTGGAAAATAAGCTTTAGGATTGCAACAATAAGTTTGAGCTATCGCCACTACTAATATTTTTAATCTTCAGTATTATTCTCAGAAATTCCGCTTAAATTATTTTCTATCCAAAGTATCCAAAAATTGTATGTTCTGTGTTGTAAAACTGTTTTTCGACCATTTTTGGTGACTTGGTGACTTTGGTGATTTGGTTTTTTACAAATTTTGACATTTTAGATCTAAAGTATAAATCAATGGAGGTGCTGGTTTCGGAAGTTCTTCTTGTTTTCTCTTTGATAATTCTCTAAGCCTCTCATACTACTATCAATATTTTAATACATTATGAAAAAGAATGATAAATCACCTTTTTGTAAGTATATCTTTACATTTTTTTAAAGAATATGCTTCGGCCTATTTAAAAAATCACCCGATAATAAACTACTGAACGATTAAAAATTAAACTAATCCAAACTTCTTCCCTTAATTTACTACAAATAGAGTGTGGTGTTTTGGCAAAAATTTAAAAACGTTTTTAAAATTCTGATTAAAGTTGATAGTAGGTTTAAAGCATTTCTTGTAAAAGTTCTTATGCTGTGTAAAAAATATTGGTTTTCCATAATTTTATCACAGATTATACCAGCGTAGCTTGCTGTAGCTATCCGCAATAGTATGCTGATACTAACCCTGATGAATAACAGTGAGGTATATAACTGGTAGAGAAAGAAAAACAGTAGACTGAATGATGTAGAAATGAGATTACTACAAAACACCACGTCAATGTCATATAAATGTGCAGATCTGGAAAGAATTCAAGGTTGATGTAGGTAAACGTAGTGAGTAAGATTAAGAAAGGAAAGCTCACATTGTTTAGATATGCGGAGCGGATAAATTGAAGAAAGAGCGCCAGGAGAGTATATTAAATTGTAGTGTATACTAGTCGAATACGCCAGATGAAAACATAACACGATGAAGTGAATTAAATACTTGAGTTAGATAATATCAAGAGTCGGAATAGAAAAAGACGAACCCTATAAATGGTAACTAACACCTAAAATGGGCAAAAAATAACCAAAAGTCACCCTTAATAACAGCTGAACCATCACTATAAGCGGAAAATGCTGCTTGTGCCATGATGAAGGACTTAGATGGCAAAGGAATTGAACCCACATCACCTGGGTAGAAACGCAACGCATTTTTCAACTCGGCTACTCTGCTAACTCGGCTAGTAAATATTATTACCACCATATTTTTCTAAAAATAATCAATAAAATTCTCATATTAACCAAAATCTAACTGCTTTTCAGGTGCAAGTAAATATTTTTGTTGACATTTTTAAGATGATTAAGCGTAGTAGCTTGGAATTCGACGTAGTCAAATAGAAAACTATTGTTGGAATTGCGTCGCCCCCCCACCCCAGCTACAATCATTACAATACCTGCCGCGCGCCTAACACACTTATCTCTGCTAATTCAATAATCAGGGCCGTGTGAATCGGGTGCGCTTTCGACAATTGAAACGGACGCCTAAAAATACGTCACTTCCGGCGCGTGAAATCCGACGCCCGACCCCTGGCGCTAATGTAAAGGGGCAGGGCAGAAACAGGGCGTAAACACACCAGGCTGCTAACAAAATGTTTTCGAGTGTGTGAACGTTGTTAAAGAAATTCAACAAAATTAAAGGAATCATTGAAAACGTAATTGTTTGCGAAAGAAAAAAAAATGGAACTAAAGTAAGTGGTAAAAAGAGTCTCTTTAAAAAAAAATTATAAATAACACTGCAACAATTATATACTTTGATAAATAAGAGGTAAACTTTTTGTATCAAATTTTGCTTACATTACTACCTGTCTTTGCCTGTGATTTAGTTTGCAAAAAATGAAACAACAAAACCAGGGGTTTTGTTTAATGGATATTTCAAGAATGATGTTGGTCCTGATGGTAGATACGATGTTGTAATTCTGAAGAAACTGCGTTGACATTGAAATTTTCAATATGTCACAACGTACCACTCGAGAGTTTTTTACTGCTTAAAATATTCAACTGATTTTCCGCTTTATAGCCTAGATAGTTAACGATAAGATGGTTCTTAAACTATTGTTTGACGACAAAATGAAAGCAAGCCAGTGAGCAATATTTTATTCAATGGACTTATTTATCATGAACATATGTAGAAAATAAAAGCGAACCATTTTTATGGGTGTAGTTTTCTAAAATAAATTATATTTCATTAAAAAAAGGTTTTTGTGTCCAGGCCTAGGTAAGAAAAAAATCGGGCTCAAGGCAAGGTAGTACGCCCCTGCACACGGCCTACCCCGTTAGTCGCTAATACGGACAATCGCCGAAAATAACAAAGTGAGCGATCTCGCCGTGATAATTTTCAGCCGAATTTATTTAAAAGGATGGCCAGTTTTCAGGTGAAATGTTTTTGCATTGTCCAATCTGACACTTTATTTCAAAGGGGTGTGTGTTTGTTATTTTCATTTACATCGATACAATTCAACAAAATTCGATGGGAAAAAAAAGAAACGAAAAAAAAAAAGTTATTTTTGGAATACATGTTAAAAAAAACTGACACGTGATTTAAAAAAAAACAGAACATAGTTATTTAATCGAAGGAAGCAATCACTTTGTGGCTTAACATTATAATTTAAAAAAATATATATAGTTTAAAGCCACTTTATTTAAATACATATAACATTCGACCGGTTTCGGTTAAACTTAACCTTCTTCAGGAAAGTATATATATATATAAACAGTTTATGTTCTGGGTTGAACAAATATGTATTACAATACATATTTGTTTAACCCCAAAGAAGGTTCAGGTAGAGCCGAAAGCGGTTGGTATATGTATCTAATAAAGTGGTGTCAAAACAAAGTTACTTATATATAAAAAATAATTATGTCTTACCACAAAGTGAGTGCTTCATGTCAAAGTTTAATATATTATTAATAAAAATAACACAAAAAAATACTCAGAAAAAGGTTGAAAATATAAAACACTCTTCGGGGTAAAAAGGAAATTATGGAATAATATATAATTTCATTGTATATACCAGCACGTGACCAAAAATTGTTGGCGTTTCAAGCTATGCAATTCAAATAACAAACAAGAATGTCCCCGAAACTTGACCAATGACGGAGACTTACAGTGGTAGTTGGGGTGCTCTATTTATATTAACATAAATTAGGAGGGTACAGGCATTGGATTACAGTCCCTAACCAAACATTTCCATTCAACAAGTTAAGGTAACAGGCTCTACGCAAAAAAGACACACCATCCAAAAATGTGCAATTTTGTAGAGAGCAAATTGAAAATATTTTTTACACATGTGTTTTGTTTTACCTTCATTCGAAGGGATGTGAATGCGGTGTAGTTTGAAATAGAGGTTTCAAAGATTCGGTGCTGCTATTATGAGTGTTATAATACCATAATATATTATTGGCCCTTTAGTGCGGTATTTATTGTCGGGGCTAGCGGAATACAGAGGAGTGGATTAAAGCCATGTTTAGTGGAAGGCCCGTTGTGTAATGTGCGTTTAATAGCCAAAAGTATAAATAACTACTGTAGATCTGATTTTAAGGGCACACCGCCTCTGTGTGTGTGGACTAGTATGGGTGAAGGATCGTGCACCGTACATGTTCAAGCGCTTACCTACGTATGGACTGTCTATTCCTGGGCTGCGCAATTACATTCTAGATTCTAATAGCAAACAATCATAATTGGCGGATACACAATTACATTATTGTGAACCGGTAGAATACAAAGCTATTATTGCTTTTTAATGTATGTATCCGCTAAACTCAACCCCACATTCCATCCCAGAAATAATTTGCCTTTATGTAAGTTAAAAACATAATTTATTTGTAAAATGTAGGCAATAGTAAACTTGTACCAATAAACGCGTCACTCTGTCACTCTTTTGTTCGATCTTCAATCAAATATAGAACCTTGAATTCGTTCCGATCGTACTTTGTCAACTTTTGAAACAAAAAAAATAAGTTTACTCCAAATAGTAAGCGAAGCCCAAATTAAAGTAAGTCTTCGTCATTTGGGTTTTTTTAAACTTCGAAATAACAGAAGAACTAATCAAGAAATCGTTTTAAAACCTTCTCCTTTAATCCCTGATGGAAAGAGTTTACAGAATTTAACTTTTCTTTATAAAAATCAGATCTATGCAAAATAAACGCACGTAAAAACGAATAATTTGTTACATTTCCCGACTGTTTTTTTCAGCATTTGTCACCTTGATTTCAGTGTGTTACATGCATAAAACGTCGCTGCAACATTGCACACTTTAAACTTACGAGCGAAGATAAGTGGCGGTCCACTGGCGAAGGGCGGAGAGGGCAGAGAGGGCAGAGAGAGAGAACGGAGAGGGTTGAGGGTTGAAGGGCGGAGGGTTTGGTTCACAACCTCCCTTCCTTCCTCTAAATCCTTCAGGCCCACCACCCCCAGGTGGGCGGATGAACTATTGTTTCCAGCCTTCAGGGACATACGCGTGTGGAAAGTTTTATCGGATAGTACTGCTTTCAATCGCAAGTATTAAATTTTCGATATATTAGTTACGTCTACCGCCTCTCTGCCGTTTATTTGGAAACAGAGGCATACACGATTTCCAAAATGTTCAACCACTTGTATTTTTGTTATTAAATTTATGCTAGGTATTATATTATCGAAAGTAGTTGTATCAAGAACAACATACAGAACAGTTAATCGTGTTTTTTTAAACGTTTTATTTAAAATTTAATAAAAGATTCGTTTGACCAATAAATAAGAAACCCCTTCTCCTTCCCATTCCAACTCCTAAATACGAATTTTAGTACTGTCCTGATGGTGGCAGGGTGCTTCCGAAACCAGTCGACATAATATTGAATAATAAAAGGGGTTTTACACAAAGTTTATCTGTTTTATTTATAAATAAAAAAAATAGTTCCTTAAAACTGATATTTTCACAAGTGTTTATTTCGTTATATAATAGTACATATAATATATAATAATACATTTTAATTTAGCCCGTCAGTCAACAATAAATCCTATAAAAGCCTTAAAATTGACCCACAACCTGAATTTAAAACCTCTGAAATTAAAATGATTATAAATGTGGTAGAAAAAATATTTCACAAATAATAAAAAAATTGTAAAAAATACTTACGATATTCACGAAAGTATGTAAACAATGACATCTAAGTGATTATTTTTGAGGTAAATTACTATAGTAAATTTAAAAAAATGAAAGTGTACTTAACCAATTAACTACACAGATTTCTATCGTTTCTTTAAATTACCCCAATCTACCATTTCGCACCCTAAACACCAATACTAACGGTATCGCAAAATATGTTGACGTACAGTTTGGCGCGGTGAACACATAAATCACTTAGAAAAAATAAGTTTTGTTTCAAAAGTTTTAAGTGGAATCAAAATATTATGCATATTAATGTGTGCCTTACAAAACTAATTCAATTAGTAAAACAAGTGATGTTTTCCCTTTATCTGTTAAGACGTATTCCAATTAAACGGTGCGATTAAGTTATCTGGCATAACAAAGAGCATAAAACACGTGAGGCGGAAGCACAACTTTTACATGAATTATGCGCCATAAAAGTGTGTTGTGAAAACACTCACTCGTGTGATTAAAATGTACGAAGTTAATCAATTTCCTTCTCCAATCCTTTCATTAGGCCGAGTGAGGTAGTTAGCGGGAGACAATCAGATATATCGGTCTGAAAAAATAATCGAAGGCTTCGTTCGGGTCGGGAGGGGCGCGAGTGGCGTCCTTTCCCCGCTTTTGTGCCCCGGGGCGGATGTAGATGAGCCTCTTGTACGTTTAACAACAAACACAAAAGTCCTTACATAAATCTTGTCTCCGGAGTGAAACTCCGTCGGAGCCGAGGTGCCCCCTCCCCCCCGCTCCCCTCCAGCCTTACCGTAGAACCAACCCCGCCCCCGCCCCCGCCTTCGTCCCTCACGCCGCCTATACCGCCGAATATTTTTCGCGCAACTATTTGTAGCTTTTGTAAAGAAACACACGATGTAGATATATCTTTGTTTACGAGCGCTCACGTTCGCGAGGGGTGTGGAGAGGGGTCTCCTATGCGAATAGTTGCACTTGTGAATGTCTCGGTGCGATAGAAATACCTTTCGGGCGCGAGCGGCCAGGATAGTTCCATGACTCGCTAAATGAATGTCACCCCTTTTTACCTGAGCAAGGGAATGTGTCAAATTAACTTAGCGCACCGATGTTTCATGGCTAATTTATGATGTGATTATATTTTAAATTAATCGATCGGGCGAATACTATCGTCATTTAAAACTGCCCCTACCTTGCCGATTAATTTAAAAACATATTAATAAACAAAAAGTGATAACATTAAATCACTAAGCCTTGAAAATAACCCTTTGCATCGTGTTTCCCTATTTCACTTTCCCTAATATTTTGAAAAATATAAGTGTTGCAAACATTTGTTAATTAAAACGATTTCCACTAACATGGCAATCACACTTGTATCACTATTGAGATCAAATAGACTTAGGACGACAAAGGAATAGCTCCATCAGAATGTATTCAAAGTTTGTTCAATTTTGAGCAATATTAAATAGCGTGTAACGACAGCATTCGATCAACGTCTTAACTACGATTACAAGGGGCAGCCATTTGTTTGGCTCGTTGGACGGGATTTATTTCATCACTGTAAATAATTGGGATCTTCTGAGGAATTCCACATTCATGAGTCCATACCCCGTGGACTGGAATGTAAACATTGCCATTATTCGTGTCTTTAACAAATTAAATTCCAACTCACTTCCTTCCAGACGGTTCCTTGGCGAGTGGCCCGGCCCAGAGAGCCTGAAGAGGCGGAAAGGTGGAAAATTTTCTTCCCAAATTACAATTACAAACAAGGTGTCATAACTCAAAATAATAAAAAAAATATTCAGATTTACGGCCGTTGAATTGATTTGGAGTTTCTCAGTTAAAGTTTTTCAGATAATTGAGTTAAAGCGGCACGTTTAGCCTCTACTTTTGCTCCAGGAAAACATCGTGTAATAGTTATAATCACCTAAGTGGAGTTAAAGCTTAATTATAAATGTCGCCATTCCAGTTCTCCAGTGACAAGATAACAATGACAAAGAGTTGGAACAAAGAATAGTTTGGCAAGTTTTTATAAAAATAAAAATAAATCAGAAAATGTTCGAATTTTTGGCTACCTGCCTGAGATATCGAGAAAATTAAAAGTGAAATACAATTTTGAAAATTGATGACCAATTGATTACGAAGATGTAACAATCCAAAAGCGAGGGGCATATTTGGGTTATTCTGATGATTTTTCAACAGTTAAATAAAATATTTTCAACAAATGCATTCGGGATGTACCAAAGTAATTTATATTTTAGATATATAAAAACTGACCTTACGCGTAGTCAACAATATAATTAGCGGTACAGACCAGATTTAATTATTCTATGCGATGAATTAGTTACTTCCCGAGAGATTCCGTTAAAAATATTTGAGGTTCAAGTAATTTGTTCGTTAGAATGAATTAAGATACTACCTTTAGGTAGTTTGTTTTTATAAAACTGCCACAGAAAACTTAGCCCCACCCCTTCTGCCGTGCGTTAAAAATTCATTTTGGCGCCTGGGTTTTTTGCTCTTTTTACATCATTCGCTGCACAATCGATCGGTACGTGTGCTCTGTGCTTAACATCACTATGCCTTTTCAATTTATTTTATCTAATTCTTACAACAACAAAAATACATATACCTATATATTTCAACTTCACTTACCTGAAAATATAGTGTTATTGTATTTTTCTGCAATTTGATAAAACACATACCATAGAAAATAAACAAATGCAAATTAATTTGCTGATATTTTAAATCTACGCTCATTTTAGGAATCCCTTTTAACACTTTATTTATCGGGTACTATATTCTTTGAAGATATTTTTCAGCAATCATTGGTTTAATAGTTATTTTTTTAATTCTCTTTTAATGTTGTTGATTAAATGCATGAATTAAAAATGTTTGTTTTAACTACCACAAAAATATGCTGATCATTAAAACGAAAGACACGTCTGATCTTACCTCCCCGATGAATTCCATCGTAACTAAAGTGGTTTAGAGCTGTTGCCTTCTGATAATCTTATTTATAATGCCGTCTTTTGAAATTAAGATGCAAAGAAAAATAATGAGGGACGTGCCTGCGAATAAACTGTTTGTTTTCTCTGATGGAAATCTGGGGAGAGTAATAAAAGACCAAGTAAAAATTTTATTGGCGAATATTAAAAACTGTTTTATTATTTATTGAGATCTCCGTAATAACAACGTTCTTTGCGTGGTCAGGAAAATATTTTTAAAATTACATCGAATAAATATTTGAAGAAAGTGTTGACAAGTTTCCCGGTGAGTATAACACCGTTGTAAGTGCTAACATTTTAAATTATTTCGGCTTTATCTTAAACACTTTTCCTTTGAGTTTATTTAGAAAAAAAACAAGTTGTATTATTAATCAATCAAGGATTTGCCAAAATAGATGTTTTTAAGTGATATGTTTTTAATACTTGCTACGGTTTTTAAAATCTTACAATTTTTTTGATACCAATTAATCACCTACTTTTACAAACTGATGCGTATATTTATATATACGACCCAGTTAAAAAAAGTTTAACTAACCTTTTGCGTGAAAACAGATTTCATATTTTTTTTCATAACATTACATTTGATAAGGCGCTTTAATGGCTCAAACAAATTGAAACAATGTTAACAGTAAATCAAAACCCTATCAGAAAATAATCTTAAATAATTGTTGACTAAAATAGCATTCAAGTCGAGTCGTAGACGGCCATTTCATAGGCTCTCAGAGTATAAAATGAAACATTTCCTTTACATATTATCGTTAAAATAACGCATTGACTATTAAAAGCAAACAGGTGACAGGCAACGTTTGCCAGCGCTTGAAGGGTTGAATTTAACGACTATTCATTCCGCAGTAATAAAGATTTGGTTTTTATCTCGCGGGTTGTAATGTTTAGTGTAATGTAAAGTGGTACATTATAATGATTGTGCCCGTAATGTGGTGTAGTTATAATCACAGTTACCATTTTCGTAGAACACTTGAGTGTTTGAATGTTTGTTAGTGTGTTATTTTTAAAGTTAATGCTGTTATTTCGACACAAACATGATTGTTTTCTTGAAATCTGGATTTTAACTAGGATAAAATTAGATTGCACAAGAATGTATAATTTAAGTAAATAAATCAAAAAACTTTTCTTAAATTGCTTGATTTGTGTTAAAATGTTTTGATATAATGTTGTTGTTCACTCAAATTTTGCTAAAAGGCAACGACACCTGATGACGAAGGGTATTCAACTCTTCATCAGCCTAACATCTGACATTTCATTCTGGCAACCGCCAGTACGTAGCATAATGATGCGCTCGTATACGTAATGAAATGTATTCCTACGTAATAATAATATAATGATTGCGGCCGTAATGGGTGGTGGGGGCTGGGGCTGGGGGTGGTTGGAGGGTGGTGGGGGGGGGGGGGTGGCGGGGTGATAATGGCTGGACATTACACGGGGCAGGGCCGGCGGAAGTGGAAACATTCGCCCGGCAGACGCGGCGGGTCGCGCCAGATAAGCCTGCCACCCGTTTATCTGGACTTAACCTTTAAAGGTCGATCAGAGCTGGCGAATATTATATTATGTTCAAACTAAAATTTTCATTTTTCACGTAAAAGTATAAGAATAGATGGTCTTTGCTTTGAGATTGTTTCATAACAATCAATCCAGTAGATTCTGCTTACATAGATTGAGTCAATAAAGAGCACACTTTAAAGGTCGAAATCTGCAAATATTATATAATATTCCAACGAAAAGTTAATTTTTCATGTACCTTGTTTATTCAAAGTAATTGTTTGATAAAAATTTGGATAAGAAAATTTGGAGAGAATATTAAATACAAACTTGCATTTAAGCCCGCCATCCTGGATTTCTGAGTATTGTATTATATTCAAACGAATAAATACTTTTTATTAGCTTAGAGAATTGAAAAAAAAAATGAAACGGATAGGATGTGTTTTGAGAACTTTAGAAATAACAAAAGTGGATTCAACGCGAATAAGAAGCTTCAAATAACCACTGCCTATTAGTCGTAAAGTTAAGGTTCGTTAAAGTAGAAATTTCATACAAAATATTTTATTACGACGAGATGATTTTACCACTGTGTAAAACAGAATGAACGTGTGTACGTTAGGATTATTGATAAAAAAGCCTTTTGGTTATAATGTACATACAAAATTTATTAAGGGGCCGATGTTATAAAATACCGAAAGAAGTAGCAACCAGGTGATTGCCGGATATTAAATATCCCTAAGAAAAGCCGTATTAAAAGCGTTATCAGGTAACAGACAGCAAACTAGCTAAGATAATGTAATGTGGGAAAAAATGTAATAACCCATCTGATGTGGCACAAATCGATGATAAAGAGTAGTGGCTTAGAGCCTTAATAAGAAGACGCTTCGCCAACTACCGAATAAGAATAGGCACGAGCGAAAATACTCTTGTGATGGCAGCACTGGACTTATTGCAGGGACCCGTTTATAAACAATGGAGTCGATTCATGATATCTTGAAACGAAGCTTAATTTTAATTTTATTTATTTATTATTATATTATTTATTACTATACAATTATGTTTAAAAAAATATATTTAAAATCTTTGTATTTTTTCGATGTATTATAATATATGGAGATCATAGGATTGCACCACCCTCCCTGAGATCTAAAATAAAAAATAAAAAAAAGATGCAACACCATGCATTTTTGGAAATGACTATAAAAAAAAAAGATATGGTTATCTTGTTCTAAAAAAATCGTTTTTGTATCTCTTACACGAGTAGTAACATACAAACAAAATATCTTCCGAGTGAGAAGTATTGAACCGAAAATTCGTTCGTGTCAAAATATTACTTCTAACAGTCCTATCAACTTCCCTAGAAGACAAATGCGTCTCTAACTATCATTTCTGATAAAACCATATAAGAGATCAAATAGCAATTGCGGAATGGTATATCACAGCAGATTTAGGTATCTGGGGGTTTTTTCATTTCCCCAAAGTTAAAATGAAATCATAATTTAAAGCTTTGGTAATGATTATACATGTTTGTCTATAAGTGAGTGTTACTTTAACAAGTTGAATGTATCTATCTAAAAATAATGTAAAAATGTGAAAGGAGTAAAAATAACTGCCGCTTTAATTGAGCTATTAATTAAAAAAAAAAGTTTCATGAAAAGCTGTCCCGTTGTTTATTATAACTCCCAGCGAGCATGTAGGTATTTATTTGTGATTTATAAACGTGTCAGAGGGACACGCACCTGACCGCCCCTTTTTGTTTTACGACGTCACGTTATGTTCTCCGGGTGGTGTGCGGATTCCGCCAGGAAGTGCGACCAGGAAGGTGCACCCGCACGCCGGTGCACCACGCGCGTCGCTTGTGACAGCCCTGGACATAGTAACAGGTGGCAATTATGTGCGAATGTGTTATAACGTGAAAGGCAGCACCCTTCCATTCGAAAGTCACGGATTGAAATGATATTAAATGTGATGTGACTCTTAGTTTTTCTACATTTACTGTGTAATTGTAAAAGTTTCTTATTTACACGGAAAGTATACCATAGCGAAAATATAGTTTTTTTTTAAATTGACTAATTTTATTGAATTGTTTTCCCCGATATCTTAAATTTAATTTTCGACGACTAACTCATCTTTGCTCAATGTATTGATTGTGTTTGTTACTTTTTGTTTGTTTTTTTTTCTTAAAAAAAAACAACATAAGCGCACCTCGTTTATTTTTCTACTTAATCCTCTATCTCGGCCGATTCGTACAAAACGAAGAAACAGGTGTGCATGCGAATGTGCACGTATCCATATACATCCACACATGCGGACACATCATCAGCAAAAGATTCATAGCTCCATCATCTCGCACAACCCCAACTTACTCACACGCACTCAGCGTCGCACCTAGACACGGAGCGCCCTATACACACCGACGCAAGACGACGCAATTATAAAGTTTAGCGACGCATCCGCCGTGGGTGGGGGCGCTGTGGCCGACGCGTCCCGACGCCGGATGATGGATCGCTACGCCCTCTGCCGTACGAACTACCTACGTCGTCTGGCAGGGATGGATCGAGCGGATGCAAGGGTAACCTGTGTGAAATGCCCCTAAAGGTTAAACCTTCCTTGAAACTGGATCTTACGTTGAGGTCGGTAATGTGTTTTGTACTTTAAAATAGCAAAACCTTCAAAGAAAAGCTGCCTCAGATTGATCAACATTATTTTTACAATTTGTTGGTCGTATATATGTTATAACACACTGCTAAATAGTTTTACTATTAAAATAATTTAGAGGGTAAACAATCATTTCTGTGAAAATAAGATTAATTTAATCTTTTTCATCTTTTAGTACTTTTATTCACCAAAAAAGTACTAAAACTCAAGAAATACCTTAGAAATGAATGATTTTTGTATTAATATTTGAATTTTGTTTCACGTTCATTTAGCATAATTTTAAACATTTGATTTCCATTGTATTTTATGAATAAGATACATAACAATACGTTGTCTCTTGCAAAACATTGCTACAAAATGATTTTTGCGTTTTTTGAAAAAGTTTTATGAATAAACCCAAAGTTAAAATAAAGCGAATTAAAAAAAAACACTCAACACAAAAGTTTGTGTAAAAATAGTGCCTTTGAAAAAATGTCCTCCCCGAATCCTGGATTAGGGATGTTATAACTGGTGCCGGCCCTCTGCGCACTTCCTCAGTCCCGCTATAGATAAGTCTCTGTTGAATATGTATGGGGAACAGACTCTGCAAATGCCGCCTTGTAATTGAATCGTAAGGCTTTATTAGCATACAGATTGTCTCTGATTCTTTCAACGGCGCTGATGATGCGAATTTCTTAACGGGACAGGAGTTATTGTTTGGGGAGGCGAGCTATGGCACTGGCTGTGTCAAACGAGGGGGCTTTCATTTAAAAGACATCTCTCTTGAATCCCCCTTACTTATTTAAATTAATTTGTACGGTTGTCATCTTGCGTATAAAATCTCTTTTATAAAACTATTATTTTTACTATCCGTTTTCGTTAATTATTTCGATTTTTTAAAACATTCCATTAATTTTCCCTTGTTTATTTTTAAACATTTTTTTTAACAATTGGCATGTTTTAAAGTTCCATTGCTCGTATAGCTCGGGCTGAAAATAGTTACGTTAACCTAGAAGTTGCTACAGACAAAAAAACTGCGCCGATTTCATGACGCCAGATCGTACCGTTCAATTATTGAACACGCTGAATTTTTGTTCATTGTTACTTTGTTAGTGACTACACCAACGGTACTGATAAATGCATTAATTTAAATGTTGAAATATGAAGAAAATGAATCTTTATTATCTTACAAGAGTTCTCACTTCCCGTAAGATAAAAGTATTTTATATTCATGATAAGTGATTATATGTCCCTTGGGATATGCAAAACAGAAAGCATTTAATAGGTCCACCCTTTATTTTGGCTCATTAAAGTAGATGAGTGTTTCCAAGTCGACACATTACAAGTTAAACGTGTTCGCGATTCCGGGCAGAAGTTTCAATGGAAGGTGCTAGTAGAAGCTGTTCTCGAGAATGTCTTGGCGGCTTCCAAATACCGTATTTGTATCAGCCAAAGATATGTTTCCAAACTATGTTAGCGGCAAACCTTAACTTGTGGGCAACTTTGGCCGCCTGGGATGGGTTCCTGCAAACCATCGCAATACTCCCATACCAAGATTCCTTCCCAACAACGGAAATCCTTGCCTTTCTATTGCTGAAAGAATCAAAAACTTCTCCTGCCTAAATATAAGCGCTTCTTAGAAACGTCGCAGAATTTCATCAAAGTGTAATTTTTATACTTCGATTGGGGAGGGGGGGGAATACCCAAGAGTATATAAAAACATATTGAAGAACAAACTCGTTTTACAATTTGCCTTAAGATACTCAGAAAAAGACACAATCGAAGACACAGAGAAAAGGATATACGAATAAGAAGGAAAAGCAAAATAGCAAGAAAAGTAAAACAAAATAAAACAAAAGCTCTAACGAAAACTAACAAGATACCTTGAATTAAAAACACTTTCTCAACAAAACATTCGATATTCTAAAAACTTTTCTGAGTAAATTTAATCAAAATTCAAACAGTCAATACGCTGAGTGAAAGTAATAAAATAAATATCAGCTCACCACATTAAATATAGAAAGTAGGTGAATAAGATCCTAAAGCTTCAGCAAAAAAAACAACGAAGCGATAGGTAAACATACAAACACACAATGTGAGATAGAAAAAGGGCGACACAAAAGCATACAAAATAAAAATGAACTAAAACACAATTTCATTTAAATGAAGAACGACAAAATTATATACGATACTATAATAAGCTGGAAGAAGATTCGAGTACCGTATAGAGGAGAAGCGATTTGGATAAAGTCAAGCGAATCACAAATTAAATTAAGAAAAAAGCTTCAAATTGTCATCTCTCAAGTACAGAAGAAAACAGAAGAAGCGCGGCTAAATCGAATTATTCATCGTCGTTCTTTTTAGCCGGCACAGCTTCGTGAAATACACAACCCGACCTAAGTCTCGTATCTGCCGAATTACACGGCCACCAATAACTTTGTTCTGCGGAACCTCGTCCCAACAAAGTTCGCCTAATCTTACTTATAAAAATAAACTTTTACATTAGCTGTGTTCTAGAAGCGGTCGGTCGTCATTTCACAGAACTAAATTAAATGCTCGTTAATGTCGAAGGATAAGGAACGTTATTTGATTAATTAAAGCGATGCAATTCTCCCCTTTTTAGGTAAACGTAAAGCGACTTCCGAAAATAAATTAAATATGAAAGCTCAAAGTGCTGCTGCGCATGCAGCGATACAGTATAAATATACAGTTTAGTCATGCAAACGGTATGAAATGTTATGTTCAAAAGGATTGAAAAAAGTACCGGCAAGTGAACAAATGTAAATGCGGTACTGATAAATAAAGATGAATATTTACCAGATCGTTTTGATACACGGACGTAGTGGATGATGTCCAAGGATGACTTGACGAGATGAACGTCGCCAAGTCCTGAAGGAAAAGCGATGAGTGTGAGACATGGATCGGACACGCGTCTTAGTATAGTGTAATATAATATAGATTGGTTGCTTTAGATCCCTTGGGGTGGAACAAACAGGCATGCTTATAGGTAAGTCGCTTCTACGCGAATCTCCGGCAAACGGAAGTACGAGCATGTATCAACGTCCCGCTGCTCCCGTGGAAGTGGCAGATTAGGTTAAAGAGAAATATCGTGACAGTTCATTTAAGCCACATAAATACATGATAAATGAGCTCGCACCTTAATGATGGGGCGCTCGCTAAAAGTCCGCTTCGTTTGCAATATTTCATCTACATACTCACTTGACACATTGTAACAGGTGTTGTTTACAATAGAATTCCATCTCCTTGCTCCAATGTGTAATTACTATGCAGACACGTTGTTTCAACGACACACGCGAAACACGTGCACACACTTTCCTTATTATAATATTATCCTGTAATTCGTCGAGCCTTTTATTTATACAAAACTTATTTCCTTCACGCAATATTATTTATTTTCTGTCACGCAAGCGTATTGCGCAGAGTTTCTTAATTGATAAACTAAATGTTGAACTTTTCCGCAGAATAAACAATTTTAATTGTCAGCACTTAACCTATCAACCGGTACAAGAAGGAGTCTCAACATGATTAAGGACTATTTTAAACATTTAATCAAAGTATCGAGCTTCCTTTATGTGTACAAACTGGCGTATTAGGTACAGCCCGTTTACTTAGGGGAAATCTCCTCTATTAATGTGAATCATTATGGACGTTCTCACATATACTCGTATATCTACTCGTAGATTCGATAAGAAGCTGGAGCAGAACCAGCGGAACACAACTGTAGGCAGGAGTGGGGAAGCCTTTGAAGCGGTTTTCTTACGAAGATCCAACACGGTGCGGTGAGCAGCCAGCCCTTTCATCTTGTGTATGTATATTTTGCCGGCTGAAAACTCCCCAAGTTTCAATTTTAAAATTAATTTATCGGGAAATATCAGAATTCTTTTTTTTTCTTCTTTTTTTAAAAAGAAAGACAAACATTCCAGGGTAATGAATAACCTGACAATATTTGAAAAACTCCTACTGCCATCATAAGAAGCGGAAGATGTTGTTTGTGTAATGATGGGGGACTTAGCCAGCAGATTAATTGAACGCACGACGCCCGGGGAATCCGACGCGTTTGGCCACTCAGTTACCGACCGGTCGAATTAAATCACTTTCGGGATATTTTAATACTCAAATCCTCATAAGAAAGATGAAACTCTCAGAAGCAACAATTTGATTTATTAAAATCTGAATTTATGCAGGACAATTTGAAATGAATTTATTTGATTTAAATCTTTAGGAAACTGCGGCTAGAAAACCATCCCAAGTGATGTATCTTCGAGTCCTTATTTTCATTTCTAGTTTAGCGCACTAGAGGCTGGTTGGTTTTGTCTCTCTTGGAGCTTCATCTCGCCGCGCTCGGATTGATGCAGCCAGACCACTTGCAGACTTCCGCTTTATCATGATCGCTGGCGGTGGTAATTGTCAAAGGCATCGCCTAAGATTGGGAAACTGAACATTTATCACTTGAGTTGTTCCGCTAAAGTATGGGAAACAGACGCTTGTAAAACATACAAAAATGGAAACACACTAGTTAAGTAACGTTGTGATATAATATCATTAATTGAAAGCTGTAATATTGTGTACACCACTTTAATTACTAACAGCACGTAAAGTAGTTTCGGACACAACTGATTATTCCTGTTTATAATAAAAATGGTGTAGACAATATTACAAGGTTTCATTAAATTATGTTGTTCATTTTTTCTTTTTAATTTATGTAAATTTAGTATTTTAGCAGAACACTACACGTTTAACGTTTAATAATTTTCAGAACACTACTGACATTAATGATAGTGTTTCAACTAGTTTAATTATTTTTACTGGGTCTGAATTTTATGACTCCGTCATTCAAATGTCAATTTAGGATACTATGGGCCGTGTAAGTACAGAGCCCCATCTAACGTATAGCAACCTCAGCGAAGTATAAAAATACATCAAATAACTTTGTTCTGAGACAGGCCCATGAAGTAAAAGTAAAAAAAAGTTGATCCGATTCTCAGCACTAACATCACAACAAACTCTAAAATTAGAGTTTTTTACTTATGGCTCTTTAAAAAGTCTGCCTGAAAAAATATGCCACCCTAAGGCTGCACCAACAACCCGCCCTTCCTAGGGCGGCTGTATTGGAGCAAGGGTTGGGCAGAGCTGAAGGGCGGCTGTAGGAGGGGGGACGGTAGACCAGGAGTGATTGTGCGACAATCGATCTACTGACAAATGCCATTTAGATATTTGACTCGAACAAGGGGTGAGGTTGAACTGAGTTATTTCCTGATGCTGGGGAATGCATGTTTTGTTTAGTCGAAGTTCTTTTGCAGACATAAAGTGATCCTGCAAATAGTTTCAAAAACATTTTTTCTTTTTTAAACAATATTTAAAATAACTGGGTTTGAGATATTAAAAAAAAATATATTAATGGCTTTATTAAAATGCTGTGGTTTAAGATCAATCTACGATAAGTCCAAAATGGCATCACAAATAAATAAATCCATTGAAGTAAATAAACCAATGACCGTAATAACTTTTCTGTTTAAATGAATACTTTAAATATTCAAACTCTTCTCCTGCAAAAGGTTATTTTGACGCGTATTGTATTTTGATCTAAGAGCGAAAATGTGAATTTTATTATTTCAGGAAGTCGCACTTTCGCTAAAATGGTTATCAGTTATTAGTAATACTCATCTTGTGTATTATTTAGTGCCCCCCATCGCATAAAGCGTCCGACCCCAATTATCCGTCTCGGGTCACCGGCAATCGAAACTTCCTTCATTATATCTGGACCGATATCAAGCCGGTATAAAAAAATAGCGAAAAGAAACAATTTTGAATACAGTGCGTAGAAAATTGCCAGCGCCAATATCATCCGCTGTCCAATCCGGGCTATTAATATAAATCGACACGAAATAAATAGCGTCCAATTTAGTCTGGGAGAAAAATCTTGGACCGTTCTCAGCGTAGGGATGGGACATTAGGCGTAACGATTCCTCCAATCGGTGATTGGAATTTTTCCTCTATCGCCAGACAACGGGGGAGACCGGCGAAAGAAATGCCGGAGATCGAACGGACGAACGGACAAACGGATGACGGACAAACGGATGAACGGACGAATGAACGAACGGACTAACGGACGAACGGACGGAGGGGAAAAGGAAGAAGTACGCGCGGTAAGGAGAGACATCATTATCAGGCGATCGCCAGTGAAAGGAAACGAGTGCGTATTATGGCTACAAGCCTGAAAAGTGAACACATTGGTATGTTTGTTTTATTTCCCTAGCTATTTCATTCATAAATAACTTAATACTAGCATGAAAATATGTCACCATTTGTTTTAAAATATCGATAATCGTTTTGTATCAAGACCGTTGGAATCTCACTATGAGAATCCTGTTTATTGGACTGCAAAAATTACACTTTCTTACAAATTACTGCAGCAAGGAACAATACAAGTAATATTTTTGCCATTAAATTCCTCCCCAGTCGATGAATTTAACTTGTCCACTATCGTTTTCTTTAGGAATAATTTATTAATAATTATGATTTTTTATAAATAATTTTGTTTAATATATTATAATATTTTGTTATCAGAGAAAGCACTTTATTTTTATTTAAAAAATATATTTAAAAATGTGTTTATTTAAAAAAATATATTTAAAGCAAATTCGGTTTTTCCAAAATATATTTTTGATTTCATTATGTTTACATATATATATATATATATATATATATATATACTCCGCAAAAGATAAGAACAAATATTTTAATTTTTTAAAGTGCTCTAATTGTGAAAATAGTGACAAAACTAGTACCGAAAATGTTTTTATTGAAAATTGAAAAAATAATCACATAATAAAAAATGATTTATTTAGCATTTTAATGAATATTTACACACTTTAAAATAAGAAATATAAAAACATGCGCGTTTGAATGTTATGATGGGAAAAAAATCACTAATTTTTCCGTTTAATCTCTTCTTGAGCGAATGAATTTAGCTGATCTATGATCGTTTTGTTTCAAACTAGTTGGATTCCGAAGAATTGCAGACATTCATAAACCATTTCATTGGACACCAAGAATAAGTAAGTAGAAAATAATAGAGAAATACTAACGTAAAAGTAAAACGCTTATAATTTGAAAAAGAAAAAAGATTTTCAAATTATTGTTCCAAGATAATGTCAACATCAAGCAAAGTCATAGTAATTTTATTATTTCTGAGCATATGAATTCAGATTCAGTTATTCTAAGAATTCTTGACAGTCTAGATTTCTCGGAACAAGACAGATCTTGCACATACCCCCTCGAATCGGTGGACTCCCGTGGCGACAGAATTAAAGGTAGAAAAATATCTGGGGAAATCGGAATTGTTTGAACTCTTTGACACGGTGAGACATTCCCTGGGACCTATGATTGACCGGATCTACCCTAAGCGGCGCTCTAGGATTATAGCGCTCTTTGGACGGTGGTTAGACCATGCGATGCAACCGCAGTGCTAATTGTTTCAAATGGCTAAATCAAACCATAGAACGAACAATAGCCTAGATTGATTGGCATTAGACTTGAATGTCAAATAAATTGTAGTCCTTGAATTTATTTATTAATTCATATTTATAAGCATTAAGCTTGGCCTTTCGCCAAGCGGCAACTTTTGTCAACTTGTTTTTTCCGTAAGGTGAGAATGTTATTTTATTTATTTACTTAAAATTAGATTACATTGTGGTGTACTTTAATAATGAAACTTAAACATACATAGATACATTTTTGTTTATTTCAAACATATTTAAATATTTTTTCCTGATTTCTGTTGCAAATTAAATAATATATTATAAATTTGGATAATTTCTGCTAAAATTATATTACAAAGCTGGATGACCCAAAAAAGTAACAAACGCTGTTTAAAATACTATGTGAATAAATAAAAAAATTTAAATTACCACTTTTTTGTGTTTAATTAAAAAAAACTTACTGAAGCCCTGTACTTTTTATTTTATTTAAACAATAATAATAATAATAATAATTTTTTTGAAAACAATTTTTAGTTAAAAGCTCTGCGATGTAATTATGTTTACGCGTGACAGCTGTTTCGCCTTCTGAGGGCATTATCAAACTGTCAATCAAGTTTTTAACTAAAAAAATTTCGTATAAAAAAATTAAAATAATAATAATTATTGTTTGAATAAAATTTAAAAACCTAAAAATTAAAATGGAGTTCTACAAAATAAACTTTAAAACCATAAATTATTAATAATACATTTTTTTCTCATTTCCTTCCAATATTGATATTTTCTATTAAAACGCAAAGCTCTACCCGAGTGAAGTTGCAAGCATAGATAGAGCTTTGGATGGACTATCCATATTTATTTACGGAAGACCTTTTGACTTTTGAAGACTAGAATTCATATTGAAATTAGAATCAACCTATTCAAGCTTTATTATGATATTAATTATTAAAATTATATCAATAATTTTCGACAAAACATGAAATACAAGAAACACAGAAAATAAAAAGGATTAGAGATAGAGCAGAGGTTCCGGTGAAAGTCTCAGTCGCAAGATAATCTTTTTTGTTTTCTGTGTCTTATTTATTTTTAATATTTCGTTAAAAAATATTGATTTTATTTCAATAATTGAAAAAATATTATTTGGAGGAAAGGGATTGGGAACGTTAAGTATTTTTCGTAAATGTCCTTTTGGTTATTGATAATATCTAATAGGAAACCAATACTGTCTTATCCATAGCAAATTTGTATGTAGCCATTAACGTGAAAATGGTTAAAAAAATCTTATTCTGTTTGTAAAGGGTTTCAAGTGTCTCTAATATTCCACCAATCCAAGCGTTCGTGAGAAAAAAGCATTTAAACTGATAACACGTTTTTTCCCGGTGAGATTTAAGACGAGCGACTTTAGGAGGAAAGATACCCCGAAATTTAAGAGAGTCGGCGGCTGGCATAAGTTTGCATTAACAAATAGTGCGGACCCCAAGGCGAAGCACAAAGGTGCACATTTAAAAGACAGATGGCCCTATTTCGTTAATTCTGTTATCGGCCGCGGGCACCGGAATCGCCCTGCGCCGGTCCTGTGCCGGCCCTGCGTCGGCCCTGCGCCCTGCCTTCCCTGGGAACGAGGTGGCTAGGGCTGCCAAAACCTCATACTTTATAAATATGAATTGTACGGTTTTTGTCAACAGACACGAAAAAATGGTAGAATGCAATATTTTGTTTCATAATCCTGGCAACAATCTGTCCAACATTATCAAAAATATTAATATTTCACACGACGTAAATCAAACACGGAAATCAATATATGTACAAGTTTATTTAACGTAAATCTTTTGATTTCCTCAAAATAAAGTAAAATTATAAATAAGTAAAGATTGTTTATAATATTTTTTTTGTGGATATTAACAATAATATTATAAATTGAATACTCTGTTTAATTCTCATTTGTAATAAAACAAATTTTGATCATTAGTTTTGTTAACGCCGCGATATTTTCATGTCAAAATAAAATAAATGGAAAATCAAATTATGTATTTTAAACAGAGCCTTTAGTTTATCTAAGGAACTAACTTGCAAATAGTATTTAAAATAAGCTTTAAAACGAGAAAAACAAAATTAATTATCCTCATAGTATTTTCAATAAGAATATTTGTATTTCCAATTTGCCATTTTTTGGTCTTTGGTCCAACTAAAACTATTGAAATCTCACTTCGAAGAATGATTCTGGGGATTAAGTGATAATTAAAAACCATTCTACTGGATTCAGATATCCACTAAAATGTTTATATTGTTTTCAGATTCATATAATATTACTATTTGATTAAATGAACCTGTGCTATATACAATCAACAATTATGACTATGGTAGTAATTTATAAAAAGTACATATATGTATATTTTTAATGTAATCCAACCCCACCTAACATAATTACACTTTTTTTTGAAGAGTTTTATCTTTTTTGATGTACATTTGTTTCTTATTTTTTAACAAAATACTTACATAATCTATTATTTTTGTACTTGTACAAATTCTGCTAGTTTTAAAAACGCTGACACGGACGTGTAGAAACCGGTAGTTAATATTTATAAATTAAGTAACAATTGTATATTGTAAAAGATAAACCATCAATCATCAAAATCATCGACATCAACAAAATCTCTAGACTTCGTTAAATAGTTAATGCCCAAGAAATACGAACATAATAATTATACCTAAAATTATGGTAATATTGTTTGGTTTTTATTCACAAATTGTTTGCTGTTCGTAGTTATACGTCCGCAAAATTATTATTATTCGTAATTTTGCAAACTATATAAATACTTCAAATAAAGTACATATAAAAAAGACCTAATTCGTATCACCAACCTTTGCCATATCTAAATCACTCCAAGAAATGAGCGCAATCATCTTTGTGCCTTGTTTGTGAGGAAAAACAATTTTAATACGTGATTTACGTTTCAATTTCGAGATCGAATTATGTGTAAGACCGTCCATTATCTGGAAGGTTATAAGTAGTGTCCAATTTCAGGATGAAATGGGTTCATTCGGTGAATTATACTATGTCTAACAGGGTGGGTGTAATATTTAAAAAAGACGAGACAGAAAATCCAGAAGTTTTTTTTATAATTTAATGCCATTTTTATGTAAGTTGAGTTAAAATTAAACCTCGAAGATTTATGTTTTCTTTACTGAAGACAATTTCGGAAGAATCATTAAATTTTACGCTATGTACGTAGATGTTTTCGTAGTTAACTGGTGAAAATTAGCTTTACTTGGGAATCATTTGAAATATGATAGCGATGGGAGATAATAATTACGATTAATCTTGATGGATAATGATAAAACCAGAAAACGGAATAAGCCGGGAATTTGCAAATCTTGGTCTTTATGCCCGCTCAAAAAGGCGTATAAAATCGTTTTTTCCCATTTTCATGACGTTCTTAGAAGAGTTTCGACCATTTAAGTCGGCAAATAAATCTTAAAAGGAGCGCCATAAAGTATTTTATCTCCTTTATTCATACTGAGAATGATTTTCGTACAAAAAGTAGGCGGTAACTTGATAAGTTTTAGTGCTGCGCGCGTTAGCGGTATCACCCATCTTCACAAAGACCTATTTTGTCCTTGTGTGTGCCACGCTCAATCATAGATTCCAACTCCAAACAAACACAGATACTGGGTAAGGTCAGGTTATTAGTATATATCCAACTCTATCAGGTTCGAAAGTTATCAAAAATGATTCCTACATTTATCAATCGTCAAAACACTTGTAACTAATAATTAAAATGATGCACTTATGTGTTTGGATTCGTCAATTGTTTAAATTTTAATGATTAAATAAAAACAAATTTATAACTTTATTCCACTTTTTTATTTTTGACTGGACCGATTTCAGCCTATGACGGCCATCTTCAGACTAGTACAGGTTGTTCTTATTCTATGGCTTATATACTTGTTTTGTACTATGTTTAAATTTTGTTTTTCGGGTTAGTAGAATAATTATTATCTAAATAAATTTATTTTAATTCGATTTGTGCTTCAAATAAATTTCCATTTGATTGCTTAATGAGTTTCATCACTAAATTGCTGCAAATGCCCAAATTTATTTTAAACTCACAAATTAATACACCAATTTATGCATCAAACTGTGCAACAGTTAACTCTTTATGTGACCTTTTAATGGTTTCATAAGCAGGATACTTTAAATGATTCAATTGATTCACTGAGCACAATTATTCTGTTAAAGTGCAACAGTAAATATTTTACCATTTATTAGTAATGTAGTCATTGAGAAATAAACGAAAGCAACATTATTAATTGAAATTACTTATGATCGTATCAGTAATTATCAACTTCACTTAATCTATATCTAACTTTCTTTGATCAAACAATTTTCTTATTTTTGTCACTTTTTAAATTATCAATTTTTTATTGAATTCTATTTCGATAAAAGGAGAAAAATTTGAAAGAAAAAAAAATAAGGCTTTGATGAAAGAATGGCACAAAAAGATACAGAAATAAAACACTAAAACGTCATAGAACACAAACACAAACACGTAATATTTTAATAAGCTCAGAAAACCCCACGGAAAGGAGAACTAAGAAAAAAATATTATTCATGTTTTCTTATTCCATATTTTCTTGCTCTCGGAAATCTATTGTAACAGACACCTTATGCACTTTTGCATCTGCAATATAATTGTAGAGACAAAGAAAATTTTATCACAATCTAAAAATCGAAGCGCCACGTTAATAGAAATTCACCGTAAAAAAATCGCATCTTCTGGTCACATCAATTATACGGGTCAAAACCATTTAAAAGTGCTTAAAGCCTATGAAAATCAACCTAAAACTATCGTTTATCTACGTTTAATGTGATGAAAGTGGTATCGAGTTTATATAATATGACGTAATATTAAAAAAAAACTTGGCTCAAAGCGTAATAAAGAGGTTTTAATTCACTTTTTTTAAAATTACATACTAATAGAATATTCGTAATGTGTGCAAGTTGTTTTATTTTGCAGATATGATAATAATTTGAGCACATTAGGAATGTGCAAGACCACCTGAGCTGTTCCAATCAAGGTTCCCCCAAAAGACGAAATGACCAGCTTACTCTAAGTTTCCTTTTCGCGGTGACGTCGGAGATGGGGTGGGCCGATAGCGCGAAATGGCGGCGCGACATAGCATTATTAACCTCCAGAGCATAATACATGTGCACCGAGCGCCAGATATGATAATCATTATGGAAATCCAGTCTCACACTTCGCGGCGATGAGCTAGCCGCGAGCCCGCTAAACCTGAGTGGCTATATTATGAAATGATTAGCTAGGTAATACCGAGGAATTCATTTCTTTTTCATTCTGTCTTTGCGTACGATACAGATAAGCATTTATATTACCTCGGAACGGCACATATTCATTTTCTCTACTCGCTTTCGTGCTTTACAAAATTACATATTAATATTAAATATTTCTCGCTATACATTCGTCCACACCGCAATACTTTTTTATTTGTATTTTGTACCTCGACTTTTGCCCTATTACTAAGCCAAAATTAATTTCATCCACTTTGGAATCGTTAAATGTTCAAATAATTTTGTGAGATTAATATATTATAGTTTATGGTATGCTGTCGGAAATCACGAGAGTATTATCACAGAATTTTAGAAAAGACGCTATCAGTGTCATGTTTCATCAAATCTAAAAGCAGACGTCAAGTTTTAAACGAAAAAATGTCTGCGTGCCATTTTTTGACATCAAAATAAATCGTTTCAATGGATTGACAAGTGTATTTGACAAAAAATGAACTGTTTTTTGCAGTTCATTTTTACAAAGCTGCAGAGATTTGAAGTTGATACTAAAATTCATCAATGGCTATGATGACACTTTTATCAATTAATATTCATATTTTTGATTATTCGTTGAGTTTACTTTCAATAGAAAACTATGAACCTATTTTTTGCATGTATTTTTTTCGTATCAAGTCCTTTATTAAATTACTAAAACTGATTCTGTATTCCAAATGTTTTAATAATGAACATATATCGATTCAGTTAAGCCTCCAACTGTAACAAAGGATTGAGCCAATGTTCCAAATATGCTGGTGGTTTCGAGGTTAAAAATGTACTCGTTTGCATTACCAATAGAGCAGCCCCCGAGCGTATTGCGCCACCGCTGCGCTAATATGTTATAAAATCCACTGTCAGTTTGATCGCCCCCCATCCATATGAAAGACATTGACTTAAGCGAGATACGCCAAGTCGAGAAAATAAATAAATAATAATTCCAAACGTAGACCGATTTAAAAATGAACCGTTCTTTCCTTTATCTTCCACTTAGAAATATGAAGTAGGTTCATTATTCACTACTAAACAATAAGCGCCCTCACATTACAATCAATATTATTCATACAAATGTTAAAGGAGGTTACATAGAAATATGTGTCGAATAGAAACAGCTTTACGTCAATTGTATGACGGTAGTTTATCCTTTTGGCAGTAAAAGGCTTTCATGTTGTTTTCTGTTTATTGTCCCTCGACAGACACGAAGGTACCTAATTCTATACCTTGGGGGAATTATTTTTTGTGATGGCGTAGAAGTGTTTGATTTCAAGGAAATGCGAATTTTAATTGTACAATTAGGTGTTTTATAAATATATTCTCAGTGAATAATTACTGTGTTCAAATGCATAACTTCGAATGTAAAATTACATTTTCCAATTTATTAGATTGACCTTTAGCAGGAAAGTTAGTTTATAATCAATTTGGTTGTATTATAACCACTCTCCTCATAGGTCTATCGTTTAGAAGTAAATAGAAATTAAACCATAAATCCATCCGTAAAATACCCGGAGCACATGCCGCGCCAGGCAGTAGACTGTATTCCAATCCACTCACATACAAAATAGAATTTCTCCAGTTTACGAGCCTTATTCGGTGAATGAATTGGAATGATTTCCTTCCTCTTTGTGCTAAGCATGCGCGCTGAAAACACACGTAAGTCAGCAAAAGGGGGTTGAGCGACTGAGTTAGTTCAAAGCGACAATCGATAAAACCGCTACGTGTCAATTAGTGATGTCACCTCACCGCGAAAATTTACTTTCATATGACGATGAAGAGTAGCTACGGGATCTTTGGATTTGCGGTGATCAAAAGGACCCGCATCGTGCGACTGTATACTCAGGTAACTAACTCGAACGTCATGCAAGGCTGGATCAATAGATTTGGTTGTTTGTCAAAGAACGCACGATTCATGTGTGATAATAAACTTGTTTGATTAGCGACTTGAAACTCCAAGAAGGAATAAAACGTTGATTAAGGGTCGCCCCCACTGAAGAGTGTAATGTGTATTTCAAATTGTTGTCAATAGTTTTTTTTATGTATATTAACTTCTTTATACAAACGGATTCAATTTCTTTTTTTATCAATGTAAATCATAGACGAGTAACGCTGTACAATATATAATCACACGTTTGTTTGTCATTTAGAATGTGTTTGTTTTAATAATTCATAATATTTATACCAAATTGAAAAAAATGCATTACCATTAAAAAAGAGAAAGCTAATCAATGTTATATGTTTGTGATTCAACTATTGAAAGTAATGATTGACTAGTCTGTTAGTTTGATGTAAATAAAACAATATTATTAACGAAGCGTCGCATATATTTGATTTTACAAATGAATCAAAGATATCAGAATTATAAAATTTTAGAATTTTAAAATATGGTGGTCTCGTAAGTTTGAAAAACTGAAAATGACGTTCTGAAATCGTTCCCATTGTATTCAAAGTTATTACGATACACTCCATTCATTACCGATATATGGTGTATGGGTATGCGTTACGTATGTGGCTGCAATATTCTTTCAGCCTGAAAGTTTTGCGGAAGCGTGTACTTCTCAAAGTCCCAAGCTAATACCCGCACTCCGCCGCTTGCTACTGGTATCTCGCGCGGTTCATCGTAAGCAAGGGAGAGAGAGCTGTAGTAAAGTGGTGTAGTGTGCACACCACACCACTGTTGTACAGGCGTTCTTGTAGCCGATTACACCTCTTTTGAGAATATGTAGGATTGCCAGGGGGTGGTGGGGGCGGCTGCAGAAGAGAAGGCGTTAAATAACGGAGGCATTGGTAGGCTTCATATCTCAGAAATAGAGCCTGTTGTATGGTACAATAAGTATCTGATATCACGGGGAACGACCGACACCACTTAAATAAATTAAAAGCGCAGCGCCAGTCTGTGCGGATCGTACAAACTGCAGTGTGCAAGGGTACTGTGCATCGCATTGCTACATGTCTTGGAATGGTTTCGCGAGGTTTGAAGGCTTCTCGGATGGTATGAAGGGATTACGCCTTCGCCTGATAGATTTGAAAGTACTTCGGGCAAACTATTACGGAATTGAAATCAGAAATAGGGGATCTGACAGACGCTATTCAAACGAACATTATTTACACCATTGTAATGCGCCGAAGAATTTTAGCGATAGGAAAATATTTGACTAATTATAACTGATTTTATATTTTTTCTTTTAAATGACTAAATAATATGGAAGAACCAGTAAAATGACGAAGTGTTCTAACATTTTAAACTAGTAGTGACTATCAAACAAGTTTTCTTGAGTTTCAACACAAAAAAGGGAACAAACAATATTAGGTCTTGTTTTTTTTTACTATTAAAAGAATATTTCATAGTTGTTTATGAAAATAACGTTGCAAACTAGATAATACATTGTCGACCCAGAGTTTTTAGTGGGATTTTAAGCCATTTAATTGAGAAAACACAAATACCATCTACAACAATATTAGGTTTTAAAGTAATAATTATAATAAAGTTTAGCTTCCTTTTGATACCCCTTTTAAAACATGTGGTCACTTCTTATATAGCTTAAAAAAATGACACGAAATGAAAGTAAAATAAAATAAGGGAAAAAAAAATTATTTAAAAAAATATAGATGCTGTAATATCCCTCTGTAATATCAAATATACAACACAATATCCTCCCACGCTGCACGCCTGCGACAGGGTGCGTACTTTCGGGAATCAAGTATATAGAGACGATTATAATATGACATAAAACAATATGGCGGAATCTCATCATACGTCATTGTCAAAATATCACACGCCATTTTGTGTGACGTTAAATTAAAATCACGTGCGGGGTGTTATATCAGCTGATGTCGTACCTACCCCCAATGCGATGGGGTTCTAGATATGTGCTTTAAATAAATTTGTATTGACAAGCTAATGGATTACGTAAAAAAAATACCACGTTTGATGTCTGTACGCAACGGTATTTTATTCAACAGTGTGAATAATGATATACTAGAAAATATGCAAGTATCGTATACAAAACAGTTTTAGATTTTTATAAATACTCTTTTCACGGAATACAATGAAATAAAAAAAAAATACACAATATGTGTTAGTGTGTTTTCTAATGTATCAATGTAATATGCCAACGTAAGTGCAATGTTGAACTTAATATGTGTACGTCAAACTTCATGAAAGTGAACATTAACATAATATTTTCTGTAATATTTACGTTATTTAGTATGTAAATTTTATGTTAAAATAGCCAAGTTCTAAAAAAAATATTATATTTGAAAGTATTAGAGAACATTTTTTAACATTAACCTAAAAAAATAATATCTCTGAGCAATATATAAAATTTGTGTATAATTTTGACCTTTATTCATTTGCACAAGAAATAAAAGCTTTATACTAATATATAAGTATGATGCTGATTTTTTGTTTGTATTTAAATATTATATTATTTGCAAGTAAAATTATGACTTTTGTTAAATGCGTTTCATTAAATAATCATTTTTTTACTATTTTCTTTTGATTTAAAAAGTTCAACGGAATATTGATGTACTCGTATGTTGGTGGTCATATTACTAAAAAAATCACCCTTTGCTCATGTTTTTTGGCCAGAATACATGAGATTTGTCATAAAATTTTAGTCTAAAACTTTCTTTGATTGTCTTTTCAGAATTCAGAGTGTTTGGATATTATTGAACAAAGTTGCACCACTAACCTAATCAACATAAGTAGGATGGAAACACTTGGCAGATGTTCATCGTTCTCAATTACATTGGGAAAGTATGATCCTCCCGGAGGAGATGGAACTGGATCAATGGATCGGGAGAGCAGAACTCAGAGAGGACGGATATTAACTGCGGGTTTCAAAGTTATTAAAAATACTGCATTAATTAAAGGTTTATTGAATTCTATAAGATTAAAATACGCTCAGATATTAAATGAGCTTTATCTGAGTACCTAGATGAAAGGTGATTTGACGTGATAGATGTTTGATCTAAATATCCAACTTATAAAACTAGTTTTTCGATTACGACTGTTTTTTTAAATAACAAAGAAAATATGTGAAAAAAATAAATATCTGCAGCATTATTTCCAACATGTGCTATGAAGCTTTGAAATATCTTCTAAAACGTAAAAAAATAAGACAAGATCATGTAATGTTCGTAGCATATTTTCAATCCCACCTTTGGCATAGCCGGGTAATAAAGCTACTGTAACATTCTATAACTGTAAATAATTGATGCATCCATCAACAAACATGTACGATGGCAAATTAATAATTTCAAACACAGTTTCAAAAATAAAACACTAGTTTTTTTTTCCTGTTACAAAATAATGCCGTTTCCATCAAACGATGGCAAGACTCACATATTGATGACGATTAAAGCAATATTGTGAAGTTAAAAATGTTATATTGTAATTAATAAAAAAAATCACGAAAAATATGGAAATTTGAGAGGTTTTCCAAATGATGCACTTTCTAATTTCCTTAAGAAAATATTTTTCGAAGGGTTTCTTTTTTATCACTCTATACTCTTCTACAGATGACAAACTGGGAAATACCAGCTAAGCAAATAAGTGACTAGTAGCGATGGTATGCTCGTTTCGTTCGTTTTTTTGGGATACCCTGGCTCGGTGCGGTGAGAGACAATTTTAAATTAAATAAAGATTGGAGTGAACTGCGGAGACGTAAGCTGCTATACATCTTTAAAATAGAATATTAATGAGCGACTGGGAGGATGTTTTATATTCAGTTAGATTGAGTACCTACTTTGGATTCTGGGTTTTTTCATATTTACAGAACCAGAGAAACCTCAGAAAAGAAAAATAATAAATCTTTTTATTAAATAAAACAGAAAATCTGTTTGTGTAATACCTGTAACAGGAAAACGACCAAATGGTCAACTTTAAAATAATGAATTATTTTTTCTTTTCTCGACTATTTTTACATCTTATAATGAGCTACGGAGCTTTAAAATTTCCAGTTAACTATAAAATAAGAAGATAGGGTAATGCTATTTTTTACTCCATATTTTTCAATGGAAAAAAGATTTTGACAAAACGGTGTTAAAACAAAAGTGAAGCCAAGTGGATATATAATATTGAACTAATACTAGTTTAGTAAAAAAAAAAACTGAATATTCGGAAGTAATAACGTCAAAATATATATTTAATGAAAATTTAGCAACCGGAAATTTAGCTAATATTGGACTACTGGACAAATTTAACTGATTATTAAGAACATGACTATTAATTTTAGTGGCTCTCTTTATTTTTAGTGTTTCTAAAGCGTTTATTCTGTGTCCATGACCATTCTTATGGAGAACAAGAGCACTGGTGCTTTTAATTAAAGGTATGATCTTTTTCAATAAAATGATGGGTGAATTCTGAAAAACCGTGGTAATTTAAACATCCAAAAGTGTTCTTTGATTCTAACATCGATTCTATTTAAAAATTTCCATGACTTATTTTGTCATATTTACTTATCCGCATAATAACAACATATTTTTTAACGATCTAATTCACTTTTAAGGGATAAGTTAAACTTTCAAACCTTATTACAACAACCGTTTTCGCTTTTTACTAAGGTATGTTTGTTAATAATTATTGTGGTTTTTGAAAACACAGGATTTGATACCATCGCTTTGGTATCTAATAGATTGTCCTTAAAATTAAATTCAAACAAGAAAAGGCAACTCCGACACATTGTAATCTAAACCCTTTACTCCGTCGTAAGACTTTATATCATATCGGAGTCGATTGAAGTGCTTTAATATTTGCTTATTTGTTAAGTAATTAATGTCAGTGCCAAAGTTTCAGTCATCTCTTCACCCCTCGCAAGAACCACCCCCTTCTCAAATGACGTCACATTGTGCACAGTTCTGGTGTGTTAAATATGTCACGTTTCTCTCTCGAAAGCCTCCTTTCCTGAGAGCAAATTTTCTCAAACATTTCATTTTCCCATAATGCGGATCCACTGTTGATAAAATCTCAATTAATGTGAAACGAATTTTCTCTCAAGGCTTGTAGCCGTAGCTTTACCTTTGAAATAACTCCAATTTACACCCCGTAAGAACGTCAATGTTAAGATTCTGTCACATGGAGAGTACGTAACATTACTTATTTTGTGTTATTTGACTTCTTAAACAAATATTCTAATAGTTAGATAATATTTATTTGGTATCGTTTGAGTACTTTACTCAAACAAAGAGTATCTTAAAGTTTCGGAAGCTACGTCAACAATAAAAAAGACGATTCTTTGTAGAGTTTATTCATAAGTACCCTCCAAGATGTTGTTACTGTTATTTGTGGTATGATTTTCTCTGCGAAAACAAGTGTTTAAGTTTTATTTATTGCATAGTTCCTTTAGTTCATTTTAAAATGAGTTTTTCAATAGGAAAATTGCCCGTTCTTAAGAATAAAAGACAATTCTTAATTACACGTCACACAGATAGATGTTGTCTAGTTAAATAAACATGATTTTTTAAAAATTCTTACATTTTTAGGGGATTAAATTTATCGAATAATTTACTTTTCAAAACGCTCGATGGAAATAAAGGCAAGACGCTTTGATTTTTTAATTTTTTTAAACTTAAATCAAAAATAAAAATAAAACAAAATTATTAATTCCTACTGCTCATCAAATACTTAAATAAATAAGTGAAGTAAGCTTGGTGTGCTAGACCAAAGCGGAGAACGAGATTCCCGCCGTCGTTCTTTAAACCGTCTATAAAAGTACAAGTGCTGACAAGGTAAAATTATGGTCTCAATATATTTGCCGAGATGCCCCTACGAAGTGAGCGGCCTTGGGGTTAAGGGGAGGAGGCTGGGACCGAAGAGAGGGGCCCTAACCCCCGGGAATCCGCCCGATTAGATTGGGGACCTAATGGTTTGTCTCCGCTGACGCTTAGGCACAGTTTTTCATTTAGCATCGGCCAAATAATTATCGATTTTTCACTACACACTAAAACGTTTTAAAAAAAATAATTATCAAAGCTTTTAATGAAAATGAAATATAATTTTGTATAAGACAACAGATTTTATTTTATTTTTTATGACCGACCGGTTTCGCTTAGTCTAAGCATCATCAGGGTACAAAATTAAAAAAAAAAAAGTGTGCGGTTATATATACATACAGAGGGAGAAGACAATATCAAATAAAATATGATTACAGTAAGAAAACAAAAGAATAACATATAAATTATAACAAAGGAAAAGAAAAAACGAAACAGACAATACGAAATAAAAGAGGTAAAACGTCAACTGAGAAAAGAATGAGATTTTTTTTTGAGTTAAGAGGAAATATACATAATATTGGACTACTGGACACATTTAACTGATTAATAAGAATATGATTACTGATTATAATGTTTTTTTTTGTTAATTTCTAGTGCTTCTAAATTATTAAATCTGTTGCCATGACCATTTTGGTGAAGATTTTTTTTTAATCACACGTAAAATAGAAGAGCGTGTATATAACCGATCAAGCGGACAAAAACAAATAACTAGGAAGTTTATTTAATTATTCACGGGAAATATATGGTTTCCATTTACAAGTGAAAAAACCGTTAATAGCTCCGTTGTGACCACTCCCTTTTTTCTCCAAATGAGGTATGTAACATAAGGAGATGTTCCAATGGCGCTCTTAGAGGCAAGAAAATATTATTAAAAAAATACTTAATCGCTGATATTTTCTTTTTATTCTTCTTCCCCTCCTGCGCTCTTCTATGAGACTCTTCGTTAAGACAATAAAAAAGATTGTTTTAAAAAACGTTACAAACGCTAAAAATGGATTAGAAATTCAATGAAGTCACCTAACTAAGATATGCATTTATCGAAATGTGATGAATTTTGCCCAGAATCGAGATACGCGTGAAATGTTGTGGGTGAAGTTGAAACTTGATTAGAGATAACCGAAGGCTCAACCCTCCAGCCAACCTTAAGACCAAGGGCTGATAACGTTTATCGCTTACCACCCTCTTTACCCGCCCCATGCGCTAACCCCACCCGCCGGGCCACCCGCTACACCCGCGCTCGCCCCGCCCAGAGGGTGGACGGTGATAAGACGGCCTCCCTATCAATACGCCTTGAGCGATAAGGTCAGAAATAAATCTGTTTAATTAATTTAATTTCAGGAAAAGAAAACAAGACCGAGTAAATAAAATGATTGAAAATTTTTGTTTGGTGAAATTTATATACGCCATGAATTGCGTCATATTTTATTTTTCGTGCTATTTGTACCAAAAACATCTTTTATTATTATCAAATATTATGCACAAAGCTATTTTAGTCAAATTGAAAATACTGTTTTTTTTTTTTTAAATATAATTAGGATTTGTTTTATTTAGTATCTGAATGATTACAAAAACTTTATATATTTTTGAAATTTGTAAATGCTATTAATATTTTAAGTAACCCATTTAAGTATTTGAGTCTATGTTTTTAAATGAAAGGATACAAAAATAAATTAAACCGAAAAAATAAGCACATTTTTTATCAGACAATCAAATACACAGGTAAAGTGTAAACTAAGTGTAAAATTAATCGTTTTGTTGAATTGTTCACAAAGAAGTCACAATTCTGTTTATAATAACCCCTGTTACTTGTAAAGAAAAGTTCCTTTCTTAAGGCAGCATCGAAACATTCAGGGTATAATGAGGGACACGTCACACCCTAAATGGATTCGACTATCCCCATTCTGATCAACTTTCCACGTCCGTCTGACAAAGGACCACCAATCTATTACGTCCCCAAAAGGACGAGGATTCCACAAAGAATAAAGAGGAAGGGAAGGTATTCCCTACCCTTGATTTCGGACATAGAACCGACTCTGTTAATCACAAACGTCTTATCACGCAAGTAAACTTTCAATTCGACAAAAACAGGTTAATGCAAATTAATTGAAGCATATTATAAAATATTAGAACAAATAATATGATTTTTTTTTTTACATGAATACCGCACAAGAATCTCAACTGCTCCCAACCGTCAAGAGCCAGTGAGACTATGGCATCCCCAAATTGGGTATGTTGTGAGGCTGAGGGTAGTGGGGTGGGGAAGGAGATCGGGAAGAGGAAGGTTGGGAATTACCTGGCTATTCAGATCTGGTCACCAAACACGGCTTAAGCCATTTCAAGCAACGTTTCGATTCTGAATGGTGGTCTTTCACCAGGGCGATACTTAGAGTATCTACCACTCTGGAACGTGCCGCAAATATACTTGTTATTATTTTTATATGAATTAAATGTGTTATGACACATATTAATTAAATAAAAGTTATTGGCGCACGCCGGGTTTGAACCCGCGACCTTTGGATTCGTAGTCGAGCGTCTTACCACTCGACCATGGAGGCCGTCAAGTTAGGCTAGGTTTTGAAAATTTGAAGTCATAAATATCAAGGTTCTGTAGAACTTAAACATTACAAACAGATAATCTAAGTAAAACACCAAGTGATGTGGATAATAAATATAGTTATGGTAATTATTAAGTTCGGCAACTGCTTTAGGTGAAGTTATTGAAATGTCTTATACTCGTATATCACTGGAATCTTCTAAAAAAGTTTTTTTTTGCCAAAGCTGAAAAAAGTTTGTTATTTTTTGTGTAAAATTTTATAATGTATACCGCACTTTGTAAAATACATAAGCTGTGAAAAAATTAGGAAAAAATAAAGTTGCCAAATAATATTTACCGTTAACTATTTTTAAATATTTTGTAAAGTCAGTGAATGATGTAGTTTCTTAAAACTTTAATTTTAGTACATTATCGGACAGCATTGGTAATATAACTATTGTAGTGCAATAATGTCGGTTAGAATGCCGAAGCTAATAAACCATTGATGGTGTTGAACCTCCGGTTGGCACAATAAGAATAAGTGGATGGTTTTAGAGAGAATTAAGTTACTACGTAAAGGAAGTTCAACGAGAATATTCTTAATAATTTTACTCATACGGTTACGTAGCCATAAATCTAATGGTAGAAACCTGAAAGTTTCCATAAAGTACCTCTCTTAGGACTTGTTACCGAAACTTCGACCATTACACGAAAAGCAAGTCGATAATGTAATATATTATAATCGTTACTCATTCCATGCCTAATATTATATTGTAATAACCGAGGCAATATTATCACTGTGGAATTGAACATCACTCCCTCTAACTTCTGCGTGTTTAAGGTAATGTTACATCAAGGAATTCAAATTCTGAGGTGAGTAATACAACATTTCATGTTGCAATATATAGGGGCGATTGATTGTACGAACTTGCAGCAAGGTACTCGTAATAATCAAGCAATAATATTATCTGCCCGTTTGAGCAAGTGACCTCGTAGCCTTCAAATCCGAATTTGGATCCATTTACTCATCTGCGGTCTGGTGCTTGTGTATTACAGTCGATCCAGTGAAGTTATTAATTACTATTGCGTCTCCATACGTCAAGTTTACTCTGAGCCACCAAAAGCACACGGAATACGTCATCTATCTTCTGTGATATTAATCTTGAAGGAAGTACATCAATGTTATATTCAGCGATATTCTCACTCAATGTCGAGGAAAGACACGATGCCCTAAATATTCAGTATTTCAAAGCACCAAAAGTTTTTTTTTTAATTTGTAAAACAAAGCAGTTATTGTTAAACTTTCGCGTGACGCAACTATCCTGTTTTTTATAGTATAGGCAAGGATTTAGCGGACGTTATTTATTGTTTCTGGTTCTGGATGAAATACCCACTTTTTGGACTTCTTGCGATCTCAGACAGAGTAAAAAAGTGGTTAATAGTCACGAACGAGGTTTGAATTAATATAGAAAGCTAATTTTTTTTTCTTCTTATTATGTAATGTTTTATTGATTAAAAATTCTCTCCATAAAAAAAATGAATCGATTAATTTTTAGTATAAATCCATTTTTGGAAGCAAAAATCTCCAAGCGGTAAGTTCTGGAGATATAAGATTTGCACTACTTTTAGGCATGAAACTCATAGCTCAATGCAACCATTTTCAGTTTGCTACATCATATCATCGCCTGAAAGGCAAAAGGGCTGAAGCGACACTTTGGAAAGTTTTTTTTGTTTTACACTAACATTCATAAGTCTTCAGTATCTGGTTGGATTTTGAAAAAAAGGTAACTCAGGTTACTCAATGCTCTCACTGAGTTACCCAAAGCGACAAAAAGCAAAAAAAGACCTTCTCCCAAACGGAAAATATATTTTAGACGGCTGAAGGGCCACAAAAGTATTCAGAATCAAACGAGAGTCAGAGTATTCGATGCAGAAATCAAGACTGCATGTTTAACTCATTTCTAACGAAAATGTCGCTTAAGCTCTTTACCTTTCCAGCAAAGATATACCCCATTAGCTACAAAAATTTGAAGTATCTAGCGAACGGTACTAAATTAGCTCGAAATTGTATGATTAAAAAAAGATACGCACAAATAGTGGTGGAACTCGGGTAAAGCAAGGAATTAACTGCTGACTTATTTTACCGAACAGCGCACCTTCCCGCTATCGTGGGATTCAGACGTAAGTTATTTCAGACGCATTAGATCCAAAAATCCCATCCTTAGCCGAGCGCCGATTCACATTAGCCGATTCCCAGATGAGCACATTGTGATGCATGTTTCCCGCGGTACGCCGGATGAGATACCTCCAGTGGAGAATGAACCCCGCCAGTGGCGCGTCAATCCGCGCCCGCCCCGCCGATCGAGGCTCCATTAATCTTATCTATTCGCGCCGGTGGGTTGAGCCAGTGGCGCGTATGGGATACTGGGGCCTTGCGGCATAGGGTAATTAGGATATATATAACACACTTTGCGAAATTTTGTTTTAAGCGGTGGAGGTAACTCATTTTAGCGGGGTAATTTATTTTATCACGACTCGGTTTCAATGTTTCATGAAGAACAGTGAGGTAATTTAAGACTTATTCTTGTAAGGGATGAAAACCTATCCTAAAAGTTCTGATCTCATCAATTTTCTGGAAATCGAACTATTTCAGAAAATTAATTCTGCTCAGCCGTTATATTTTGTGGTTAAATCAATGATTAATTGAGTGATAAAACGCGCAGGTTGTCAGCTCTGGTGTCATTGAATTTGCACACGAAGTTTTTGAATAATTATGAATATTTTCATCTCCAAATATCATTTCCATCATCAGCTATTATGCTTTGAAAATCTATTTTAAAAATAAGGCAAGGTGCCGTAGAAGTCAAATAGTTAAAATTTTATGTTGTTACTATTTGTTGTTTCACATTTATTTAATATTAAAAAAATGAAAGAAATACCAAGCTTAATTGTTTTAGAATAATTAATATTCTCAGCATAATTCTGGTGAAAGATCAGCATTCAAAATGGATCCGTTCGAAATGGCTCTAGCCGTGTTTGTTGATCAGATCTGAATAACTAGGTATTTCTCCACCTTGCTCTTTCTCACCTCCTTCACCTCTCCGCTCACTTCAGCCTCAAAACATACCCAATTGGGGATGCCATAGTCTGACTGGCTCCTGGTAGTTGGGACTCTTGTGCGGTAGTCCGAAAACTGTTTGTTCCATAGTTTTCAATCCAAATCTTGGACAAATCCGAGTGGGAAAGGAAGTAATACATATATTTATGAAAAAATATTAATTATTTTTGTTACGTCATTCTGCAATAATAATAAATATATAGCAATATTTTATCGGTTAGTAAATGAGTGAACGAACGTGTCGGATTCCCACCCGGGCATCATGAGTTCAATTCTTCTGATAGCTAAGTCCTCCATCATTGCATAAGCAATATTTTCCGCTTATTATGATGATTGTAAGAGTTTTTCAAATATTGTCAGGTTATTCGTAACCAGTGAATGTTTGTCTTTTTTTATTGTAAAATAAATATATTTATTAATATTACGAGTAAACATTTATTATTATATTAAAACTCTTAACCAAGTAACTTTTCGATTTTGAGTCAAAAAAAAATTAATCAAGTAACCTTGATACTTTTCTTGATTTTGAGTCAGAATTTTTTAATCAAGTAACCTTGATACTTCTCTTGATTATGGGTTAAAAACTTTTAACCAAATAACCTTAATTTTTAGCTAAAAACTTTTAATCAAGTTACCTTGATACTTTTCTTGATTTTCAGTTAATTTTTTTTAATCAAGTAGCCTTGAAACTCTTCTTGATTTTGAGTTTAAAAACTTTTAATCAAGTAACCTTGATATTTTTCTTGATTTTGAGTTGAAAAATGGTATTTTATAAGTACCCAGCAGTATTTTTGAAATATGCCCTTGTCCTTGGTTCACAAAAGACGGAAATATAAATGCGGCAGTTAACCTCGACAGCCCTAATCCTCCGTACACAACGACGCCTCCTAACCCTTCGAGGGAATTGTCATGTGATATTGAATCGGCACCATTTACATACAGATATGCCGGGAACATCGGTTCATCTGGCTTATCCGAGTCTAGTGTGGAGCGGCCTTTAGATCTACAATTTACATTCTAGTACATGGCCCTGGATTACATTGATATTCATTTATATGTTGAAGAAAAGGTAGTCATTAGTCAATTATATAAACATCGAGGCTCGCCTGCTCGGCATTTCCAAATGAAGGCTTATTATTAAAAAAAACTATTTATATTTAAATTTACGTTAGAGGTGCAAATCGAACTGGAAATAACGCACTTAAGGCTCAGCACCCGAAATGGCACTGAACGATACTTTGCAGCATTCTAATACAAGCAATATTGCACATGTTTTATCTGTACATTTTACATGGGCAGTTAGGAAAATGTCTAAGGTTTCCAGTGAGTAAAAATATTAAACTGTAATCATTTAAATTCTATGAAATCTATGTAAAATGCAGTTTGAAAACGAGCGCAGCCGTTTTTGAAGGTTTTACCTAAACTTTCAGAATGCATTTCATGAATAATTTAAAACATTACTGTTTAAAAATTTTATCCACTGGAGGAAACCTTAGACATTTTCCTAACTGTATAGAAATAACTTATAAATCATTTGTAGTATTGCTTGTATTAGAAAGCCAAAAGTGTGTATATTTAGGTGCTGACCCTTATAGAAGGAAATATTTGTGTGTTAAAAATAAAGCTGACTAATATGTTATAACTCATCAGCTAAATATTGTGATGTTTTTTATCATCTACCTATTTTTAACGTGTTAAGACGAATTTGAGAATTCATAATTAAAATGCCGTTAGCTTATTTATTTTCTAAAAAATAATTCTGTGACTATAAATTCTTATTCGTGAAAACCTGAACGGCTTTTCCGTTAATAATAAAGGCAAATTGAGAAGTTGAATTTTGCCAAAAAAGAAGATGTGTACACCTTCTATGGAACGACATACGAGTATATTATATTTTGTGAAAGCAAGGAAAAATTAAAAAGTGTTATTTAAGTTGACGGGGTGACGGAAATGTAGAATACTACTGGGCCTGTGTTACCGTTTGTGAAAATAATAAAAGATTTGAAAATAAATAAATTATTAACATGTTGCATATTTTTGGTTCAATTAACAGCCCTAATACAAACATAGGAAACTGCCCTAAAAGCTTAGATGATAAGTATTCTTTGTCGTTCTTCCATCATTAAACATACTTCCGCTTTGTATTCACTGGTGTTTTACACGTGTAAATATTAACTAAGCTCACTTGTTGGAGTAATTATTAATTCCGTAGGCCCGCCGGCTATCTCTAATTTTGAGGTGAAGTTGTAAAGCAATTACGGACAGCTTAATGTAATGTTATTATTTTATGAATCTTAAACATTTTAGTACAGTTTGGAACACGTGGCGTTAACGTGGTAATATATACGCGTAAACAGCAATAAATCAGTTTTTATGTATGAAAGTAAGTTAGGTTATTTAAGGAGTTAATAGGGTAAACTCAAAGCGAATTATGCCGAACGGCTTTTGAAGTTATCAGAGTGACAAAAACTACGTCGCCAAATTGCATTGAATAAAAACAATCCGATTTTCACTTAATCGATGTTTACCTTCAGTTTCCTTCCCGATCGGGACGGAGAGACATTCGGCAAAACGACAAAACTTATACCGAGGGGAGCGCGGGGCAAGAGGGGCGAGCGGGTTGCTCAAATAAAACAACGTCGAGAGTCGAATACTTCGCGAGTAGCACATGAAACTTTAAAGCGCTCAAATACTTATCGATACATTAGTGGAGGAAGGTGGGGCGGCGATTGCGACCACTTTCTTTCCGTACAAAGGAGAATGAACGAGCCACACACTTGTGCCGCCAGAGTGCGCCCGATCCTTGGGAAATGTTACAGCTACAACATGTCGAAAGGAAAAAAAAAATGCAGCAAAGTGTCCGGGCGGGGGCCGGCTTTATAATGACTGGATAGGAGCGGCGTACGTCTCCAGCGTTCGAGCCTTTCTCTTTACCGTTTGACTAACCCCGGGAGTAGGTACACCTTTCCGAGAGTAATGGAAATACTCGAGCATACGAGAGGGCAAATCAATCCCTCCGACATTTCCAAAACCAATTAGAGGGCATTATTATATTAGAGCTTGTTCCGATATTACTGAAATATCTTCAATATTTGTAGGTATATTTTTAAGTTCCGAACCAATCATACTAAAATAAATGAAATCCCAATAATGTGACATAAATTCCTAAAATCCATAAAATGTTACATCGATGAGTGATACTAACCAAGTTATAACTTATATTGATTAACTATTCAACCAATGTCCTGAATCCATTTTACCGAAATAGGGTCGTAAAGCGTATTTAAAAAAAGGGCAGTAAAATATCATGAAGCGTGACGTGACAAGACAGTAGCGGCCCCCCGCCCCCCGCCTCATGCCCCCGCCACAGCCCACGCTCTGCCCGGCTCGCGTAGGCCACTCATTTGATTCGACTGTCATTCGATCACCTCACGGATGACGGGGTAATTCCCTCTTTTTTGCCTCAAACCGATCGTATAATGTGAAAAGTGCGCGATCGGCATTTTACGGCGGGACTCTCCGGAATTTCGGAAGTTGGGAATTGTAAGGCACATTTGGCGGCAGAAGAACGAGGATTCGCTTTGCAGCCTGCGGGGGAAATGAAGCGTTAAATACAAGATAAACATATTTCGCCATTTTGACGAATGTCAACAACAACAATGCTTGCGCGGAACAAATGCGTCATTTTCCAAGAGGCGCTAGCTTCCCGAGAGCCTAACTTTTTAACGTTTCATTTCGACACGCCTCATAAAAATTCATCGAAATACACAAAGCTTTTAAATACGATTACGGGAAATTTACGGCGGCTGTTAAAGTAAATTACTCGGCCAAAGTGTAGGAGGGATGATCCACACATCTAGCTTTGGAAAAACTCAATTACGCTACAAAAATGAAATCCTTCTCGATGAAATGAAGGCGCATTGTAGGATATGGTATCATAATGCAGCAATGAACATTTAATGTCAAATTTCCCGCATGTCAATTTGTCATCACCGTCAAACGCACATGTTATTGACGCATGCAAATACCACCCCCTATTCCTACATCTCTTTTTATACCCGATGTGAAGATTGGAGAGTGTCAATGTATTTTTGTAAAAAATGTTCATTTAGCTATCTACACGCCTTTTAAATGAAATTTTAACCACGTGCGACAAAAAAAACTGAACCTCTTAATAATTTTATGGCAAGTGTTATTGTAAATACAGACATTTTTGTAAACAAATATTGAGATATTATTTTCAGGCAAAGCATAATGAAAGTGTCAGGCCGTCTCTCAAAAGCAGTGCCTCTATTATGTAGAAAATAAGATTACAATATATGATACATACGCGCTCACTTCCCTCAGTGCTTAAGTAAATCCCGGAGCTTTTCAGATTTGGATTAAGTCTAGACGTATCGTGATATTTACTAAGCAACTTAAACATCTAACAATAACTTCTGCTTATTTTTAGATGACGCTCCGGAAAACATTTCATTTATCTTTCGAAAAAGTTTATTCGCGAGTGTATCCACTCGCGATAATTTTAATTCGATCCACATTTAAGTTCTATTAATTAATTAAATAACAAGAACTGTTCTCGACGAAGATAAACATAACGTGGATATTTATTTTGCTAGCGGACTTAAAGACGTTGGATTCAATTAAAAGATGGCTAGAAAGTTGTAAACCTCATGTAATCCCTGATTCGGGGGAGTTTTTGGTTATATTAAGGACTACCGGTTTAATACCGGGCTATCATTTTTTGGAATCATTAATTCCTCCAGAGCTAAACTCCTAGCGGAAGTTATCAAATTACATCGGAGATCGGAGGGAATTACGAGAAATAATAATAACACATTTATCCCGTGTTTTATGAATTATTATTCTGGATTGTGCAGATATTTGAAAACATTACGGATTACGTGTAGCAAATGAGGGATGATTTTTTAACCGTGATAAATCAACTGATATCAGTGATGATCCAATAAATATTGTAAATTAATTGTGTTGTGGTAATATATGATCTGCAATGTGATTAAAACTTAATTTTACTGCCTACAGAACCTTTATGCAGTTGATTTTTTTTTTATCCTTTATTTTTTTTTTGTTATCGTTATAGTTTATTTCACTTTCTTTATGAATAAGTTCAAATGGTAAATATGTTTATGAGATTAAATAACAAAAAAAAATTTTCCTTGAGAAACAGTTAAATATCGTGTTTAAAAATGTTCATGCAAATGTGACGCGCGCAAGAGATTTTCAAAATAATGAGACTCGAAAACAGAATACTAGAAAAGCAGTTTTGACACCTCTTAGCTGAGTGCATCGAGTCTTGTGAGGATTGCATCTCTTGCAAACCACATAGTGCACTAGAGCTAGAGCAAAATGCAGCCACCAGTCACTCGCTGTACCCGTGTTGAGAAAGACTTTACCAAAAATGTACCAAAACGGACTAAAATAGTATATATATATATTCGTGTAGAGGTATAGAGCCTTCAGGTCGGCAAACAATCGGATTCGTTTCCGCCAGCGCCAGGAAGCTGTAGGCAGCAGCGGGAAATAGCGAGACATTTACAAATACATTCATAATGAAAACCAAAAATAGGCGGCCCGCTGAAAGCTTTCACGGCCTCAGAAGTAGATCGTTGCTATGAAATGCCATCTGTGGAAAAAGCACGAAACTGTACAAGTTCAATATCAAATTTCAACATTTTGAAGTGAACTCTGCCAAAGAAAGCCCTGGACAATTTTGTTTGAGGGGGATTTTAAGAGGGTTCTCATGTTAACTTATTTCAATTGGTAAAAAGTGAATTTTTTTTTCTCAGGAATGGGAAAATAATCTTCACCCGTGTTAATTTTTTTATTTTTAAAATAAAATTGAAACCTTAAAAAATTAAACTTCTAGTCAGTATAGCAGAACATCTATTGTTTTAAACAGGAGATATTCTCATACGAAAAGTTTGGTGTCAAGCACATTAGCACATTATTTTCTATCTAGAAATTCTGTCAACGCAACTACTTGTACTTTCAGCTCGAATCCTTATTTCTGTCGTGAGATGCAATGAATTGAAATAGCCATTTAACTAAAAAGAAAACAAGAAGTTGTCTTTTCCAATCCGAAACCCGGACAAAGCAGAGGTAGTAAAGCTGGCAGTAAAAATAATTTCTTTTGAATATTTGACGTTTTACGTTATTTTCTTACGCCGCTTGGTGGATCGCATACAATAGGAATATTGCCGCCAGGATGCAGCGGGTCTCGAATCGGGGGTCCTCTCCCCGCGTGGGACCCGGGGCGTGGAATGGAATTTCAAATTCACCCATTTCCTTACCTATTCTTATTTTTTTCGCGCGAAGATCGTTCCTAATCTGCGGCGAGGCGCTAGATGGCGCATGTGTTTCGCGTTTCGCGAAAGGAATATTACACAGAGAAAGCAAACCAAGGTGCAATGGATAATATATAAGCAATTTGCACGTTATGTTTTTCGGCCCTACGATGCAGTAGAATCTGAAGAAAGTTTAACTGTTTTAAACATCCATTTGGGAGACTTTTAAAATTGTTTGCTTAATAAAATAACGTTTGTGGAAGTGAATTAATTTTTTCTTTACAGTAGATTGAATTTCTTTAAAAAATTCTTAAATTTTCTTAAATTTTTAAGAGTCATATTATAATTAACGAAAGGTCAATGGTAGAAAAAAAAGACTTTTGTTGAAATAATAAACAACACGGCAATAAATTGTACAATTTTTTTTGTATATTTCAATCAAGTCTAACGTCCCAACCGTTCTGAATAGCAGGATATTTCACTAGGAAGAAGGATGGATGAGAGAAAGGTTGGGAAGTACCTAGCTATTCTACCACTCTTTCCCCAAGCGATTTATCACAAATGAACCTTGCATCTTTGTATCTACCACTCTTTCCCCAAATATCATAAATACCTTGCATTGATCTAAAACTAACCACTTATTATAATTACAACTTATGTATTTTAGCCATAAAGCCAATAGTTAATGAAAATAGCAATGCAATAAGTGCTAATCTTTATGAAAATGCATTCTTTGTCCGAAGTATTGAGAACAAAATGAAAGCTGGTAAATAGAACCGTAATTTTCATATCTGTGTTTTATTACTGAGTCGTAACAGCGTAACTTTTAATTCAATTTTCTTTTATAGACAAAGTTGAAATTCAATACACTGACTGCACTCTCCCGTGAAATTTTATGCACTTGCCAATAAACTTGCTAACTACAAATATTTAGCAACCGCTTCTTTGATTGTAAAAGTTTCATGTTTTATTAGTTTTAAAACCCTTGACAAGAAAATGACTGAAACAAAGTTTTTTTTGTAAGGATTTATTTTATTCACTCACAAAAATACGAATGAAATCGAAAATCATTTCCTACATACGAGTACAAACATTTGTGACATCTAAGAAATGTCCGAAAGTTAAAAAGGTCATCTAATGATGCAAATGAAATCTCTAAGCCGAATTCTAATGCGAACATATTAGGAAGGTAGGTAATAGATTCCTTTTTTATATCATCTTTCAAGAGGAGAAACGTTTCTCTATGACCTCTAGAAACACAAAGATTACTTAAACCTCAATTACCCTCATGCGTTAATTATTAAGTTCCTATGTTTATTCGGCTGAACGCAGAAAACTGACTGTTATAGTCGTATGTATGTAATGCTTTTGATTATTTAACAACTCAACAAATTTATAACTAACTAACTAACCATCACGCCGTATGCCGGAAGGATAGACCGCATACAACTCTATCTTGGCACACACTCCTTGTTTTATTCACATTCATACATTGCTTCGCAATACTCTTCTGTTAATTTGACTCTTGACATGACCAAACTCAAGTATTTGATTCATTTGATCGTGCTACGTCTTCCTCGACTTTTTCTTCCATTCATTTTTGCGTCACATTTTCACACTTTTTTCTTTCTTCGTTCTTCTCTCTAAATGCTCAAACCATCTAAGCGTCCCTTTCTTAATCCGACAAACTTACTGAAAAAGCAATACACCCTGAATAAGTGCATCATTCTTTGTGAAGATTGAAATAAAACGCTAACATTCCAAAAGAAAAAAGGAAGAGAACTCGTGAAAGAACACCCGAAAAGCATTACTGATATTCCAAAGATCCCTTTTATTTCAGTTTCCAAACTTCTTTCTGTCTACAAATATATTATTATTGGAGTTCTCAGATAACTTGCTGAAGCAAAGGAAAGGTGGCACTCGATAGTTAGTTTTAAGTCTAGTTCACTTTTGTTCAATCAAGACGGGCTAAGACAATTTTTACTTCACCACCAGAAGGGAAGTTTCAAAAACTCGACCGAGTCTTCAGTGGCTTTTATGACATTGGGCATTATGTTGAGTGGGTGAGTCACAGCCATCGCCGATCATTGGCTGCTGAAACCCGCCTTTATCCTGGCACTCTTGGACTGTTTATTTATTCTGTACTCTTGAAATGCATTGGGGATTTCCCATTGGAAAAATATTTGAATTTTTAAAAGCCCCTTCGATGGAATTATCACTTAAACTCGTGAATTTCAAATAAGTAAACTTGTAAAGATAAGAAACCGAAATTTTGTTAGAATTGGTAAAAACACAGCCCATGACATAAAATCTCTCTCGAAATGAACTCTCCTATTATGAAATCTGTCTGGAAGTATTAGGTCAGTGCAACTATTGTCTGGCTTAGAACTTCATTTCATGATGAGCTTTGAAATATCTATTGAAAATCACAAAAAATAACACAATACGCCATTTTTTTTGCACTACATACTTGTTCAGTAGGAATAAATCCGCATAGAAACTATCAGCTATGCATACAATTGAAAGCTGACGAAAATTATGTTTTAAAAAGCGCATAAAGGTACTCAGTCGGTTAAGAGTTTATGGTTCAGCACCCAAAAATACAAACTTTTTGGCTTTCTAATACAAACAATACTCAAATTATATATCTGTTTATTCTGCATGGGTAGTTTGGAAATTGTCTAAGGTTTTCAGTGGTACATTTCTTTTACAGTGATATTTCATTTTTTTTATGAAATGCATACTAAGATTTTAGGTAAAGCGTTAAAAAATATCTTAGTTGACTTTCAAACTACATCTTAAAGTAACATTTTGTATAGGTTATTTATTATTTTTATGTTTTTCATAGAATTTTAAGAATTACAATTTAAATATTTCATTCACTGGAAATCTTAGAAATTTTTCTTACTACCTATATACAATTTACAGATAAATCATTTGTTTATAGTATTACTTGTGTTAGAATGCTACCGTGATGCTTAGCGCCATTTTGATTGCAGAGGCTTAAGTTGTTATTTCAAATAAAGTGGTATTTTTTTTTAATAAAGGGTTAGTATTAAATGCTTTTTTCACTCGCTTGCTTACTTCCGATATGGAATGTGTGTAGTAATTAGAGTCGTAGACGATACGTTCCGAAGTGGGTAGGCAGTACACACGGTACCAGCTCGGTCCGCCCTTTACTTGTAAGTCACCCCCGTTCAAAGAAGATGACGCGCGGCAGCCACCTTACTCTCCCGTCAATCGAGTAATATGTACCAGCCCCCGGTGATCGGGGTGTTTATGTGCGCGGAAGCAAAATGATTCATTACGCATTAAGAAAAATAATAATTAAAGAGTGAGAATGCTTTGAAAATGCAAACATTTTTTATATTTTATAGTGAATACCGCACAACAGTCCCAACTGCTCCCAACCGTCTAGAGCCAGTGAGACTATGGCATCCTGAATTGGGATATGTTGTGATCCTGAAAGTAGTGGGGAGGAGAAGGATATGGGGAAGAGGAAGGTCGGAAAGTACCTGGTTATTCGGATCTGGTCACCAAACACGGCTGAAAGCCATTTCAAGCAACGTTTCGATTCTGAATGGTGGTCTTTCACTTGGTCGATACTTAGAGTATCTACCACTCATTTATTTTTATACTTTTAATTTTTTTTGATTTTATGATAAAACATAATTTAGAAATTAAATGTTTTAACTTCGCACTCATTTCTTTAGTTATTTGATCGAAAATACCAACCGGTTTGGCATAGACATGGGTTGGCCAGAACTATCAGAAATCTGTAGCACGGTTGGGTCGAAAACGTTTGCTCTTTTACTTATAAATGACGTGTAAATGTTACGCATAGTATAAGGTAGAATTAGAAAAAAAAAATGCTATGTCACCACGGTTTATGCGTCTAATTCAATGGCCTACGTCCGGTGTAACTAAACCAATGCTGAACCGAGGCGTAAAAATCTAATAAGTAAGATGGTTGGTATTTTGATATAATTAAAGTTATGTTGTAAAGTAGCGGTGTTCACTATCCTTCCGTGTGTTTGGTGTGTATGTTAAATTAAAAAAAAACATATAGTTATAAATTGTGTAATTTAGCTATAAAAAGTTTTATGGAAGACTGTTTAAAATATCTGCAAGTTCATCAATTGAGAGATATATCGATTTTCTACTTTACTATTCGCCAAATAAACCTTCGTTAGTGATCTTATTGAATTCAGTCATAATATGTAAATTTATTTACTGTTTTCATCCCACTAAAGTAAAACATAATAGGGGTCTGTACATAAGGAACAAGATTACTCGGTATTATTAAAACGACCACTTTTTAAAGTAATTTCAACAATAAAAGGTTCGATCGTAAAAAGAGGTTAAAATCAATAGATATTTTTAAAGCCATAAAACAAAGAGCTAAAAACCCATAAATTCAAATCAAGGAAGCATTTTCGGGGAACTTTATTTTTTAACAATAGAAAATACGCTGAGCTGATTTATTGAAGTGGAAATAGTACGAGCCCTCTGTATCGCGGAGAAACCTCAGTACGTTATTTCACTTTTGGACATTCACATTGTGGTGTCGTTCTTACAGAACGTCAACATGACTATACTAAGATAATACTGGACTATATCTGCCTTTGACATAATTATATAGAAGAGCAAAAACATAGTGTAGAAATAAATTTAGGCAGACATTAAAGATAAAGAGTATTTTACACCAAATGTAGCAAATTTCAAATTCCAACACAACTCTGATTTTATATTTGTTTTATGTTATAAATAACTTTGTACATCTATTTTTCGCCTCAATCATTTAATTATTTAACAAATAAACACATTTTTTACGTTGATATAACAGCTAAGCACCCTTGAGGTGATATTTCACGTAAAATGGCGCTATATAAATTAGCCAAGTATTATATTTGCGTTTGTATACTATTGTCATATGAAAAATGTAGGTACTCAAGGAATTTATGAAAGAAAACTTAATCAATATCGTATTGCATTAAAATTCTAAAAATAATTAATATACTTGTACTTAGACTGCATGTAGTTGGTAATACATACACAGAGGTGGCTGATGTGTTTAACTGCACGAAATATAGATACAAGAAGACTATAACATCATACATCTTTCATCAATAATATTTTTATGTATTTGAACACTATTTTTTACTACTCTACAACTATTCCTTATTTTGTTTGTGTATATAATTCTCATTTTTTCACTGTCAATTGTAAACCTTTAATGTAAAAGCCCTCACGGGCATATACAATAAAAATAAATTAATAAACAAATATTTGGATAATTTGTATGGCGCCGTTTTTGTGATAGATCACCTCAAAGGCGCTGTAACCGTGCCGTTGCAAAAAACTAGTTAATTAATGATGTAACACAATGATAGCACTTTACTTGGAAAGTGATGTCTCATTTCCGGAAATCAGCGTGGTAAAATAAGCGTAACAAGCTTGCAATGAGTAAATGCTATTGAGAAGTGAAAAATACAATTGATTCTAATTGGAAAAGTTGGTGCAGGAACGCAAAACAAGCCCGCCGGAGGATTAACGCCATCGCGAGACATGCAAATTTCCCGGCGTATGTACGGGAAAGTTAATAAAATCCATGTACCGGTCTTATACGGTTTCGCTTGATTCCGTTTTAACCGCCAGACTTAAAACTGCACCAACTTTGCCCAAGCACAGAACTTGGAATATCTTGCAAGGGGGGAGGGTTGCGCGAAATGAAATCCGGGCGATTCACGGGGCTGCGACGCTGCCGCCACCGCCGGCGAAAAACTACCATGCAAATGTAGTGCAAAATGTCACGCAAAACTTTTGTAATTATCACATATGCTTTCGAAGCTCACGGGCACGTTATGGACTGAGTGTTGATTACGTAAATATCAAGGAAAACTATTCCACTTTTATTTCCTTAACACACAAAGTAAAGATATTCGCTTTTTTGCTAGTGTTGATTAAAAACCTTTTTACACAATCTATTGTACTGCCAGATCTTTTTTGTGTACAAAAGACATTTATGTCACAATTCTTGGCTATATCTTCTGTAATACTTTTTACATATTCAGTTTGAATGGAGTTATTTTCAAACCAAACAATATTCTGTATTAGAATTTCTATTAGTTTGAAACAGGTTGTGATGAAGAATCAATCGATTTTAAATGAATCAATTGATCAAAGCTTAATCGAAACAGGTAAAATTACGGCTATACAGATTCCCGAAATCATTTTAAGATACGTTTTTGTAAACAAGATGTATGAGAGTGAACGTAAAATGAAATAGCAGATTTTCCTTCGCCATAACTTTGATGGGTTGCTCTAACGACAAAAAAGGCTATCGCGTTTAATATGCAATTGCTAATGGTTACGCTAAGAGCGTTCTGCGCATTAGGTGCGAGGATATACCCAGTACATGCGTATGACATTCAACTTATCATCTCCTTAATTTGTCGACGAGTGAGACGTCCGCGATAGTAAAAACCATCCATTTGCGTAAGGCACTCGGCGTGAGAAATTGTTCGCGTCAGGGACAGGACCTAGAGAGGGGGATGGGAAAAGCCACCCTGGAAAAATCCGCCCCTGATAATCCCGCATTGAAGCTCACCCTCCCTAGTCCATACATTTCAGCAGGTCGGAGGCAAGGAGGTCGATTGGAATCCATTACTTTTTATTGAGTTTTAAACAACCAGCTGGGGCGAAATGAAAATAAATGTTGTTAATTGTACCGGTTTAATAAAGGACCTGATATGTTTTTACAGCCAAAGTGGGGCAAGTGCGGGGGCTGGCTTGGCGACGCACAGATTCGTCTTTATGAAGAGTTATTATTCTTATGTCAGAGATTACCATAATTGGAATTTGCAAAACAATCATTTAAAAAAGTAAATATAATATTGGATAAAAGGTGTAGTTGGAAACAGGACCGCCGTCACGCGCGGCGGATCCAGTATCCGGTTCAAGTCCAAGCGGCAAACAAATCTTTGTTTTTATATTTGTGTTTTTTTTCAGTCTTTGAATTTTAATAATGATTAACACAAATATGCAATTGTTTGAATGCTGTCAAGACTTTGAATATATTATGTATAATACTTATCGGAAAATTTGTTTACATTTCTAATCAATTTGCAGTTTCAAGGTGACTTCTTCAGCGAGCAACGTAATTCTTAGCACATTTATAGGAGCTTTAGAACTTTTGTTTTACTCTTTAAAAATAATACCAGATTTGTTTGTTAATTATTATGACTTGTCAAATACGTAAAACGTTTTAAAAATAAATTGTCGTTTCAATTTCGGATGAGGTTGGGTAAAAACTGTTTGCAGGTAAATACAAAATGAATTGTTATTTTCTAATACAATAATGTAAACTATTTCCATATGATTTATTTAAGTCGTAATCGACTTGTGTTATCGCGGGTTTTTTTTCAGAAGTACCATAAACGTTTCTTGTTACATCTTTTTTTTAAGTTGCATTTTTTTTAAATATAGTTATCGTACAAACTGTACAATGCAAATGCATACAATTATTATCTTTGCGATTTAATCCATTTATCTTCTGAGTTCTTACCTCTTTTTGTGATTAATGGGTAGCATTACCCACGAATGCAACGCGATGTCCCTTGAAAAACGAACATAGTTACGAGACTTGAATAATTTCAGTTCTTCACCGATGCAGCCCATAGACCGTAGACCGTATACCGTAGACCGTAGACCGAGCGGGAGAAGAGACCTAGAGGTACCCACCACTGTAAGTCAGGACAACTGGCTCAATCAATCACGATTCGAGCACCATCAACATCACTCGAGAACTTTCAGCCAGACTCGAAAACTTTGCACCGCTTCTCGTCAGTATCGCAGAATTACTATTGAACGGTTCTACCTTAGTAAGTTTAAATGATAGCTGGAGTTTTAAATTAACTTGTGATGATGTTAAAACAACAATAAAAGACATTGAAAGGCTAAAAAGATTTATAGACGCATCCTCAAAATATACAGAAAATTATTAGACATGGAAGTTTTCCACTTAGCAGCCAACATTTGAAAATTGTCCTAATTTAACCAGGTATTCAATAAACCACATCCTTTAATATTTCTTTCAACCATACCAATCACGCACAAACACTTTTTCAAAGCTATGCCATTAAACTTTATACTCCATGCCCACCTCATTCAAACAACCTGCAGATAATACACCAACACAGTTATTCCCGAAATTAATAACACTAATAAACCAAACACAACGCAACCCTTACAGTAATTGTATAATGTATCAATTGCTGTACATATGATTATTGCTTTCCAAATAGTTTTTTTTTCGGATAATGTTACTGCTTAAAGAACTGTTATAATTTTATTCTATTTTATTTATGTACCCTTCAATTATCATTATTTTTTTAGTATTAAGGCTCAACACCCACAAATACACACTTCTTGGTTTTCTAGAACAAACAAAACTGCACATTATTTATCTGTTCACTCTACACATGTTGTTAGAATAATGTCTAAGGTTTCCAGTGAGTAAAATTCTTAAACAGTAATCTATTGAATTCCTTATGAAATGCATACTGGAATTTTAGGTAAAACTTTCAAAAATGCCTTTGTTAGTTTTCAAACTGCGCCTTTTACTAAATTTTTTGTTTATTTTTTGTAGAATTTAAAGAATGATAGTTAAAAAATATATTCACTGGAAGCCTTAGACATTTTTCTAACAACAAATGTAGAATTTATAGATAAATTATCAGTAGTATTATTTATATTAGAATACTACAAAGGGACGTCAAGAGCCATTTTGGGTGCTGAGGCCTTAGTAATTTTATTTGTATGCGTACAAGTTTTATACGTTGTACTCATGTACCCTATCTCTTATATATTTTGTGATGTACTTTATAAAATGTGCATAGCCTTTATAATAAAGAATTTTTCTTCTGAAATGTTACATAGTGAAACCAATTTAACAAGTCATATGCAGCAATACACACACACCTAAAAGTTTAACTGAAATATGTAAATACCTCAGCACGGGTTCTTCTAGCGAGGTTTATATATTAAACCATTTATAATATCAATACAATGACATTTTATTTGTTCTATTCTTAGACCCCGTTAACTTGTAAATGGAGAGCAACTAAATAAAATTAAAAATTAAAAAGAAGAAATAATTGTTAATGATGATACACGCTTTTAATGTGACTATCGCTACATTTAAAATAAATAAATAAGAAAACTACAATATCTTGGTCACATAGACCCACTTCAAATTCAAGATTTCTTTAGCGATTGAATAAGGAAGGATTGATATAAGAGGTAGCAGAGGAAGATATGCATTTAATTTTCAATGTGAAGATTGCTCTGACGAAGGCATCAGAAGAATAAGATTTTCATTTTACCACAAAATTTGTACAATATGCATAAATTATACATTCACGACAAATTAAAGAATAATATTTATCGTAAAATTTAAACGATTTTCATACGAAAATATATTGGGTTTTATTTGCGAAAGTTTGGGAATGTATTTACATTGATCCCATAACTTATACGAGTGCTAAAATTCAAAGCAAAACATTTGAAAAATATATTCACGATTGTTGGTGGATGAGGAGCATTTACATTGGAATCCTGACAAATATTGACTCAAAGTCAATCACTTAATTGTTCGTTTTTATACAAAGACATTGCATAATTTCCAGTCTTCACCCTATAATAAACTCTTTTTTATTAGAAAAACTGAAAAGTATGGAGTGATCAATACGACGTCAATATTGAAATTACGTTGCGGACTAAAATAGATGCTTTGACGTAGAAATCTAGGATTGAAAAAACTATCAAAATTTCACTAGACCAGAGCTCACCGTTTAATAGTTTTTGATAAATTAAACAATCGTACAGACTTTTTCTTTACAGTGAAAATAAGATATGTATTTTAAAATACCGGAAAATAAATTTTGAATAATATTAAAAAATAATAAATCAAGAAATTTATAACTACGAATGATGCATTATTTCTGCCTTAAGTGCAGCGTTACAACATGTTGCATTCCTTAAAGCTTATGGCATAAAGTCAGCAATATATTATATCAAGCATTAAAGATGCAGCGAACTTACAGCTATTTGAATTCAGATCCCTCTCCCCTTTATCGACAAACTAACCCACTGCATTCGCAGCAAGGTCAACCGTTTTTTCCCCGGCAAATATTCCCAGCTTTGGTCGTTTGCATATGTTTACCAATATGAAGATTTTTATTTGTCTTCCAGCGACAGAGGTTGCCGGGCTGGTAAATTGAAACAAGGAGTGAGTCGTGGTAGAGAATTACATTTCCAAAGTGTTTATAAAGTACTTTCTGGAAAATGTGTTCGTAGTTTTGCGCCGTGGGACACACGACTGTTTGTTCGTCTTTGCTCCGGTTTATCCACGCGATGTCCCACTTTACCAGGGGTGGGGTAACTACTGAGAGGAAAGATCACAATAAAAATACTACAATGATCTATAAGAGGTATGGGAAAATAAAATATGTACGTAAAATTAAATCGAATTAATTTCGGCATTTCGTTAAGAGGAAAAGTGTTATTTTAATTAAACAAGCGTTTTCAAAATTTTATTCACTTCTGATAGTATCCATATTTTACTTCACATAGTTCAAGACATATTTCATCTTTTTAAATGATACGTGGAAAGTTTTTAAGGAAATGTGAACTGGTTTTTGAAGAGACTTAGACTTAGTAGAGGGAGGAAATATAATATTAAAGCCGGAAAATCATTCCAAAGCCCAGATGTTAAACAAAATAATCACTTACAACAGCCGGTTATTTTGTGATAAATTTCAACCATGTAGAAAATATTGAGGATAATAATAAATAGTGAATTTTATGTGTCCTAAGACCATATAAATTTTATTGTGATAACTAACGTTTAGTGTACTTTGTAAAAAGCTTTAATTAAGGTTCATTTGTATTGTACATAAAATATTATTTAAAAAAATTATTTATTCATAACATTCAATAGCTGACTTTCGAATGAACTTGGATATTAATTTATAATAACATTTATTTGTACCCTTGAAATAATCCGGTTACCAATTAAATAATTGGTTTTAAAACAAAATTTTATATCTTATATCTTTTCGCAAAGCTTATTCGACACTGCAGTGTACGTAAGTACATGCAGAGATCGAAAATTTAATTTTAAATGTTTTCTGTAGTAATGAAAAATCTGTGCGCGAAAGAGAATCTCATGTTTTTAGGCAGGTGTAAGTTGAATTTTTATTTTATATACGGGCTTACTCTTACACTCAAAGAGTCAAAAGTTCTCGACCCCTGAACTACGCCCTTCGTGGAGCAACTCTAAATGTAAAAGCGAATGAGGTAAAATTGTATATTTTTCTAGTTGTGTAAGCTTTTAAATGAAAAATATGAAATGCAAAATACAAGAGGCTAAACAATAATATGTCAACAACAGAATACATTTTCAGCGTTTCATTACTTCATGATCAAATTCAGATTAATTTGTAGTTTATTAGTTAAATAATGGACCTTATTGAAAATCTATTCTCCTTTTTCATAAAAGCCATCAATATCACCTGTCATAACATTAGTTGATAATGCTTTCACATGGTCACAAAGTAAATGCACCCCCGAGTTACACTGCCTAGAGCACGTGAAAATAATGATGACAGTTATGGGTTTGAGGTGTGGTATGTTCAGTACGTGTACAATATGTTCTTAGCATAGAATTCCCCGCTAGTTAAAAATATATTGGCTCATGCGAGGTTGATCAACAGGCTTCAACCATTTTTTTAAAAATCCGTGGCTCGTTTTCCAGGGAAATTATATTTTCATTAAAAGGCGATTTTTTCACACAATCATTTTAAAGTACGTAAATATTTTAATATCTTTTGAATTGTCCGCTATATTCGTATTTAATATTTGCGATGAAATTAATTGATTAAGAACGAAACGATTTATATAAATGGCTTTATTTAGTTCAGCGAAAATTGATCAAAACGATTTTTTTAAATATGTGTCGAGATTTTTTTAGATCTATGGAGTATTCTTCGTAAAACGATTTGTATGCGAGTTCTTGAAATAAATTGATTGACAAGGCAGTGTTCCCAAAATTCTCGGACAAAATCTTTTATTATAATAGAATGATCCAAAGAAATAACGAGTTCTACGGATAACTGAATGTTGAATTAAATGCCCCCCTTAGAAAATCATTATCCTATTCTAAAAGAAACGGATTCAAGCTTTGGTAGCTTTCATTTTCAAAATAATTATTACATCCACATTCCTCTGTAGCCTGCGATCATTTCAGGAAACGAAATACAACAGCATTGATGCCATTCCTTGTACAATCTCCATTGTGATTATTATTACCAGGATGTCAGTGAGTGGAATATTTCCCAAGATTCAATGTCATAAACTTAATTGTGATTTCGTATTTCTCGTGAGTTTTCGAAAATGAATGTATTACATCTAAGTTTTACAAATCTATGCGAACATAAATTATCACAGTTGTGAAATTTTTTTGACAAAATAAAACATCCGATCTATTAATTTATGTTTTTTTTGTCATTAGGGATTTCAGATTAAATGTCACAAGATAATAACAAAAAAACCATACTACCTAATTAGTAGGAGTTTTAGGTAGACACATTTTGTTGGTTATGGCGAATCGAAGCTCTCCCTAGATAAACTGTATTATCGTTAAGTTATCGATGCAAATCATGCTATAATAACCGTGTTGGCTATAGCGATTCCACTCCCTGGATATACTGTATTGCGAGAAAAGTTCTCGATGTAAATCATGCTTTAATAACCTTGTTGGCTATAGCAAACCTCTCACTGGATATACTGTATTGCGAGAAAAGTTCTCGATGTAAATCATGCTTTAATAACCTTATTGGCTGTAGCGAACCTCTCACTGGATATACTGTATTGCGAGAAAAGTTCTCGATGTAAATCATGCTATAATAACATTGTTGGCTGTAGCGAACCTCTCCTTGGATATACTGTATTGCGAAAAAAGTTCTCGATGTAAATCATTCTATGCAATAACTTTATTTCACAAGTATTACTACAAAAGTTCGTCCCAATATTTACTGAAGATCTGTTTGAAGTCTGTCTGCAAAGCATACAATACCGAAAGCAAACTATTTGGGAAATTCGGGAGGAGTTAAATCTTGCATTACGCACCGTCAGGCCCCGATATCCCCTGTGTTTGCTTTGTTGAAACGGACTTAAAAGACTTTAGTCACACGGATACCTAGAACACAAATAAAAAACTCGAAGGAGTCTTTTTCATTCTGGATGAAGATGTTTTAAGGGTGATTTATAATGAAGTAATTCTCGTGGCAGAACGGTTTAACACTATGACTGGCAGGGAGAAAAAAAGACAATATTAATAACACACATATTAAGTATTCAATTTCTTTGAAATTTTTTTGACAGTGGTCCAAACCCCATCAAAGGTATAGTGTTGGTAGTATACAAACGTACAGATTCAGCTTTCATATATCCAATTTATTGGCAATAATTGACGTTTTTTTACATTTAGACGATAATCGAATCGGCAGTTGAACACGAATATGTCCATATCCGTAATTGTAGCTTAAATAGAAGAAACATTGAAAAAAATTTAAGCGCATACATAACTGAGATATGTAATAAATATGAAATAATAACTTTGTATAAGACCACGGATTTTATTTTAATTTTTATGACCGACTGGTTTCACTTAGCTTAAGCATCATCAGGGTACAAAATTAATTGAAACAAAAAATACGATTAGTGCGGTTATACTTGTATAAACATACAGAGGGAGAACACAATGTTAAATAAAATAAGAGAACAATCAATAAAATAACATTAACATTATAACAAAGAAACAGAGAGAAAAAAGACAGACAATAAGAAATGAAAAAGGCAAAACGTCAACTGAGAAGGTGATAAAAGAATAATGAGAAGTTTTATGAGTTTACAGGAAATATACCTAATATTGGACGACTGGACAAAATACATAATTTAACCATGTACCCTGATGAAGTTTTAATAAGCGAAACCGGTTGGTCATCAAAACTAAAATAAAATTTATATTATTGTACAAAGTTACTATTTCATTTTCATCAAATGCCAAATGTCAAACCAAAAAGTGATTGCTTTCTACGAAAATACGAAGATATGTATCAAACAGGTTGCTTTATAAAGATTTTTCCAAGAAGTAGCGACATTTCCTGAAAATGTTTCACACCAACAAGCATTAATCCCGGTATATTAAAATCTTTGGGAGAGATATTGAATATTTATGGCAAGTCGGTAATAATATACAGTGAAAACATTGCAAGTAACCGTTCAAACATGCATTTTTTTGAGTTGCAGTAAAACACAATGGGAAAAGCGCTAATCAAGTCATCAGCACGGCGATTGACCCCCAGGTAAGCCGATGCATATTCACGAAAACAAATAATACGTTCAAATCTACATAGCATAGCGTGGCGGCGGACTTAAAAGAAATATCAAAGTCGCACCCCGCGTCAGCATTCCATTGAAGCTGTTCGTATTATTTGAATACATTATCACAGCAGAGTCGGGTGTAAATGTCAAGTGTATTAATAACAAGCCTGAGAAATTATGATTGATTCTTAAGTCTACCCCTTTGTAAAGTAATTAATAAAGTTTGCCATTAGTTTATGAAGCCGCACCTACTAACAAGATGCCGGGGCAACTTTCGAACTACTATAATCTTCCGGTGGGTCATTATGTTTGACCCTTCTGACTTCCCATCGGAAATATCTTAGAGGATATTGAAATTATCATCAATCTTATCGGAAGCTGCAAACTTCTCGCAAGCCAGTTAATCCCGTTAACCGCATTTTGAGCCAAATAAAAACCTCTCGTAGATGCGACGCAGAGTATAAATAACTTAAATTTACAAACAAACATAAAACAAAGGTTATTATTTTTTTAATAATATCGTTACTACATTATTTTATTAGTGTGTCATTAATTTTATGTAGGTGCCAAAAAATAAATAATAGAATATTTACGGCATATATATAAACAATTTAAAAACTAACCACCACGTTGTTTCTCCGTAGGGGTAGGTAGAGAAGACGGACCGCCAGAACTCTGTCTTGGCATCCACTCATATACATAATCTTTTGTTATTCTAACTCTTCACATGGCCCGATTCAAGTATTTGATTAAGTTGATATTAACATGTCTTCCTCGGGCGTCCCCGACTTCTTCCATTCACTCTTGCATCATATATTATTTTCACACACCTTTGTTCGATTTCTTCTACAATTTTAAGAAGTAATTATTATGAAATATGTATTTAGCAAAATAAATCGTAGAATTTGTTATGCATAACATTAAATTACGAGAGTTTTTGTATTTACAAACAAAAATCATAAATACACTGAAGACCACAAAAGTAATTAGGTATTATGAATATTTTTTCAAAAAGTTAATAGTTTCACAAAAAGAATATTATTTAATAAATCTATACAGTTTAACTACATTTTAGTAAATATTCTTGGTAATTGAATTGCATAAATAATAAATTGTAGTAAAATCAGGACTTTGAATAAAATTCCAATAGATGAAACTTGATTGACAAAAAAAACAATATAAAATATTTATTTGAAAAATCGGCAGGTCATTTCAAAGATCGGTCCGATCCGATATTGTCATTTCATTAAAGGGCGAGATAGTCCAATCTTCATAATATTTTAAATGAAAAATCTCAGAGTTGGCTGCGAACATCAAAAGGCGAAAGTGATTACGGAAAGCGGAGGTTCGTCTGACTTGCCATTAATTTTTCGCGGCCATCCCCCGGGCCGTTTGTTCAAGGTTTTGCAAACTAGAGACAGCCCCATCAGCTGCAAGATTTGGGCTGATCGCTAGCAACACCCGCTTCACATTAATTAGGACCAAATCAAATTACCATTTAGAATCCATGCTCATTAAATACATCCAGCTACAGATTATTTACAGATTTCCTTTTTAATTTTGTGAGAGATAGAAACGTTAATTAGATAGTGAAGTGGTTTTTGTTTGAAGATGTAATTTTAACGACAAGTTCAAAATTAAAATAACGTTATTTCTGTTAAAAAAAATTGACCATAAAGATTGCTATTGAAGAGATTTAAATCCCAAAAGCGTTTTAACAGAATAGGTTTTCGTTATTTCGTTAAGGAGTTCTGATAATCGTTTATAATTCTTATAAAGAGTGGTAGATACTCCAAGTATCGCCCTGGTGAAAGACCACCATTCAGAATCAAAACGTTGCTTGAAGTGGCTTCAGCCGCGTTTAGTGACCAGATCTGAATAGCCAGGTACTTCTCAACCTTCCTCTTCTCAATCTCCTTCCCCTCCCCACTACTTTCAGCCTCACAACATACCCTATTTGGGGATGCCATAGTCTCACTGGCTCTAGACGATTGGGATCCAGTTGAGACTCTTTTGCGGTATTCATATAAAAAAAAATTAAGGTAGGTCACCATTAAAACACCATTGCCTCAATTTGTAATGTTTTTACTTGATTCAACATAGGAAACAAACAAATCTCGATGTCAGATTGGCAGCGTCTCTCATTATTTAATTATTTAACAGAGATCTCAAAAAACAGTTATTTACCAAATAAATTAAGAGATGCACGATATAAAAAGTATTGTAAATACATGCATAGTGTAATAAAAGATACTAAACATTTATTTACATCCCAAATACAAGGTATTAAAAATCCGAAGGAGTTATATGAGTACAAACTGAAGTAGCATGATATGATATAATAACGCAAATAATATGGCGTATTATTAAATAATGGTAAATAAGTTTCAATTATTGAAACCTTGAACATTGGCCATTTAATGAAACGTGTATTATTTATAAGTGTGATTAATTCCAGTCCTGCATATTTCCTGTCAAACAATCACTTGAAATGAATAAATAAATACCTTGCATTTACGTGAGAACATTTCTCAATGAACTCTAAAACAATTATTATTTATGGAGTGAGTGAATCGTTCATTAAAATGAAAGTCGTTTGCCGGCACTTGAAATATCTCGGTACTGAACATCTCAAAGTGAAATAATGCTCATTTGCGAGTTTTCATTCGCAGGCATTACGGAGAGGCCGAAAGTAAAATAATCAATTACAACCAAATGATCCCAATTTAAGATAAAGATGAAGCGTATCCTTTAAAGAGAGGGGAAGAAGCAATTTCCTACTTCATCAGTTTTACTCATTAGCACGAGTTTCGGCCCGACTGTATAAGATATCTGCTTCAATTGCCAGTGTGAGTGGCGCGATTGTAAAACTCGACACTTTCTCAAAAAACAAATTGTCATTAACGCGATCCCGACTTCGAACCCCTGAATATTGAAACTAGGACGGATCGAGAGAGAAAAGGGTCTTCTCATTTAAATGAAGCCGTTCTGACGCGACGTAATTGCGGAACAAAAAGACGAAAGGTTGGTTACTTTTTTCTTTCAAATGAATTAACTTTATTGATTTCCTTTAAATATTTGTTAAATGTTAAATCATCTTCGGAAAATCGTTTTTACGCAAAAATCAGTGATGCTACTTAATTTGTAAAGATAAACAATTTAGTTCACGTGCTGTATATAATAATATTGATTTCGTTAATCTTTTAATCAAACCTGAATAAAACAACTTGTCTTGGAGAATGCTTGAGTTCGATTAGTTTAAACGAAATAAATTTTCCCGCCATGCAGTGGAATTTCGATGCACAGGTGAATAAAAAAATGTATTGCATCTTGAAAGCGCATTCAAGGAAAATTTTAACTTCGATTCTTTTTTGAACCCGGAAAATGCCGAGTAACCATTCATACAAATAATGCAGCGTTTGTTAAGTAAAACCAGATTTAAGAAGGGAATATAGTTTACGTAATCTATTTTGTAGTTTTGAAGAAAGTTAAACTTGAGATTTAATACGCTTTAACTGGAAATACTAAAGTTTTAACATCTGAAAGTCCATAATTCTCGGTATTATTTAGGGAACAAGCGTAGAATTTAAGCTGTATTAAAATGAAATATTATTATTTAAGCTCTTCTATTTTCAGCTTGATTTGAGGGTGCTAAAATAATAATTGAGCTTGATTGGGGTAGGTGTGAAGAGAAAATTCAACATTATTTATTATTTAAAACATAATTCATAAGTAGTAATTTAATTTTTAGATCTTAATCAGATTAAAATGTACTACGCCAAAATTCGTCAGTTAGTTTATTACAAAAAGGGAACTAATTTAAATGCGTTATTTTTCCATTGTAATTTGGAGTTGCAAGATATAATTATTGGATACATAGAATGCACCATAAAATTAATGAATAGGTTTGTTTGAAACTAAAAACATGTCGATGTGATTAACATTTCATTTCCATTGCTTTGAGTTTATTGATTTTCCTTAGGACATTGGGTAGAAAAGTTGCAGTACAGTAGTGTAACGTGTATAACATTGTTTCCATATAGGCGGTTAGAGAAGTATGTGATATCCATCAACATCCCCCAACTTGTTTCCACTTGGGTGAATAATCTCCTCGAAAACTAATCATCTTTACCGCCTCGCTGCAAAGTTAAAAACTCGTAAATTTGGCAAAAACACTAAAGTAACTACTCTTTCGAAAATACACATACTTCATAAATGGGAATAAGACGTTAGTCTACGGGTTCCAGGTCTCAGGTAGCCGAGGAGAAGGATATAGAGTGAGCCGGAGTTCCTCGCGAGTTGTTATCATAAACTTTGGCAATGTTTAAAATATAAATCGCAAGGGCGGAAGGCGCGTGGGCGGCGGGGTCGGAAATGCAATTTGTTTATAAACTATGCCCGCACACGACCCCTAACTTCGGCAATCATGTAGCTCGTCTGTGCCCGCCTGACATGTGTTGGGTGACTTCTCTTCCAACACTTCAAAAGCAACCAAATTGGAAGGAAATATAATAGAAGAAACGATGCCCATATCTGAATATTTATTTTTTACAATTTACCTGGACACTTAAAAATATATTTTTGATGGGATTGATTTAAAAGCAGTGTGGATTTTTTGTTTTAGTTTTTGGGTTTTTTCATCACCTTTTAACTAACATTTAAGAAACAGGTTTTTTTTTACCCTGGGGTTCCCGCAACTACGGCGTGACTATACGTCAAATATTGCACGGTGCCACGGCGTACTTCCTACACTATCCAAGCCGAATTTGTGGTGACGCACATGAAAAAACATCACGTATGCACGGGGTTTTAATGCTGCAAAATTAAATAAAAATAATATTTCAGATTGTTTGGAGCTTTTAAATAAATTAAGTCATTAAAAGACAGTCGAAGTATATTATAACCTAGATATGAAAACAATACAGTGTGTTAAAAACACGGTCAAATTAACAATACATATTTCACATACTCTATGAATGTACTCGTATAGTACTTCTAGCAAAACGTTACAGTCCCAAATATGAGGTAGGCTTTAAGCCCGGGAACTGAGTAGAACTGGTTGGGTTGGTTTGCTGTTAGTTGACTTACAGGCAACTGTTTGGCCGCGATATATTCAGTACCCGGCGGTGGTAGCTCCCGCCTCGCCCTCACACGGATTTCCTTACAAATTTGTATGCAAGATAACAATGTGTATTTTTAAGGAAAACTTGCCCGCTGCAGCGATGTTTGGCCAACTTTCGTTGTAAGCTGAATATATTACAAAAGAATCTGCCGCCTCAAGAGCGGGCGCTGAATTATTCGCTTTAAATTTATTTCGGGGACGATGTCTCAAATTGAAAGGTATTTCGCAGGTAAATTTTAAGACAAACATTCCACGTGGGAATTAATCTCTCTCTTGTTATTTGGAAATGTTATTATTTATACAGTACAGGGGACGGAAGATTGCACTTTTATTACGTTAATAAGCGTCTAACTTACGATAAGATACGATTTTCTTGTTTTAATTATAAAAGGGTATTATGCTAAATACTTTATATGTGTAATATCAGCATGTTATTTGGTTCTATTTAATTTATAATTTTTTAATTTTTTTTTTATTGACATTGTCTTATTAATAAAGCAGAAAAGATGTTTGTTCCCTCATCACTTCGCCTGAACACTTCGAACGGCCTCTCACGCATCATGAAATGCGAAAAGTTTAGGTATGGAATTTAATTTTTTTCGTTTTTAGTTTGCAGCAACATTTACATAATGATATCGTCGCTGGAACTGCAAGAGTCCTTAAGCGACATATCGGTCAAAAATGAGTTAAATATGCAGTTTTGATAAGTTTTTTTTCTGCATCAAATGCCCTGACTCTCGTTTGATTCTGAAGATTTTTGTGGCCCTTCAGCCATCTAAAATATATTTACCATTTGGGAGAAGGCTTGACTCCAGCAACACAAGTTTTCTACTTTTTTAGCATTTCGTCGCTTCAGGAAACTCAGTGAGTTAACTTTTTTTTAATCCTACCAGGTACTGAAGACTTGTATTTTTTATTGTAAAACAAAAATAACTTTAAAGTGCTCTGGTGTAAACTTCACAAAATGGCGCTTTAGCCCTTTTGCCTTTCTAGCGAAGATAAATTAAGTTTAGAAAAAAATAAGATAACGCGCCACGGTAATTGATTCATGTATTTAATTTGTTTATTAAGGTAATCCAGAATGTAGAAGACATATTTTTTGATAATTTTCAAATTATATCAATACCTGTACCTACTAACATAAATAGTATGTAGTAACGATCTTCGTAATGGCTGACTACGTGGTTAGCAAACCGATCAATCTTTGTAGAATGCAGAAGGGTCCGAATACACAATCACGCCATGCCCCTAATAATAGGTTTATTATGTAATGCCCTGACATAATACTATCGCAAATTGTTCAGGCTAAAGTCCTCGCCTGATCGGGGCGGCGCGCGGCGCACATCGCCCGTCTCTAATGCCGTCGTTATGAAGTTGGTTTCCGAATCGAGACTGTGGCAAGCACACGGCGGACGTGCATATTCATGGGCGATTGCCAAAGTGGTTGTGGGTATGCAGATCGGCGGCGGACACTCGCAGCGCCGGGACGCCGTGGTCGCCGATTCTCCGCCCGATCGACTTGACGCTTGATCGACTCACCGGCTGATCGATTGCTCAGATTATCCATGCATTACTGGTTTCTATATAAGTGCAATAGGGGGTTTCGTGGATCTTATCATGAAAAACGTAAGGCTTGGCTCCAACTGCATTTGGAGAAGAGTGTAATAAAAACGTTTTGTTTCAACTATATGAAATAATGTTTAAAAAACTACGATGGAATTTCTTTCTTAACTTTTAATTTTAATTTTTTTTCCCTGGAGTTTCACGACATATTAATTTTTTAAAGAAATAATATATTCCCGGGTTACGAATAACCCAATTTTCTTATAAATTCTACCTACTGTTATATCACAGCGGAAAATATTTATTGTGCAATGATGGAAAGATTGAACCCGCAATAACTCGGCTACTAACCAGCATCCGAATCATTATTTTAGGATATTTTAATTTAAAGATAAAAATTAAAATATACGTTGTTCGTTTCAGCTTATTATACAACGCGTTTCATGCTCAAACCGCGAAAAGTGTGGGGATAATTATTTACAAAATCTAAGGAAAACAAATTACACAGATATTTGGAACCCACCCGGGGTAACACGTACTGAATTTTATTTAAGATTTGCTGCTAAAATACGTAACCATTGTGAATGATCTTTTTTTATCAAAAAGTATAACAAATATATAACTTAATGCGCTCTTGAGTCATTTTGTTTATTTATGATTTTAATTCTAGACTATTGGCCAGATGAGATTTTGATTTTCATGGTATTAGAGGAAGCTTTTGCAATTATTTGTAACTTCACGGAATTTATTTAAAAGATACATCTTATTTGAGTTACTTCGTATAAAAATAAAATATATAACAAAACATTGCTAAGAAAGCATTTAGTTGGGTAAAAATTGAAATTAAAAGGACAAATATAATTTAGAAAACAAAATTGTCACCTGTAATTTTAAATTTCGGCCTTATAAAACACACTTTTATCAAAGTTTGTTCTTTATTTGATGTTTTATCATATTAAAAACATATCTCCTTCACAACGTTTCGCAACAAATCTACTGTATTTATATAAATTGTTTAGAATTGACTGACTGAATTGTAATAAGCGTTTGGTTAGTCGAACTATGGGCGGTCGTTTCAAACAGTTCTACTAATTCAATCGGCGCAGGTAAAATTGGCTAATATGGGACCTACAATTTTTATAATATCAGTGTGGCGGCGGCTAAACCAACATTTATCAAACATAACGAATCGTTTGCAATCTGGCGCCAGGTGTCATTGTTAAATAATATCTACCTGCATTCCAACGGCGTCAAATGATATGTTTTTAGTTTTAATATGTAACATATATTTACTGTGGACACTTGTAAAACCTCACACACTTTTCCACATATATACAGACCGACGAAAAGTCACTTGGTCGGCAAAATGAGTTGAAACTAAAAATGACATAAAATATTTTTTCAATAGATGATTTGCTCGAGCTTTATCAAGGTTTAATACTCTTGATAGAAATTGTAACTTAATATGTAATCGATTGGCAATGATAATGGCGTTTATAGTGTTACTTGCTACGTAGCAGCAAGTAACACCAGTTTTCATATATTATGCATTTTATTACTATTAAATTAATTAATCCATTTATTTTAAAGTATATCTATGAACAGAGTTATTTTGGTAGTTTTAGCATAAAACCGATTGTTATAAAAATATAATCATACTCTTATAACCTACACAAAATAACTTGATATTTTAAAAACATATTTGTGTGTTTTTGTTAAATTATTATAAACATATCGTATGAATTTCTCCAAAATAACCCCGAAAACCTCGTAAATGTTGAATTATTCAAACGTAGGAATCGATCGCATTCCACCAACTCAATATCGCATCTTTGATATGAAACAAATTGCGGTCACATGAGGAATGGGCACACAGAAGTGCACGCCACTGCAACCTTCATTATGCCGGGGAATCGAATATATCCTTTCCATGTTGGACTATTGCGGGATGAAATTTGCACAGGTAGACAAAATTACTATTCGCTCTTTCCGTGATTTATTGGGAGATTATTGGCTTTCGGGTCAAACTTGCAGCGGCTGTGAATCATGCGCGCTTAATATTTCTACTGCTGTGAAACTAGCCGGAATACCGAATACTTCAATAGAATCGATGGATTAAACATGAAATGTTTATTGCGCAAATTTACTTAAGACCAGTTTGGCCTGATTTGGTCAAATTGTATTACCTATGTAAACGTTCCACTGCAGATAGAAACCTTTGAAATGTTGACACATAAGAGCATCATCAAAATATTCTGGTCAGATAGAGTAACAAATTTAGAAAGCCTTTTCAAGGGGATATAAAAATAAGAAACCTCCTTTGTTTTAGTCACATCATGAAGAAGGAAAAATTAATACAAGATTATCAAACTGATAATCTCGGGGAAGAATAATGGAATACGTGATAAAAGAAGATTCCGTAGAACATTGTTTTGAAACCTACGTGACTAGTACCAGTGAAAATTGCTTTAATAATAACCAACCTCCAATAGGAGATGGCATAAAAAGAATAATGAGAAAACGTCCCATAGAGTGGTAGATACTAAGTATCGCCCTAGTGAAAGACCACCATTCAGAATCAAAACGTTGCTTAAAATGGTTTTGGCTGTGTTTGGTGACCAGATCTCAATAGCCAGGTACTTTCCAACCTTTCTCTTACCCATCTCTTTCCCCTCCCAACTACCTCCAGCCTCACAAACATACCCCGATTAGGGACGCCATAGTCTCGCTGGCTCTAGACGGTAGAGAGCAGTTGGGACTCTTGTACGGTATTAACTATAAAAACAAAAAATAGTGGACACACTTCACCTAATTTTCACACCTTACCAAAGTATAAATTGGATCAAATCCTATCAAAAAGTATGTTTTAAATATCACACACAGAAAATATATGCAGATGTATTGCAGGACAATAAGTTTTTGTAAATATTAGTTTTACTTCAAATTAATTTCAGCCCTAAAAAAAATATATATTTTTTAAAGTAAGTACAAGAGTTAAATACAAATTGTATCTCATCTCACCCTAAACAACTTTCCTTGTTTTTTATGAAACAAATCACTTCCCGCAGTGTCTTGAGTTGACAGGGAGCGTATATTTTTCCTTGTTTAATTCGTGGCCACAAAGGCGCGGTGGGCGGCATTAATCCGAGCCCTGTCTCGCGAATATTACCCTTAATGGGTCACCCCAAGACCGCTTTGAGAATAACAAGAACTTTCTTATCCTAAAACTCGGCCGAATAATCAAATCTGGGCAGAGGTGTAATAACTCGGGAAGGTCTTTGACATTACCGAAATCATTTTACGGACATTTCTGAAACATAAATAATTATATTTAAATAAGCCGGAGAATTCACGGAAAAAAGAAACTCATTTCAATCTTGCATAAATGAGAAGAGTGTAAAAATGCCAAGAGACTAGGAGATAACTGCTTCCAAAGAACGAAGGGAATGTTTACAGGAAATTTTATTCAAAGTTTTTATACATACACCCTTCCGTAATACCAATTAGTCCCATTTAGCCTAATTGCAGCATATTCATAATTTACTTAAGCCCGCTCGGCTTTTACATTCAGGAAACAATTATGCTAGATTATTTGTGATATTCTTGATTCTAATTTATATACGTTACCTACCGAGTACAAAAAAACCTGAAAAGTAAACAAACATGGATAATTATTACATTTACTAACTAACTAACTATTTAACTATCACGCCGTTTCTTGCAGCGGTAGGCTGAGATGGTGTACCGCCATACAACTCTGTCTTGGCACATCATACTCTTTGCTTCATTCAAATTCATACATCGTCTCCTACATACTCTTCTATTATTCTGGCTTGTGTTATGACTCGGCTCAAGTATTTAATTAACTTGATAGTACCATATCAATCTCTTGCGTACCCGATTTCTTCTACCGTTTACTTTAGCGTAATATATATTTTTACACTCCTTTATTTGCACATTTGATCTACATATCTAAACTATCTAAGCTTCCCTTACTTAATCTTATTCATCAAGCTATATTAGCCTTTTATTCATTCGGGGTTTCCATATTTTGAACACGGTCATACATGGTTTTACCACAAATACGGCTAAAGGATCTAATTTCTAAAGCATCCTACTTCTGCTAGTTTCATTCCTCACTGCCATACATTGGTGTTGGTATCAGTACTCCATTATCTTTGTCCAGACACTAAGTAAGTTAATAAATACTTAATCATTTTTGGGAAGGTCCGAATGTATTATTTTATACTCACAATTGATTTCATTGACTTCATTTTGCTTTTTTGACTGCAAAATTATTTATTTTCTAGTTGGAAATGGCTCACGTGGGTTGTGCGGGCTGTCTGGACGAATCTATTGCAGACTGCTAGCTTTGCTCCTTTGGACAACTTTGTATTACCTCAATAATTTAAGTCGTTTAATATATTATACAAAACAAAAGCAATTTATAATATATTATAAATTCAATCAAAATTAACTAAGACGTGAATTATAACTTAAAAAATAATTAAAAACACAACCAAATAGTTTTTTTTTTTTTAAATAAGTAAGGGTGTATAAAAATGTTCAAAAAAGTCATAAAGAAGAAAAAAGAAAACAGGTGGAGATATGAATTAGAATAAACGTAAAGTAAAGACGAAAGTAAAAAAAGATTTTATAAAAATAGTGTTTAAATAACAAAGGTATGATTATATAGAACAAACAATATCAATACTTGTCGTTTGAACGCAGCCTCATTGGTGCTAAATACATTGACACCCGAAGCGGGTCGGTTCAACGACAATATTGCCATCCCCACAGGGATGACCATTGGCAAGTTAGTCCTGCAGGCCGGGAGATAAAAAAGTTCACCTATTTCGATATAGCACCAAATTTATTTGGTATATCGTTAAGTACCTTCAATTGTTCTAAATTATTAATTTTTACACCTGAAATCGCATTTATTCAGCATAAATGAAACAGCTATATATTCAAGAGTGTGTATTTAGAGACTAAATAATTAACACCTACAATTTTTCCCCAGTATCTGTTACAGCTTAAATCTGGTACAATGTATCCCAGTGGTACAACGCACTCCCGGGCTAACAGAAGCGGCAAAGGGTGAATAAAACGGGTAATTGCAAAATTAATATTTGAATGCGAGCCAACTTCAGTAGCCCTAAGAGAGAAAAGCAAAAAAAAAACACTGGACGCAAAAAACAGTTACCTTTTGTTTGAACGGAGATTTTTCTTCTTAGTCAACAATAATTGTATTGATCACATTAATGTGTCTGCACCAGTTTTATCTGATTACAGTATGTTGTTACTATCATATTCATCTGTGCACACGATGTGATTTTATTTACTGAAAGAATATTGTCAAATCTTCAAAGAGTTCGAGTCTCGGTCTAAATCTGATCTTTTCTTATTTTCATATTCTTTGAAGATTGTTAACATTTTTTCAAAAATCAATACCATAATGAAGCGAAAAGCTTTGACAAGTTAATTTTAATTTAAAAATAATTCTGTGTTTGGAAAAATTGGAAGTCCTCCGTAAAAATAAACGTGGATAATTCTATCCATGACGCCATTTATGTTTGCAATTGTGTTCGGATAGAACATTGCTTCATGGTTTTCGAAATATCTGGAAAAATGAAAACTGAAATACGAAAATCATTTGTTTTCAGCAAGCATGTGGTTGTTAAAAATGACGCATAATGAAATTGGTTGGAATTGCAGAAATGGTAGATATTCCCAAATAGGGTGGAGGTCCCAGGTCTCGGTCACAACCTAATCTTTTTGTTTTCTGGTCTCGAATTCTTAAAAGACCGTCAATATTCTTTAAAAATCAATATACGCTTTAATAAGTTCTTAAAAAATATTTTTTGATGTAAATATAAAAAAAAACAGCTTAAATATTTTTTTTCGATATTTTAGAATTCTCATTATCATTTATTCATGTTCCTAATCATTTTCCTCAAAAGTGGTTTTTATTTACCATCTGTGGAACGTTCTATCATGCTTACAAAAAATGGTTTTAAATACGTTTTGTATCCCACAGACTTAACTATCTAAAGCTAACTAGCTCTAAGAAACTGTTTTAAAACAAACATATTATTTTTTACAGTTTTACCCTTCCAACTATCTACATATATTTCTGCACACTTTTTTTTAACTGTTTTCCCATATAACACATTTGCTATTATCGTAAAGACAACACGATTTTTCCAATTAAGTCAATATTTTATAAGATTTATTAACTTCAGAATAGGCATTTAAGGGAATGTATCAATTACAATGATCTTCTTGGTCACCTTAATTTATTGCGATTGTCTGAACGGAGAATAATTAGCGACTTAATTTGCTTATACAAAATTATAAATTCAATGATTGACAGCCCTGAACTATTAAACTTGATTTTATTTTATGTTCCTAACAAGGCGCTTACAAGGCAGTACCTACCGTACTATTGTAGCAATTCTGCTTCAACCTCACAATTCAACACGCCTATGCGACGAATGAAACATCTGGGAAACACATGTCGCTGATATATTTGACACGTATATTTGAAGTCTTATTTTGTTGTCATCTGGCAGAGCTAAACTAATAGTTGGACCTGTTACTTAATATTATTTTTTTCTTTTCTTTTACAATATTTTTGAACCTGTTATTTATTAAATATTATAAGTTATTTTCATCTACAATATTTTTGTATCTGCTAGTGAATACTCTTTTTTTATTTTATTTTACACATTTTTTTTCACTAATGAGGTTATTATAGAGGTTATGAGGTTGTTATAACATGTATGTAATGGGCGTAAATAAATAAATATAACGCAACACGAAACTGATACCGTAAATGTGTAAAAATGTACACTCCTCTTCCATACACAAGCTTTTGCTTCAGATATATATATTTGAAAAAAAAAAAAAAAAAAAAAAATGTATCATTATCTGATTGTAATTAACATGTGAAATAAATAATAAAAAAAATACAGGAGCGAAAATATGTCATTTTTTAATATTTAATTTATTTATTAAAAGGAAGACAAACATTCCCGGGTTACGAATAACTTGACAATATTTGAAAAACTCCTACTGCCATCATAAGAAGCGAAAGATGTTGCTTGTGTAATGATGGAGGACTTAGCCAGCAGAGGAATTGAACGCACGACGCCCGGGTGGGAATCCGACGCTTTGTCCACTCAGCCACCGACCGTTCGAATGCAACCACAGAACTCAAAGTCTACTGCGTTAACCTTTACAACTTGGTGACCAACATTTTGAAAATGGTCTATTGATACGTTTTGTAGCGTCAAAATAAAAATTCCGAGATATTACTTCTCTTAATTCTTGTCTAACCTATTCGAAGTACTGATACGTAACAAAGAGTTTTATGAACAAAAAGGACAATAAATGGAAAACACGAGTGCAGAAAATATAACAAAAGTAATCAGTGTCCGATGCAATAGTTTTCAGTGGGTGCTTGATCAACATTCACGAGGGAAGTTAACACTCGCTATTCTCAATCATATCTCGACTGGATTGATTCTGTTCAAATATTAATTATAACGAGCTTCAATGAAGTGGGTTTTGCTCTTCAGTTTCATGAAACGAATTTGTAAAATAATTGAATTAAGTTCTTCAAAAATCCAAAAATACAGTTGCCCAGAATGATTACAAGATTTTAAAAAATGTATCAAATTTTTTGTCACACAAACAATTTAATTCTAACGGTAAATTAAATCATTTTGTGTAATTCACGTTTGTAATTGATAAAAAAAAAAATTCCAATTGCAATCAATTATTTAAATAAAAAAACATCAAAATACAAATTGGGAACAATGAATTTTTCAGAATGATAAAAAAGGCAATTTAATTTAATTTCAGTTTTTTAGTTTTAGTTTTATTTAGTTACTTGTAGATCGAAGTACCTAATTATAATTCATATTTTTTTTCACTTAATAATGATATTAAATCTTATATACTCCTTGATATTACTAATGTATTTTAAATTGTTCTTACAGGCAATTAATTTTGAAACTGCGTACCAATATTAAAAATTGTTCCCAATACGTATAATGGCGTGAGTGATGTCATCTTACTATCATCTTATCAAAATGCATTTTTAGTTGATTTTGAATTTGGTATTTAATGTCAGGACTAATTAATTGACTTTGAATTGGAATCATTTGATATAAGTAATCAACGGCGATCAACTGTATTATATAATTGCCAAAACAAAAGAAGGTGCTAACCTATCTGCCTAGTTTTCAGAAGCATAATTCGAATAATTATAACCTATCGGCTTGAACATTTTAATTTAACACTACTGATGAGATTTATCAAACTTTTCATTCCTATAAGAGTATGGCAGCTGGCAGCTATTTTTAAAACCTGTTACTTTGTTGGAAAATAGGAATTGAAAATAAAATGTAATCCTTTTACCTCAGAATGACTAAAATATAAAAATGACAAAGCGCATTTAGTTCGCTACGCGAGGCTGCGGCTGTGTTTTCCCCCGACTTATTTGTCGTGTTATAAATGCTCCGTACGCAAAACGGCTACAATTGCTCTCTACTCGTGTTTTGCTTGCACTCAGCTTGCCTGGTAGCTGCCACATTCCGTTATTCAAATACGAGGCTTCGGCGGTCTGGGTATGAGGTTCGAGGGATTCGAAAAACATTCGACTGCAAAATAATGACACACTACCGAAAACTATTTCAGGCACACTTTGTGCCATCAGTCCGTTGCGAAAAGTGAGATAAATCATTTTCGATAGCTGGGTATATTTTGAAATGTAGTCATTTACGAGAATATTTGATTAACAAAGCGTAGATTATTTATTTTTTGTTGGGGCGAATTGTATTATTGGCTATCGTGGAAAAGTTTTTTTGTTGAAAATCAGGTGACGTGAAACAATTATTATTAGAATGACATCAAATGAAAAGCTTTTCAAGAAATGTAGCTGTTGTTCAAGTGCCAACCCCCAAATTATTCTTAAAAAAGAGACAATAAACTTCCATAAAAACTATTGGTTTTCCTAAGCGTAAAACTACGATTGTAGATTAAAAACTCATCACAAAAAGATATTTGCCTTCGTCCGAGTATGACATGAGAATAGCTCACATATTTTCAAAAAATAATTTTGACTAAGCTTTAAAATTTATTTATTAAATATCAATGCATGTGCATATGTAATATATTCAATGCATGCAAATAGTTTTCGCCGTCAAAACAATATTAATTCCTACCGGACGGCACGACTGGGCAGGGCTATAGTAAGGATGAAAGATGGCTGGTCACCAAAGAGATTTTTTTTATAATAAGCCTGCTGGACGATGAAGTATTAGAAGATATAAATGATAACTTTAAAAAGGTGGCTTTGCAGTACATCACCGTATCTTTGGCCATATACAAGACCGTACCCTGGAGGGAGACATCGGCGCACTGACAGGAGTGGAGGAGTTTCTCAGAGGCGGCTAAAACTTCTCTAAGTTTCCACCTGGCGAGAAACCGTCAATTGCTATAAAAAAATCACTAAAAATGCTTGAATTTAACGATAAAATACAAACGATATAATCAGGTTATTCCAAAACTTAACATCTTTTCCCCATCATTCCTCTTCCATTTTCTTTCTTTTCTATTTCCTTCCGCTTTGCGACATTCCCCAATAAGGGAAACTGAGTTATGGCCCTTCGTGTGGTATGTATCTACATACAAAATGGTATATTTTAAGCCGGTGTTGTATGTTTATATCTAATGTATTGAATCGAACGAGGCTAACTGAATCTAATTTTTATCATTTTACTATGCGGGGCACCTAATTGAAAGCAATCACGAATTTCACTAACTTTATGGTAAACATGTTATCCATAAAAATGGGATCGTTTAAATAATTTAAAAGCTCTAGAAATAAACAAAATCTTTAAAAATGAATCAAAGGCTTTTTAATTAACAACCAATCAAATTTATCGCGTAACCCAATATAAGACATGTTCCCCCCTTTCCTTTCCTACCCCTACTTCTACTCCTTTCTCATATTTATCCCCCACTAAAGTTGATGTTGTATGTCTTTCTATTATATTTCCCATACCTTGTCTAATTCTGTTATTTAATTAGTTCATATTCGAGCAATCCTGATGAAGGTTCGGGCCAGAAACTTGTTAACGGTAGTATATTCAATACATTGGTGTTAAACAAAACATATTTTAACTTAAAATTAATGAACTTATTTGTGTAAACTAGCTGATTAAGGATTCGCCTCTACAGCGGATATATTTTTAATATATCAATTTGATATTTATCAAATTAAAATAGTTATTCTTTACAGTATTAACAAAAAAAATGTATTAACAACACGAAAACTAACGAATAAACTGACCGTCTCCCGATTCCTCTGCAGGGAAATACGTCTTTGAGGTGATTTCATTGCTAAACGGCTCTATGTGAATTTGTCCATACGAAATTGGTATATATAATGTTACTACAAATATGTTTATTTTGGTACTCTATTTACTTCACTCATATTCATACATTGTCTTATACATTCAACCCTGTTGATTCTTCTCTTTAAAAAAAATGTAAGATAATATAATCAATTTCAGAGCAATCGATGTGTTTCTTGTCAATTTTTTAACAGTTTATGGTCATATATTTAGCAGCAGACTGTGCTACAGGCACGCGGGTCCAGGCTAGCCGGATACTTACCAGGCCCATGGTCTACGCGGGTCGTATATTCATAGCGCGCGGCGTAGCGCTACGTGAAGCACTCTCTACGGAACGCCGTTAGCGGATGAAGGCAGTACTCGCGTACTACGGAGGCCATTCAACAGCCGTCCATCAAACCTACATTCGTATAATTTTATGCGTCCAACCTGCATGCTAAACATTACGTACAGCCCTTAAATAATCTAAGAGACACCTTCCATTAGTGCCGTGTTTACGGCAGAAAAGGGAACTTTAAAATATGTATTTGTAGCAGAGCAAGTGTGGAATATGACAATTGTTATATGTAAAAATAGAAAACTAACTCTGGGCCAGGTATACAGGTTTAAAAATCAATGATGGTGACCAAAATTTTTTTAAATATTTTCCATGTTACGAGTAAAATATCTTACTCATAAATATATATTCAAAATGCATATTAAAGTGGTCTCGGTCATTTTCTTCATTGTAAGATAGCGGAACAAACTCAATTAGGTAATGGGTCAAGTATGAAAAATGACATATTAAAAATGGTGATCCAATGTGTCCTATTTATAAAGTAAGGCCTTCCTGTTAAGTATGAAATGCTGTAGTGAAAACAGAAAATCTACTGTTTTGGTAAGAATTGCATAACATGGTAAGGAAAATGCTTGACAAAACACACTTTAATCACTTACCTTTGGATGTGCTCTCCTAGGGAAGGCCACTTTGGGGTCAATCTGAAAAAAAAGAAATTCTTATTAATATCGTTGAATTGTTACCATGTTCTTTGTGAAATATATTTCCCACAAAACATGTTCAAATATATCAACAAATCATACTGTTCAAGACCATACGTTTATCCTACCATTAACGTTCCATTAGTCAAAAGAGGTTTTCAAGGAGTGGACCTTTCTTTTAACGGACTCCCTTCCAACCCTCCCTTCCGTACCTTTCAACTTGACATTTCAACAGATCTTCACTAAGAAAGAAGAGAGAGGAATAGTGTACCGTAGAAAGGAAGGTAGTCGAACGCACATTTGCCATTTCATTTCTACTGTCGTAAATTAACGGGAAGGGTGCGTTCTTTTGATTTATCTTGTGAAGAAAAACGTATCTAGGCAAATCCCGCGCAAGAGGAAAAAACGCGAACGGAGGGCGTCCCCTCAATTTTTGCTCCAACTGCAAAATCCTTTGTTTTAGTAAAAACTTATTACGCGCACTAAAATGCTATGCCCGCCGTTTCAAATGCGACTTGCGGATGTGGTTTATTTCATTTAAATAGTGCCACATTCACGAAATTACAAAGTGATGACGAGAAATGCATTATTAATTTTGCCAACCGAAGTTAAAAATTATGAAATTCGATAGCTTACCATCGATACATAAATAGATACATTAGTGGAATACGTTTTAGTAAAACTCCGCAAGGTAATACAAAACCAACTTCCTTTAGGTTTTCATGCAGATTTTCTGTAATTTTAGTTGCCAAATCCAATTGAGCCAAAACCAACCTTGTCCAAAAAAAAAATCTCTACAACCGTGTAACATGTTTGTAAAAAACAACTGTTTATTTGATTTGGCTTGTTGACTCAAAGTATTTTTATTTACTCGAAGAAAACAGAAAGAGTGAAGGATTAAACCTGATTCGCAATGTTTTAGTTGTAGTAAGGGGAGGTATAGAAAAAAACGATTTTCATATCATTTCTGCCAGCTCCCAACTATTCTTGGGATAGATCTGCCCCACATCAAGTGGGTAACTCGTCTCGTACAAGCACATTAGTCGAGATATAAAGTTACATCAATAGAGCCTTCGTATTGGATTCCACCGTATATTAGGTTGAATTCAAACATGCACAGAACACTGATATATTGTTGTCGAAATTCGAAGTAAGGTAGATGTAAGATATTTTTTTCCTTTCTTTAAAATATTTTAATGTTTTTAACGGGTGAATAATTTAAACTTTGTATGCAGTGCTTTAAGGTGGTAACAATTGTGAAACCTCTACTTTTAAATGTTACGTGAAGAATTTTGTTACAAACTTAAAAAAGTTGTCCACATTTTATTCCGTAGTGTTTTAACCCTTATTTATGTTCACATAGGTAGTAACCTCAGGCAGAAACAAAAAATATAAATCTTCAATGGAAAAGCATTGTCAAACCCATGTCTCTTTAAGTCCTCGGCCTAGTCAGCATCACAGCATAACACAGACCATTTAAAACCTATTTACCCATTCGCACATATCTAGCGCCGATAAATCGTGCAAATGTGAAGGATAAATATTTTTTACGATTTATTTTAACGCACTATCGATATTCCTCAGTAATAGCCTCAGAAAAATATCGCCAAAAGGAGCCCGGGTTTTTATTCTCTTTAAACCGCTTGAAAAAAAACATAATTTATCGTTTGACTAAGTTGGAATCATGAAAAGTTATAAGCAAATATTTTTTTTGCTTTTCATCTGGTTCTATTATTATTATTTTGCAATTTTCATGATACGTACTTTCTAAACCCTTTGTCGTTACTTTTTTACCTACTATTCTCAAAAAACGACTTAAGAGTTACCGTAAAAAATTTCATACGAATTTAAAAAATATAATATAAATTAAAATGATTTCAAAGTTTACAGTGAAATATACAGCTGTACAGACGTGAAAGATTAGTGAGTAGAAAAAAAGTAAAACCTTTTCAGGTACCTCCTCCACCCACACCCAGACTCAGATGGCCCAAAAGTTTTATTGGGTGAAAAAAGGTAGCGAAATCCGCTCACCTTTTGAAATATTTGCCGATTTTATTTTCTGAACCCCCGATACCGTGAGCTCCGAGTTTTATCAATCGTAGAACATTAGTTCAGCTTTTATACTTTATTTATGATGTAAAATAGAAGGTTTAGGACACTTTACCTGTAAACTGACATATGAACTGTTACTTGCTCCAAATAAAAGAGACAGTTAATACTTCTTACGGAGATAGTAGATTTTCTAGAGATGAACGTTTTATAAGGGTGACATTTTTAAAGCTTGGAAGAAACGTTGGAGTGAAAATTAAATTATTATTTCGGTAAATTTAAATGAAAAGTAATCAAAGATTTGGAGTAAATAAACGGCTCACCATTGTTAGGTCAAATTAAAAATAAAATAAACATTCGTATTAAAACAATGACGCCGACTAACAACAAATGATTATTTCATTTCATCTAACCGCAACTGTTTTTCACGACCATTTAATTTCGTCTATTTTCCTTTATATATTTTGAAGTAAAGCTTTTACATTGGGTGTCATTGTAAATAATTCAAACAATGAAGTTAGTGTTTTATTTGCTCTGAAAATGTTAGGAGCACCATTAGACATAATGAGATTCAACCTTGCGATAGCTTCCAAATATAAAAAAAACACGATTTAAATAGCCAATAAATCAACGTCGTATTTAACTAAAATCGGTTTCACGACTATGTAGATTCTCCGTGATACTAGTCGAGAATGTAACTCGGCGGTCAGTAATCTAGGAAGCGGCCACCGAAAAACGGTCGCTTTCATTGAATTAACAAAGTATAATGCTTATTTATTGCCAGTTAGACAAGGCACGCTAACCCGTGTTGTGTGCAAACCAACCTCTAACCTCCCACCTCCTACCTCCTACCTAGCCCTGGCCTGTGAATTGTGGATGCTATGGAAATCCTAGTATCCACTGCCTGTGGTAGTGCGATATAATTTAACATTTGGATACTTTATGGCTCTTTTATCAAGTGTAACTTTGGCAATCGAGGAAAGGCAAATTTTGATACATTGCTTTAATCTAGTGGAGGATTTGTGCCAAATAAATATATTTCAATAATATTCCTATTATTTGAAGGTCTATGTTAGTGTAGGTTTATAGTATAACTAGTGCTTCGCCAACCTACTACTAATTATAATATTGCTGTTTCGTGTATTTGCAAAGGTATTCGAAACAACGCTATAGAATAACGATATGGCGCATTTCTTTCATGTGAGTATTTGGAATCAACATAACTTTTTAAAGTAGTTCGTAATTAATTTTATTTTAACATTTAACAGATCAAAAACAAGTAACACGCATCCATAGGAAAAAAAATAATAGAGGTTAGGTTATCAATACAATAATAAAATATTCACATCAGTCGTTGAATAAAAAATAAATAATCGCATTACAGTGATTTTAAGAGAAAATGAGTAACAGAGCAAGTATTTCAAAGAAAAATAATTTAAACAAGTCTAAAAACACGGCAAACAACAGGAAAACAACAAAATGTGTTGAATTAATTTATTTGTACTTTATAAATGAGTTGGAAAATATATTAATTTCATTATCTATAATATTTTGGTTGTACAAGAGCCACATGCAAAGGGGGGGAAAGGAGGGGGTAGAGTTAAAAGCTAAATTGCCATTGATTTTTTTTTAAATATTTTATTTCTTCTCAGTGGTCTGGTTTTTAAGAAAAATCGTTTTATGAATTAACGTACTAAAGACGTGCTTAAAGGCAGTTTTCGACTGATCGAGAACAATGCATACATATTTAATGAAAATGAAATAATAACTTTGTACAAGACAACAGATTTTATTTTTTATGACCGACCGGTTTCGCTTAGCCTAGGCATCATCAGGGTTAAATATTAAACCAAACAAAAAATACAAAGTGTGCGGTTGTATACACATACAGGAGAGAATACAATATTTAAAAAAAAACAATAGTGAGAAAACAACAGAATAACATTTAAATTATAACAAAGGAACAGAGAGAAAGACAGATAATATGAAATGAAAAAAGCGAAACGTCAACTGAAATCTTGTTTAAAAAAAAAGTGAGAAATTTTATGAGTTCACAGGAAAATATACTTAATTTTGGACTACTGGACAAATTTAATTGATTATGAGGTATATGACCTTTAATTTGAATGGTTTTCCTTATTTCCAGTGCTTCTAAATTATTTAATCTGTTGCCATGACCGTCTTTATGAAGAATATGAGCACCGGTGCTTTATTGAAGGTCTTTTCTACGAAAATATATACACAAATAAATAATGTGATAGCAAAAACATTAAGTTTCACATATTGATCTTGTCTTTATCCAGAAAGTATGCTTAAGTGCCCAATCGAAAGGGTGTAGGTATTTTAAACACAAATAAAAATAGTTAAATTGTCATTAATTAGATTTTTCTAAATGATTCACTAATCGAATACGTGAAACAGTTTTATTCCAAGCGTTCGTTATTTTTCAGGTGGCAGCAATTTAAAACTTTTGGGCGTATTTTCTCGCGCATTTAATATCTGGCCCCAGCGGGCGCGCTCTCCCGCGCCCCCGTTAATGCAAGAAGATAAATTCCCGCAATCACCGGCTCATCCGCTCGGGGGAAAGCGCGAAACGCGCCGCCCAAAAATGAGCCAAAAAAGGTATCGAGTTAATAAAGCGGAGTTTAACTGCGGGCTGAAAATCGAGAGACGAGCCCTTTCGCTTAGAGCGAGGTTCGCTCTGACAAAAAGTCGACGGTTCGCTGCCGGGCCGGGAGCAAATCGGCTTAGGAGTGTTGCGGCCCTCGCGATATGCCGCCCGCCCGTGTAGGCACACCGTTGATAGATCCTTTGCCACCTCTCCCTCTTTCACATAAACTTTGCATGCAATAAAAAGAAACGTTACAGTGGAGCTCTCTTAGTGGTAGGACCATGGCGCGGGAGCCGTGCTGCATTTTGTCGCCCTACCGAGTTTGCTGTGCTGTATGACCGTGCTTTTAGCGGTTATTTATGGGGTATTGTTAGTCACGAGATGACACTGCTTTTTCCATTGCGGTTTTTTGATGATATTTTTTTTACGTATATTGCTCTATTCGTTTCTGTATCAGTCACTTTTTATTATTATTGCCGCATTTTGTTTTTATTAGCGTATTTATTTTGAATATATATAGACAATATCGTTTTATAAAGATTGCAAGAAAAAAAAACACCTTCAGTTCACAGAAAGTTCCTTTAGCGCTTTGAATAAGGTTAAAAAACTGACGCTTTGTTGGTTTTGACCTAGTAGCTTGAGAAATAACTTCCAAAGCAATGCATGACGTTAAAGTGGATGAAATAGGCAGTCGAAGACGCCATAAGAAGAAATGAAATTATAAATTTAGATCAAATATTTTAATCGGATCGCGCTAAGAGTATGTGTGCATGTGAGTGTAAGTTATTTGCCAAGACAGCTTTCGATGACATTCCAACCTCTTCACCTGGGTAATCAGGGAAAAGACACGATGATTAATTAGCTATATTAGTTTTTAATAAAAAAAAATCTGCGATGTGCGTATTTTTACACATCAAAATAATTATTTAACTAACTAAGTAGTTAAATATCACAAGAGTGGGCAGAAGGATATACTGCTACACAACTTTGTCTTGGCACATACTCCTTGATTGATATTCATACCATATCAATAAGCTCTCATGCGGAACAATATCGTCACTGTGCGGATCCGGACGTTGGTGTAAATTCAGCTTAAAGCTTATGTAAAAAAATAAAGGTTATATATAATACATAAAATCCTTTAAATGGTATAGTTCGAATAAGTATGATTTAGTCAATTGATTGCATTTAGGTTGAAGAAGCTATACCAGTTATAAAACTCTGAAAATAATTCAGACCAAAGAACTACGGCCGAGATTTTTCAGTCCGTTGAAAAGTTGACATTTTTCGCTGTCTCCCGACTTCCGAGATACCAGAGGAGTCTCAATTGAAAAGATTCCGCCGGGTGATTCGGAGGCGAGAGAGACAGGTCTCGTATCTTGCGTGCTTTTTTGCCACTTCCCCGCCACCGCCTTGAAAGCATATGCATGCATACTATTTTTTCTTTAGAATAAAATACTTTCGGTGACTTGAGAGTTATTGGCGATTTCATCTTTATCTATAGGGTGGGGCGCAGATAATAAAATATACACGAGCTCATGTTTTTATAAACCTACGAGTATATTTCTCTCGTTTACATAATATATTAGTATAAACAACATTAAAAACGTATGTGTGAACATCAATAATGTTCGTGTAATAAGTGGTTTTGTTTCCTTTGCGGTGAAATTGTTTCTTGGAATCCGATATTTGGTTAACCTACCTAAATGAATGACTTTAGTACCTAGTAATCCTATATCTAAAACGATATTACACAAGCCTCTCTAATTAACGCGCCGGCATCCGGTACACCCTTTAACAAAATATATCATGTTCTGTAAGGTAGTTGATGAACTTTTGAATAGGTTTACTGATAACAGTTACGAAAAACACGGAGAAGTTTCGTACATTGTTGGTTCTTCTCACAAGTGAAACACTTCACGCACGCACGAAACGATAGTGATAAAAATGAAAAAGTTTACTCCGTGCGGGATACATACGATAATGTAAAGGCATTTTGGCACGGACCTCGTACATTCTGTAATTTGAAGATCCCCTCACCGCTGAGACTCTCCGCAGAGCCCTAAATTCAGTGGCTCCCCGGTAAGTTAGATACATTGCCAGCCAAACAGGCGTTAGGTGAAAGAGCGTTAGTTAGACGCTCCCTGATAATAATAAACGTAGAGGCGAAACAAAGAGTTACCTCCTTAACCGTATACTCTCCCGATAGCGGAGGGCAGTTGCCAGGCTGCTGGTACCGGGGAGCCACGCTCGCGAGGAGGTGCTTGAACGGAGTGAATGGCTATAAAATAATTTAGCCAGCGATTTTCGGTTTAGCGCGGCGGAGACGGGTGATCATTATTTCTTTATGGGGTTGCTAGCACATAGAATCTGCGATGTGTTGTGACTTCCAAGGAACAGCAGATTAGCAACTTTATCAGCACCCGATCTTTTCCATTGTTTGTCAGTCGAATTTCAATTGGGTAGGTACTATCACAACTCGATTGTCATGAAAATAGAGTAAATCATTAAAAGCGTACAAAGGAAAGCCTAATTTTGCCAAAAACAACGTTATTCTATCATATATCATTATAATCAAGAGATATTATCTTTATTGAAAAGCAGTAACGATAGCATACTTCATTTAGTAACGATTCGTTTTAATAGTAATAACGGATAAATCGCCAGTCTATTAAGTAAAATAATTTGAAGCCAACCAGGAGCGCAGGGTGCTGGAGATGGTGGAGCGAGCGCCAGCGGATAGTTACCAGTTATATATAATACGGGGTATACGTTTCTCTAATGCGGACGGCATAGGGACGAAATTGGTCCATCGGGGCCCGCATTCTGGCGAAGAGAGTGCTTACCTAAGCTAGAAACTGTAAAGTTTTCCTTTAAATTAATCGCTTGAAAGAAATATCTCATTATGGTGATTAGAAGCAATCGCGAGCGCTAAGAAGATAAGTGGTTTGATGCTGGTTTATCTAGATGCATTCGCCCGAGGAAAGTTTTCCGTTTCTCGGGCTTATGTAAATACGGTTAAACTATGGTAACTTATACTTTTTTGATGTCGAGAGATACTTAGCTGGCCTGTAATTCATGACGAGATGATTCATTTCAAACTCTTGCGAGAATATAAAACTTTGGTTTTTTAATCAACCACAGCCATTCAAATCATAAGCTGGGAATTAAAATCAAAGGGAGGAACTATTTAGCGTAAAACGTATTACTTTAAATATACGAATTTCCTTGAAAACCATTAACTACGGTTTATGCAGACCATCATTACACGGGAATATGCCTAGTTAATGAGGTCATGTTATGTTATATTTTTTAAATCTGTATCATATTTAATTATATTGTTAAATGTTAAATTAAATAAATAACAACAATATTTTTATTGATTTTTAAAATTACAGAAGTATATTGTTGATAATATTATAGACACTTAAATATAGGTTTGACAAATACATATGTACATTACAAAATAACAAATAACGCATTTTAAAACGAAATTTAACAATTGACGAGCTTAGCTGGAGTTAAATTTCGGGCGAGGACGGGGTTGTTTGAGAAGTGTTATGATTGTGAGTGTTTTGATTCTGGGAAAAGTCTATTTTTAACCTACTCAAACACAGTCATGAGCCAGGGTAACACACAAACGAGGAGGTGGCCCGACTCGGGTAGATGTTGTATCAAAGCTAACTAACGCGATGCAAAGCCACATATTTGCATCTATCTATGTGCAAACTTTCCTACATTAACCCTTTTGCATTTAGACCAAATAAGGTTATAAAGCGAAGTTGCCGCAAGTTTTATCGCGTCGATGGTATCCGGATGCCAGAGGCTGGCGTGGATAAACTTCACCCACTGCTATATATAATACTTGCAACGAGGCAGTTTTCAATTAGAAGACAAAAAGAAATAACATTGAAGTTTCAAGTGATTTTTGTTGTTTTGTACGAGTACCTGAATCCCCATTCATTACAGGGTGGTAAGACAACCGAGAGGGTGAGAATACATTTACACAATAGAACCAGCGTAAATTGTTTTTGGTGCAGCCAATTTTTGACGGTTTTCTTTCTATTAACCCAGAATTGATTAATGCATGGTTTGTAGAACTGCATTTCGCAAATTAATTTGAATAAAATCAAAATATTGTACCGAGTATTTTTAAAATTAACGCAAAAATATGGATTTTAAACTTATGCCTCTTTATCTACTACCTGGGATATGACCGTATTGGGTGCATTCTAATATGTAGGTTTTTTAACATTTTTATTTAAAAATAAATAAATTAAAAGCGCTTTAAGTATCACCGTTTTTATAAAGCCTAACTAACAAAACAATTTTAATAATTTCAAATTAAATCATTATTATAGGTTTGTATTAGAAGTAAACGGCTGGTCTGGAATTTAGAAAAATTGCCATGCTGCTAATGAAGACGAATGATTTGAAAATAAATATCTTTTCAACGTGTATTGATAATATTTGATTTTAATAGTAATGTAACAAAAATAATTTAAGGAAAAGAGCTAGTTCAATCAAACCTAAACTATTCTGAATTAGTTGTTAACTAGCATTGAAACGTGAAGAAAAGTTGCACCGTATCTACGTGCCTAAGGGCATAAATGGGGTACAATAATACCATGATCCTTCCCAACACACAGCGGGAAAGCCGAACAAAAGGTATTAAAAAAGTTCCTGGCTTGCATGTTAAGGATTATGTGCATACAAATGGGGAGTGATTAACATATTGATAAAATGCGTTATAAAAGTGTTATCAGAGGACATTTGATGTGTTTCAATCCAATTGATGAATAATGGAAACCACAATCTTCTAAAATGAATAAAAAAATAACATTTCTAATAGCTTAAGCTGAAAAAAGTTACCTGAGGCTGAAAGCTGAAGCACGGAAGTTGGAAGCAGCTGATGTTCGCTTTAACATATTTCTCACCGATATCCAACCATTATAATAAACACACAAATATATCTTAGACCTAATCGGATTAAAATGCTTTATCAGCTTGTATTAACGTTGAATGTGAAATGTGAAAAAAAAAGCAAATAATGCCAATGACCTGGGTAATTTTATTTATTTACAGTTTTTGTGTTTAATTTGTAGAAATCCGTTTTTTTTAATTTCTTTAAAATTCAATTGAATTAAATTTAAAATTATTATTATTTAGTTTTGCTATTTTCAGTGAGAGCTGTTTCGGCGTTGGCCATTATCAAACTGTGGTTAGGCCACGTGGAATCGTATTTACATCTTTACCGTAATTAGTAATTAAACGAGGAAACAAATTCATATAAATAAGTAATTTCTGTGTGGCCTAACCACATTTCGATAATGACTTTAAACGCTGAAATAGCGGTCGATAAAAACAGCACAACTAAATCATAATAATATTAAATTTAATTCAATTGAATTTTAAACCAATTAAAAAGACAAGTATTTTTTTTTAACTGACAAAAAATATTGGTTTGAAGTTATGACGAAGTTTAATTGGATTTCGTGTGGTTGGTATTACTATATCACATACTGGAATATTTTTAAATATAATAAAGCTCCAGTAAATTAATTATTAAAAAATATTTACTTCTAATTTTTTAAAAAATAATCGAAGACCGCCAGTAACTAAAATGATTATAATTGATAATGCTCATTGTAATTTCAAAATACCTTTTTTTAAATAGCTCATTTAAGAATCATGTTCAGCTTATAGAGGGTATTATCTTAGAAAGAGAAAAACAGAAAAGCTCACGGTTCAAAAGAAAACCAAGTCACCACCCCTCAATATGTAATTCAAATGGCCATAATTTGATATGAAAATTATGTAAAACCTCTTGACGAAGGAAATTGCGAGTAGGTAAATCCCTTTACTATATTATTATTATTACGAAGGTGGATATATTTCAAAGTAAGGTGTGTTCCCAAAGCGAGTTACACCTGCTGGAAATTCGTTAGCACTCACGTGCGCATATTAAGCGTTGTATACCAACCCCATATTAGAAACAAGCTAAAGGATTAAACTGCGAGTCTACGAAGCCAGTCTTAATTCTGGCTACAGGGAAGATTTAACCCTTGGTTAGAGAAAGCTCATTTCTTGAAACATATTCTGAATATGAAATTTTAACGAATCAATGGTTTTCGTCATACTTTTAATATAAATAGCTTTTAAATATGACACACAACGATAACGATTTCAGTATGAAAACGATTGTCAACTGCTTAAAATCAGAATGTTTTCCAAACAAATAATCACCACATCTTATCTACAAACCAGAAATTTTGCTGATTAACTGGATCGTAAGAAGCAGAAAAAATGCTAGAAAGGTAATATCTGACTCAGTGAAATTTGCATAACTCTTTCTGTTTAAAATTGAAAGAACAACACTGCCACTTTAAGCAAGAAAAGCATATCCATCATGCGCTGTAAAACCATGAAATGTTTATTTAAAATATATTTTAAATAAGATAAATAATCATATTTTCTGTTACATATTTTTCGATTGTTTAAAGAGTAAAAAATTGTTGTGAGACATTAATGCTAACACAATCTTCCAAAATTCGTTATATTTAAAGTTTTCTACAAGAAATCTTTATCTTTATAATAATTGAAATGCTTTGTTTAATTCTTCTGGGCATTTGAAAAACAAAATTACAAACTAAAATACATTTTTGAAACAACACTTTAGAAAACCTTTACAGGATAAAATTAATTGAAAATAGTTGGCATTTAAACCAACAAAATAAACAAAAAAACGTGTATTAACACAATAATCCATTTATCATAAATATGAATATTCACAACGAAAATACCTTAAATAATTAAATCTTTCTTTTCTTTCCATTTGGAGATGTGGAAAGAATGCATGGCTGGTGCAACTGCAATCAATACAATTAAGAAATAGATCCTAAGATGATTTGGTCAAGTAGAGCAGAAGAACTGACAAAGGAGAATATTTGACGTGAAAGAGAATGCTAGAAGAAGTCAGTGACGCTCGAATTAGACATGACACGATCAACTGAATCGAAAACTTGAGTCGGGTCACGTCAAGAGTCAGAATAATAGAAGATAATGTATGAAACGATGCATGGATGTGAATGAAACCGTGAATGAAACCGTGTGTGCTATGACGGAGTTGTGTGCGTTTTAACCTTAGTTATTGTTTCTATTCGACCGAAAAAAAGTGTACTTCAGAATTACCTTAACCTAGTAAAACGTTAACAATCTTTAAATATGATATTTTCGTACAAAGCAATCATTTTGTGGTTGGACATATTTATTTAAAGAAAATGAAACACTAACTTTGTATAAGACCAGAGATTTTATTTTAATTTCAGAAAGCATCATCAGGGTAGAAAATTAAACTAAACAAAAATACAAAGTGTGCGGTCATGTTTACATACAGAGAGAGATAAAACAATAGAATAACATTTGAAATTATAAAAAATGAACCGAGAGAAACAGACAAACAATATGAAATAAAATAAGGCAAAACGTAAACTGAGAAGGTGATCAAAGAGTAATGAGTTTTTTTTATGAGTTTATAGGAAATATACCTAATATTGGACTACTGGAAAAAAATAAACTGATTATTAAGAATATGACTATTAATTTAAATATTACAAACAAACGTTTTGAAAAAATGGAAAATAACCAAAAAAAACACATCAAAATGATAATTTTAACAGAGCACGAAGATAAGTATTCATTATACTGTAATAATTTGCAACGTCACAGTTAACCGCACAGCAACTGCACGTTCCTGTAAAATTTGCTAATTCCTCCACTAGCCAGACCTCTCCAGGCCCGTAGCAGCAGTAACGTAAGGTAGGACAAATTAGAATTTCACCCAAGAAGGTGAACTTGCATACACGTGGTCGGGTCGTTCTAATCCCCTTGCATTGTGACGCAGCTATTCCCAGGGATCATAACTTGAATTAAATTAAGAACAATATTTACTCGCGCCGCCGAGACAAATGATATTGCAGTGTTTAGCGGGCTCTGTGCACACATGCGACACTCACTGCAAACTGCGAGTCTGTGCATTGGCACTGCGAGATGCTGAGCTTAAAGACGGATGCGGGAGGATGGCCTCAACGTAGAACGGTTTCGAAACATGGCGTTGCAAAATATTAGCGGTTTCTATGATTTTGAGAAATTAAATTAGAGCAGCTGTGATGAGTGATTAATATGTTTTTTTAATTAAGGTTATTTGTGGTGTGCTCTGTACGATTACCTTTAAAATTAAATAACTGGCTAACTAACCACCTCGCCGTTTAACCGCAGGAGTAGGCAGAGATGATGGACCGCCATACAACTCTGTCGTCGCGCATGCTCTTTTTTTTATTCATAATCATACATGCTCTTCTGCTATTTTGACATGGCCCGACTCAAGTATTTTTTTAAAAGAAAAACAAATATTCTCGGGTTACGAATAACCTGACAATATTTGAATTACTTGTGCAATAATGGAGGACTTAGCAGCTAGCGGAGGAATTACACCCACGACGCCCGGATGGGAATCCGACGCGTATCTTTCTCGGGCTTCCCCGACTTCTTTTACTATTCACTTTTGCGTCAAACTACCAAGCAAAAAATCTTTTTATATGTTTGTCTCAATTAAGTTCTGCCGTGATAAAATTCGCAGACTTTTTCTACATGATATATTAAATATGTTGGCCCTTAGCCTTTCAATATTCAGTATGCCTAGTTTGGAGGGTGGTAATATGTTATATTTTTAAATCTGGAATCTTTAATTTTGGAAAATATTAAATGAAATCAATAAAATGATAATGATTATCACTATCCGGTTCAACGTAGTTTCAAACTTTAAATATTCATTTTACTATCAAGAAATAAGCGAAGACGTCATTTCTTCAATTGTTCAAAGAAAACAAAGATTCCGAAAAAAAGTGTTAAATTTCGGACAAAGCTGAGTAAAAGGAAGAGTAAAATAATGCGATAATTCAATTTTTATTTTTTTAATATCTGTAAATAAACACTTGTGAAATTAATGTAAGATGAGAAGGTTTTTGTGAGATCAATATGGAAACGATAAATGACTAACCCAGCTTAATATTATCATTTTCATATCTGCCGTGCACAAAATGATTTCCCGGGAACAGCCAAGTTTATCGAACGAAGTGTTTGGTCTAATTTGAAAGTTCATCCAAGTGCCTATTGCAGGAAGCTCTACCAGATACTGAGGGCGATTTGGAAGGGACCTCGTCTCGGGCAGCCTTTCTCTCCTATGCAAACTTGCATTGCAACAAACAATTTCCGATGTCCAGAGTTGAGTTTTAACCGACGGTTAAAGAATCAACGAGGAAACGCAAACATTAAAAATTAACGCCGATATATGATTATTATATTGGTAATAAGTAAATAATTTGTATGGCTATTGATTAACGATGTAAAAAACATCAAAAATAACTAACTACTTTGCGATTTATAAAATTAAGAAAAAAAACTTATACGTGCGTATCGAAGCTTCATGAATCAATGTTTCGTATTTTTATTAAATTCGTAACCTTTCTCTTTTTTAATAAAATTAAATAATAACTTTGTAAAATACCATAGAGGGAGAAAAAATTGTAAAATAAAATAAGAGAACAGTGTACAAATAAAAGAATAACAACTAAATTATAGCAAAGGAACAAAGAGAAAGAGTCAGGTATTATGAATTGAAAGAGGAAAAACGCCAACTGAGAAGGTGATTGGAATAATGATAAATTTAATTAGTTTACAGAAAATATACCTAATATTGGATCACTAAACAAATTTACCTGATTATTAGAATACGACTACTAATTTTAATAGTTTTACTTATTTCTAGTGCTTCTAAATTATTAAATCTGTTGCCATGACCGTTTTTGTGAAAAATATGAGCACCGGCGCTTTTATTGAAAGTATGTACTTTTTCAATGAGATGCTTGGCGAATTCTGAATAACTATTCTTCTTTTTTATTTCAACCCCCTCCTCATTTTCATCAGTCTCACAATATTACCCAATCTTGGTGATACCATAGTCTCACTGGTTTTGGGATCTTGAGAATTTTATGCTGTAGTAACATAAAAAAAGTCTTAAAATACGCACGATTCAAACATAAACAATTAATTGAAACATATTCAGACATCAAATTATATGCATATAGTAATTGAAATATAAGTTGAGAGTGTATCAAAGCTGGTAGCCGAACCGAAACACTGCCTATGATCCTTGATATCACAACACTTATAATAGAAAATATAAGAGAAAACATTTCTAGCATCACTTCAATTACTTGAAGAGTTGGAATACTAAAACAAATGGGCCGACAAATTGGTAAAAAAGCAACATAGAAAAAGTAATAAACAATGTAGTCAATTATCTTCCAATAAACTGTGCAAAGAAAAAAAATGCGCACTAAAAGCATCTAGGAATTGGATAAGACGTAAAAATACCAAGAAAAGCTTCAACGTTTTTAGTTTTTAAGTTCTATTTATTTTATTTTGGTTACTTGTACATCAAAGGTTACAGAGTATCTAATAATATATCATATTCTTTTCGACTTGATAATAATTTTAAAACTTATATGCTATTTGAAGTTACTAACAAAATTTGAAATGGTTCTCATAGATTATTTTAAATTTATTAATTGGCATAATTTTGATGGTTTCCGACAGCGCAATATAACATTTCATCCCTTTATGAAGTAAGTTGTTTTGTGTAATGGTTTTTTTTTTATTTCGGTAGTCTGATTTATTTGCATGTCCTTGTGTTATCTTAATTACTTTTGAGTATCTATTTTGGCTAAGTATAATTCTCGTTGATCTATTTTCAGTTATTCCACAGTCACGACTGGACAGCTTTAAACAGCATAGTATCATTTCCATAAGCTTTAAAAAGCACATGTTCATCAGTGCGCTGCTTCACGCGGTTGCATCATCCTAGTTTTGAACTTGCAGTAGTTGAGATTTAAATACATTCTGCTGGCTACATATTGTTGGTATAAGTGGCCATTTGTTTGCGAACCTCTCCGTGTCCATTGCTACTGACGCTTTGTGACCAAACAGAAGGTCGAGTTATTTAAGCTCGGGGGGGGGGGGGGGAAGGGCAGAAGGATTTGGCAGTACGATTCACAATTGAATACTGAAATTAATGAAGGCTCTAAGTACCAAAAAAATAAAAACTGTTTTTTTTTAAAGAATCGTATTTTATTTACATCATAAAATACGATTCTGTAAAAAAAATAAGTTGTTAATTTTTTGGCACTTAGAGCCTTAATTAATTCCAGTATTCAATTATTGTTCAGAAGATGTTACATCAACAATGCTTTTAGACACAGTTTCATAGAAGACGTTAGAATACTTCAGATTGATGAGTTGGTCTACTTATTATTGAATCATCTTAATAAGTATACATTTTACGGAAATAAAGGATAATAATCTATCAGAATGACCAATCCTTCAAGCATTTAAATCATCGATCTTCTGTTAAATCGTTCCTAAATATGATTTAACACTCGTTTTAAAACTCGGCTTTGTCAAGAATTTTTTACTTCTGTTGATTTTAAGACCGTTTTTACGAAATCTTTTTAAGTTGAAACATACGGATTAAGCAAAATGACGTTTTGTCTAATAATATGAATTTATAAACTACCCTTGGACAAAATTATTGGATATCTACTTGGATTTTTTAGCTAATACTCAAATTATTTGAATTATTAATTCACCGTTCCTTAAATATGAATATGTTATTAATATATCCGCAGGTAATGATATAGTGTGTATTTTCAAACGACCGTCCCTTAGAATGAATAGTAATTAAATATGCTGCTCACAGGCTGAGCACAAGACGTGAATTCCGTTTAAATGACCAGAGGATTATAAATCAGTACAAGCTACTGTTCTCAATTCAGGAACAGTCGTGTAATAGACTGTGTGGAACAGATTCAGGCAGGGTAATGCGAAATGCTTTGAAAATCCTGTGAATATGGGAACAAGCCACTGATAAGCTATTCCCTAACAATGTAAATTAATTATAAAAAAAACTTGTTGAGAGTTGAATATTTTTACATTATTCGACTTAGATTGTAAACTTATTTTAGACTTAAGTTAGAAAATAAAGTTAATGATAAAATTACATTTTCAACCGTTTTGAGTTCGAAGCTGAAAGCCAACTTTCTTTTTTGTGTACTTTATGGATACATACGAGTATTTGAATAATACCAAAATTGTTTCGATAGTTAATAAAATATAACAAGTATTTTACATAATTGATTTGATGAATTCATTGCATAGTCTTTCTGCTTGGCATGAGAGGGTTTTACAAATTTTTCAAGCTATGCAGATCTTTTAGCAAACCCAATTTAAAACCATTTCAGGTTTTTTTTTTAAACTTTAGAATAAGTATACCGAGAGAGAATACATTGTCATGGGCATTGTCCGGCATTAAGGCTGTGATCTCTCAACCTTTTAAGGGTGTTATAAAAAAATAATGTTCACTTGCTGTGACTCGGTGTTTTTGGATTCAGTGATGAATAAAGTAAGTACCCATTTTCCAGAAAAAAATTAAAAAGGTTAATAGATTCCGACCGTGTATTAAGATTTTAACGAAAATTTCCACTGGTGCCAACTACTTAAGATGAAAATCGTTTATTTTCAGTTTGTTTTTTTTTTGTTATTATATTTTACTGTTCTTAAAAAGAAATTGATTAGTGAAAATCAGGTTTAAATTAATCTCAAAAACCTCAGTGGTGTATTCAAATAATTTTTTTAAAATCAAAAATAAACACAAATATTAGCGTCTATTATGTTTTCTCAGTGACTCTGGTATCTAACCAGTGAATTTCAACGTTAACATCACACAGCTGGCGCCAAGTGGAGGCACTCTACGGCACCCGAAGCACTGCAGGTTGTCGTAAATGGGGTCAACACAATATGCAATGTTTCAGTCCGCAATTCAAAACAGGAACAAGTGCTCCTAAAACCCAAACCTACTAATGCTAATATTATTCATTATGCATTATCTAACTCCTTCATATTAATTGCTATCCTATTTTTTATGGCATATAGCAATGCAATTTTATTAATTATACCAAATTACATAAACGTGACTTTTTAGTATTCTAAAGTGTTCAGATTAACAAAAACAGCTTTAGTGATGTTTTTGTGGCCAACAATATTTTTTTATGGAGATTATAAAGCAATGTGGGGCAGCGCCTCACTAAAATAAAAACACCCTGAGAATGTTTATCAAAAAAACTAAATAAAAAAACCGGTTACAACAAATTTGATAACACCCCGTCTTTGTCAATCTTAGCACTCCAGCACCAAAAACATCTTTCTTTTTTACGATTTTTTCCTACATTTTACCTGATATATTGCTTGTAGAGCAAGACATCGCTCGTTTATCAAATTGAATTTTTGTTTTAAATGTTCGTCTTGCAAAACACTCGTAAAGCAAGTTACTCTCAATTTGAGGTTCTACTGCAATTATTACCCATCTTTCAAGTAAATTAAAAAATGTTGCTTTTTGGATTTTTTTTTCATCAAAATTTGAAAACACATTAAACGAATATTGCGACATGTTGCCTTTTGTATTGCACAATTAAATAAGGTCTTTAAATGCTCTAAGATCGTGATAATCCCTGTTAGGGTTTTTGGTGCTTTTTTCAACTTTAAAGTTAAGGTTCGCTTTTATCAATACAACAATAAATTACTGATTGGTATTGTTATTTTTTTTCAGTAAAGTTCCTTAATTTAAAAAAAAAATATTTTTTTGAATTTAATTTAAAACTGATAATCCGATATTAATCTCATTTTTAGCAAATTAAGGGTTAAATTGATTACTCGTCGAAATGATGAGTGTTTCACTCAAAGTAAATAATATAATATAGATGTTCGTTCCCGCACATGAATGAAATCACCCTTCATTAAAAGTTCCGCCGTGTAATACGAGCCGAGAATATATAGTTACTCGGACCACTTAGGTGCGAGGAATTTAGTATTGTTCATTTTCTAATGTTAAGGTGAGGTAAATAATGTGTATTATTGTTGGTACCGAGAATTCTTGGGCCGACCACTAAACAATATTCAAGTAGAAAGCCAAGAATTTTTTTTATTTTATCCAAAGTTAAATAAAAAAATGTGTACGTTAATCATTTTGTTAACATTTAGAAAGGGTCGTATTATAAAAAGTAAAACTAAATAACGCCTTTGTTGTAAAATCTTTGTATACATCGCTTGAATTTGACAATTGAACAACACGTCTGCCGGTTTCTTAAATATCTGCCCCGACTAAACCACGCTTGTGTCGAAACCGGTTGGCATGTAGTTATAATTCAAAGTAATCAACAGAATGTTGTGGTTTTTTTTTCTTTATTAATGCTTAAGAAAATTAAAAAATGATTTTGTAAAAGACCACGGATATTATTTTAGTTTTTATGACCGACCGGTTAAATCAGTTGCCATGATCATTTTTGTGAAGAATATGAGCACCGGTGCTTTCATTGGAGGTGTGATCTATATCAATAAGATGATTAGAAAATTCAGAAAAACCATGGTTATTTAAACATCTAAGATGTTCTTTGATTCTAATATTGACATTACGAATTGTTTTACCAATATAAAAGGCAGAACAATCACTACAAACCTATTTACAAATTCCCGAGTGACTTAGTTTGTCATTATTTACTTTACATACAAAGTAATTTTTTCATGCATTTAATATGTCAAACCACAAAGTGATTGTTTTCTACAAAAATGCTATTTTGTAAGACCAATGATCTCAATTTTCCCATATTAAATGTTTGGAAACAGGCCGATTATAATTAAAATAAAAATATTTTTCCACTCTAGGTGATAAGATCATTATATTAATATTTATAAAATTGAATTATATTTCGTCAGAAATCATGAAGTCTTCGATGATTGTTATCATTTAAATAAATCCGGAAAAATGGATTACCTGTTCCGTGGAGCCATGTTTTCACGTTACAAAAACACGCTCAAAGAATGTCTGAAGAACGTCGTTTCATCATAACGTCGAAATTTCGTGAGCGGTGTTCCCCCTTTCCGTTCCCCCCACCCCCTCGGGCCGACGCACACGTTATACGCTATAAAAGTAATATCTGTTCAATTTAGTCTCTCGTGCGATGTTCCCCGGAAATGGGTGAGGGACAGTGATGAGAAAGCTCTCTATTTTGCGTGCTTTGAAGAAATAACATCGAGTATTATGGGGGCGCGCTGAGGGGCGAAGTGGATAGCAGGGGGACGGTTTCCCCATTAAAAAGTAACAAGTGATTAAACAGATTGAATATGGCAACATTTTGGCACTGTAATAAATGAACAGAAACATTCGCGTAACAGAATACTTCGACCCAAAATGAAAACCGAAATAAATTTGTTAAGAATTCCATTACGATTTTAGGAGTATTTTTATGTTCTGTGTCGTTACATTATTAACATTTTAGCACAATTCAATTTGTACGTTCACGTTTTGAAAACAATTATTGAGGTTAGATTTTACAGGTAGCAGATATTATTAGTTTATTCACATATTGAAAGAGGCCGCATTTGCCTTGTAGGTATTTCAATGAGAAACAGTTAGATTTTACGTTATATTTATCAGTGATCCGAATTTAAATATTTGCACACCGTGCTTCACGCTCATACCGCGAAACACCAAAGAGATTATTCACAAAAAATACTGGACGGAACGACGATTTTTTTTCGCATAGCTCGAAATAAAAAAAAAGATTGAAAACTCTTTATGTTTTCCGTTACTGCCAATCGATCATATATTAAAAACAAGTTGGCATAAACGTATTTTTAGTTTCCAGATGTTAATTGAGCACGAACTGCACATTTGAAAGTAAAAAGTGAAATTACGGTCAAACTAGATTTTTATAAAAATCAAAAAAAAATTAACTTGCTCAGGTCGAAAACTTTTTCTATTTTTGAATAATCACCCCTTCAAGCCTCGCGGTACGACCATGAGTAACGCAGTGGATACTTACTAGGCCATTCATTTAAAAAAAGGGCTAAGTTGGAAATTTTAATTCAACCAAGACGTAACACACTTACAGTAGAAAAAAGGTATTCTCGCATTGATATAGCCTCCGGCAATCTAGCTGCTTTTGAGGTCAACATTTGTCGCACCCCGAGGCCAATAAAGTTTCAAAGTTTAGTGATTAAAGGATGCGATAAATCATCCCGATTCCCGATAGGTTTGGTGGTCTAATAACTTTATGGCTCCGACAAGGAATACGCATTACTTCGAAAGGGGAACTTATTGCCCCGTGTTGTTGGTGATCACCGTTTTCGTCCTTTTTTCAAATAAGCCTTCTCGTATCCAAGGTGGAAATCGATGTTACCAACCTTCTAAAATCTTCAGTAATTCAGTAAGCGTAGACAATACAAGCTCTAAATACAAGATGTTCCTAAAAAATAACTAACAAATGTTTAAGCCCGTAACTTTAAAAAAAATCATATAAAGCCAGGAGAAAAGCTTCAGAGAGATAGATGAATTATAAGTTTCTCCATGAGAATACCGCCCAATAGTCTCAACTGCTCCAAGCTGTCAATGGGTTCTAGTTGGGGTAGGTGGTGAGGCTGAAAGAAGTGCGGAGGGGGTGGCGATGGGGCAGGGGAAGGTTAGGAAGTATCTGGATTTTTAGATCTGGTTACTAAACAAGACTATTGTCATTTCAAGCGACATTTTGATTCTGATTGTTGTTCTTTCGCCAAAGCGATACTAAGGGTATTTAACCGTAAATTTACTTTGAAACTTCTCCACCGAGAAATGTATAAATAGCAAAATTTCATTAGAGCAACGCTGGCGTGTCATCTTGGGAGCGGAAAAATGTTTTCGAACTTGGTGCTGGGAAGGTTAAAAGTATTGGAGTTGCCGACAAACCAATTTTTGAAGGAGAAAAGGATCATTTAATATGAGATGATCCATCACGTGCAGTTTCCGGGCTGTTTTGATGCATAAGATTGATTTCGTTTAATAATAATAAAAGGATTTTTAGGTTACATAATCGTGAGACCTTTTTGAATTTAATAAATCTGTTACATTCATATTTTTTTTAGGTTCTACCACAGTGAGCTTAATTATAAGCTCTGTTTCTAACATATGCGTGGTTTATGAGACATAAATATTGTCTACAGTAGAGCTACCTTATATAGGCTATTAGCGGTATACATATAAAAAAAGGATATTTGCCTAAACTAAGAAATACAAAAGAAAACGATTTTTAAAAATAAGATGATGGTATTAAAAATACCTGAAGTTATCAATAGAGATTCTCAAAAGTTTAATGATTTAAAATTTTGAACCATCCCCGTGAAAAAACTTTTCTGGATAAATAAATTAATATAATAAGACCACATAAAATGGATAAACATAAAGTAAAAAGAATCTGATCAGAAAAGGGAAGTTCTTACTTGAAAATGTTTAGGAAAGGAAAATTGGATTGTTATTTATTCGGTTTTCTATCCAAAGATTTTTTTGCATAGCTGATCATTTCTCAAACTTGGAACATCTCATACGGAGATACAGAAGTCTTGAATTAACCCCTTTCACTTCCAGTATCAAACGAATCATTTATTCGAAGATTGAAAAGCAGAGGATGAAATATTCTTACATCACATGATTCAAACTACACACATCTTCCAAAATTTTTTGCTGAAATTATTTATGTTGATGCAGATTATGAGATTAATATTTTTACATGAACTGAATCTTTTGGAAAACAAAAAAAAGATACAGAAAGCCTATTCGAATAATTTGCAAAAAAATATTTGGTGGTAAGATTTTAAACAGTTTTTTAAAGATTTCTGTTTAACCTCAGGCTTACGACTTCTTCTGTGTAGGTTTTCTGGCGTCCAGTTTTGAACATAAACTTTCCTGAAATGTCTCCAGTTTTTTTTCTATCCGACTTTCACCCATCCAAAGTCAGCCGTTCTCTAAAATAGGTCGTCATTCAATTCCATCGGTTGACGACCTTATTTTTTCTCTAGCAAGAAAGCTACCTGATGATGTTAGAATTCCAACGATCCCTTGCTAGTCGTACTACATGCTCAACACTGTCTTACTTGGTTGGAGATTGAGATTATTAAAATTTAAATGCTGAATTTATGTTCCTGGTTTCAACGGCACCCTATCGTCCATAGTTATTCCACCACCGAACGGAACATACATGAAAGCGATGAAATTCCCATAAAATTGCGGAGGACTACATCAAACGCGGATTCGATTCGAGTTTGATCGCTTTCAAAGGATGGTACGATTCCCGTGAAGGAGTTCGAATGTAACTCGCACTCCGAAGCCTATCTTACGTAAACGAACGCAATCCAAAAAGCTCGCTCTCGAAGGCTCGAGTGCTATTGAATGGAATAATGACAGTAGGCTGGCGGGAGCTTCTCGGGGCTGCCGAGCCGCCGGGCCCTTCAGAGATCGGCGCTTTGAGTTTGTATTAAGGGTATTTGAATATCGTCTATTGTGAGAGATCATAAAAATGTTCGAAATAAACACACTTCTTATTACTTTGACTACATAAAACTTCGAATTTGGTAATCGGATGAAGTTCAAAGGTTACAATTGAATGTCATTCGTTTTAGGAAAATTTTCAACTAATGTAATTCCTTAGTCATAAATCTTATTTGTAAGAACTGTTTTTTTAGGAAAACATTCACAATCCAAGATAATATTTATCGTACAATAGACCGAGCACCATCTGTTTTTTTTGCTTCAGCTACGTACTATTGTACCACTTTAGTGGAAGAGTTAAGATGGTTTAAAAAGAAAAAAAATTGTCACAGAGTGGAATGAATGTTTGTAACAAACCTGAATTATGAAAATAAATAAGGTACCACTTCAGTTTTTATTCGAATTCGTACAAATTAAAAGCCGCATAATAAACAAATTGTTTAATTTTTTAACCTACCTAAAATATTTTATAATAATTAAGTTTTGCAAATTTTGATAAATGTTATACCTAATCAAGAATTAAACAAAATGAAAGTTACAGAGAACTAAACGATCACCACTAAATCTAGAGTGATATAAATCAATGTTTGGTACCACATTCACGTACTTCTAAAATATATTATTATTATAACCGTCACTCAAAAAATAATAATTTCTTCGAGCCGAGTTTTTTTGCTTCGGAGATTAAAAAAAACTTTTTGAAATATCTTTTCCTTTAGAATATCGCTAAAAATACAATTTAGAAGTTTCCAAAATATTCTTACTAAATTTCTTTATCACCTTTAAATTTGGGGAAAATTCCCAAGAAAGGGCATAATGGAATTTTCATCAGATAACAAAGTTACTTTTCAAATTTTATGAGGCGATATTTTGGATAGGAGACCAATTCATAATAAATCCCCCTTTGCGAAAGCAATAGAGCACTAAACTGAAGTACTATATCGAGAATAGCAATCTGCTACCTTCATTTTCTTTAGGCTTTCCGAGAAACTTGACAACTGAAAAACTTACTAAATGATCTTGACGTTAATTAATGAGTTAAAATAATGGACCTAATGTAACGTGGAACATAAAGATACGAATTTAAGAGTTACTTTGTAAGTAAAGAGGGCTTGCGACAGACTGCTTAGAAAACTTTATCTTTCTTCGGAAATATTACTTTTAGTGGTATATTTTTTATTAACTTTAGTCCTTATGCTTTGAGGATTTGGAAATGAACATAAAATTAACGTGGCGTAGTAATGCTTATATAATCGAGAATTACAATGTTGGTTCTTTTGAGGGTTGTTAACTTATTTTATCATTGAAATAATTATGTAGAATTTCCGTAATAAAAAAGTTTTGAACCAAATAATACGACCCTGAATTTTATTATAGTACGTCAACTGGTTTCAGGATAACTATGCGTTTATCAGGACAGTTATAATTAAAAATAAAAATGTGAATATTTTTTTAACTTGGTTTTTAAGGATAGTTTATTTTTTCGAGTAAAAAATTTATATAATACTTCTTCGAAGCTAACAGTAATGAAAAATTAAATTTAACATAATCGTAGACTTATTATTATTGCGATGTTTGAACACAGATAACGATTCATGTAGACCTTTCATTATAATATAACACAAATATAGAGTGAAGTTTCAAAATTCCACAAAAATAAAGAAGGCCAACTTGAATCTGAAATCACATTAGTAGTGAAACCATGTTTCGGCTAAAAATATTATGTTTCACAAAGGGAATGGACTCGGACTCGGACAAATGTGTGCAAACATTACTGCGAAGGAACGTAAAAGGGTCGAAGGTATGAAAAGGTTCGCAGGAAGAGATCGCCGGAGCGGGGAGCTTTTTCACAATGTCGGCATCTCCGAAAGGTGTCCATTTCCACTCCCTAATAATTGTGCCTCTTGTCATTTAAATTATATGTATGGATTTATGAAATGGTCATATACATAGGATGTTCGGAAAGTTCGTAAAAGTAATGTATAGATGGTGTTATACAGAGCTTAAGGTTTTGTAACATAATAAATTATACAACAAATTTAACAAGTACTAACCGCACTATACTATTATACGCACAACACTTTGACACATAGACGTAACTAGTGAGATGACATCCCACTTACTGAGATACAAAGGCTATGTTTCATTTAACGCCCATTATTACATTCGGCATTAGAGTATTTTTTTCTATGATGTTTACCTTGGTTAGCAACCTGCCAACATTTTAGAGTCAAGTAGTTCGTTCGTCAATCAGTTAGTTCAGTTTTCAGGAAAGTTTGAATGAGATGTGTACGGATTTTGTGTGTAACGGGTAAATTCGAACACCATCCAGTTATTACATTTTTGGTTTTGGATGGCAAGAACGACACATACTTAGTGCGATGACTCCCTATCTGTCCATGTCATGGTGACCTATTGGTCTGCTGAATTTAGAAGAGGCAGAACATCTATCAAAGATAACCACCGCGGTGGCAGGTCTTCGACGTCAGTTACAGAAGAACATTTTTATGAAGTGCATGATTGTAGTATTGAGTAACATCTGTTTATTATGTTCAGAAAAAATGGCACAGATAAACGCACGGCTCAATCCGAAAAAAAGTCAGCTTTTAAATTATGATTACCTTGTTTTAATAACTGAATCGTAGGTCATTTAGTTTAAATGACTTTTTGTTATAGTACTCGTAGATACAAAATAGAATTGAACGTGGCTTTACATATAAAAAAAAGTCTTTATATGCTGGTTAATATTTTTTCTCTATGTCTACGGGGCATGGACATGTTAGTGTGTGACCATTAAATTAAATTTTCAAAAAAAAAAAAAACAATAATGTGATACAAATGAATACCTTTGATGGTTTTTCATCGCTTTTTTTACTACTCAATGATAAATTGTTCGTTTTTTATGAATTTTTAACATAAATAAAAACAGACCGAATAGTTAAAATCTTTCGCATTTTCCTTTTATTTGGTTTCAAAGAAAAATATTTTATAGAAACAAGTAGATTAATACGCACATTAACTTAATCAAGTAATATGAAGCTTTCTTTCCTCCAACAAGAACTTTGACTATTGACTTTTACTAATTAACTTATCCACTCAAATTAATGTTCCATAACACAATGGACTAGTCATAAATAAGATGTCTACATTTTTTTAGATGTGACTTGATTGATTGAATGTTCTTTGTGGAAATTAAGTGATCACAGTGAATGGGAAACTCAGGAAGAGTCAATCTGATGACCATATTAGGAGTGAGGATATTCTATAGTAATAAAATCATCATTTTAAGTGGTACGTCGCCTACGCTTGGTTTCGTGTCGGTTTTTTGTGACGAGATGCGATACAAAAGTAAAGAGAAAAGCACTCGAGCTCTCTTGCCTCGAGAATTGAGGTATTACAATTTTGATATTCACGGTTCAGAAAGAGGTTTTTTTTTATTAAAAAAAGGGAAAACTTGCAGAGTTATTGTAAAATCAGTTATATGATTAAAAATAAATATATCTGTCTCTTTCTCTCTGTTTCTTTGTAATAATTTAAAAGTTGTTTTGATTTCTCACTGTTCTCTTATTTTATTTTATATTGTGATTTTCCCTCTATATGAATATACAACAGCATACTTTGTATTTTGATTTGTTTAACTTTGTACCCTGATGAATCTTATATTAAATCTGTGGTCTTATACAAAGTTATTATTTCATATTTTTAAATATTTCAAACCCAAAAGTGATTGCTTTCTCCGAAAAAAAAAAATTAATTCAATTTCGGAATAAAATTAACAAAATTAAGCACCGATTGCGATCATGACGATTAATTTGTAACAATTTTTAAATAATAGTATTTGAACTTTTTCACTTAAAAGATATCTATTGGTATGAATCGGTTAACCCCGCTGTTCTTTTCAGTTTTACACTCTGATAATAAATCAGTTTCCTTTGTTAAAGTAAAGGGACTGCTGTTTCAGTGGATATGAACGGATTTATAGTATTGAGAGAAAGCAAGGGACTTAGGTGATATCGCTGATACCAACGTGATGGATTCCACAGTTTCAAGAATCACACTCTACGGAGGTTTTTTCAGCACCGATTCCGATACCTCGGACTTGGCCCATAATTTTTTACCAACACTAGGTTTGTTACAATTTGCGGTTTTAAATTCAAGCAAATAAAAAAAATTACCTTATATAAAAGCAAAATCTGAATGCATGAATTTACAAAAACTTTTTAACGATGAGCATCATGAAACTTGAACACATTTTTTTGTCTGGATTTTTTCGGTAAGCTCGACTACTTTCAGCTCGTAACGTCACTTCATCACGTGTTATTATGTATTTACTTGAAAACTAAAACAATGTTTTGTGGAAAAATGTCGACTTCATTAGAAGCATTACAATAACTAGGCTTTGTGCTTTCTAGGGTAACATTTGTTTTTTTTTTTATCTCGCTTTTTGCGAAAAGGAATTCAATACGAAGATACGTTTTTTGTGGAAAACACACAGTAGTACAAGCATTTTTGATATGATTATTTTTTACTCGTTTTAAATTAACCGGTGAAGTTTCCGCTGTATATACCTACTAATATGTTTTATGCAAAACGACCAAAAACAAATCATAAACTTAAAATAACCTAATGATGGTGAAATTGTCAAAAAATAAATAATGAAAATGAAAAAAATAATTTTGTAAAAGACTACGGATATTATTTTAATTTTTATGACCCAGGGTCTATGACCTAAGCATCATCAGGGTACAAAAGTAAACTTAACAAAACATAAAAAGTGTGCGGGTTATAAATACATACAGAGGAAGAAACACAATATAAAAAAAAATAAGAGTACAGTGACAAAACGGTAGAATAACACTTAAAATTATAACAAAGAAACAGAGACAAAAAAAACAAAAAACATGAAATCAAAGAGGCAAAACTTCAACTGAGAAGATGATTAAAGAATAACGAGATATTTTTTATGAGTTTACAGGAAATATACCTAATATTGGACTACTGGAGAAATTTAACTGATAACTAAGAATATGACCACCAATAGACGGTCATAAAAATTAAAATAAAATCTCTGGTCTTATACAAAGTTATTATATATCATTTTTATAAAAAAAATATACACCTACATTTAAGGTAAAAAAATACTAATTGATTTTTACAAGCAGAATATTTTTTTAAAATAATTTTATATCTGTGTTAGACATTAACCGTGTAAGTTTTTGCACAAAATGATGAAATTGCTCAAAAGTGTATGAAAAACTCCAAAAGAAAATTTACCTGGCATTTTTACATTTCTGCGAATAATAAATAAATGTTAAATTTCTTCTGGTTAAGTGATTCAGAACAATGATTAATAGTAGGTAAAGAGAAGCTTAAATACAGAGAACATTATTCTTAGTCGATTTTTATCCTCTAAGGGACACTTAGGTAAAGTGGGTTTAATCGTACACACGGCGCGTCGGTGTGCGTGGGGAGATGCACACATGTGTGGGTAAGTGCGTCACCGCTTGGTTAGAGCCTATTTAGATACCTCCAGACAAGAAACTCTAAATGGGATTGTCCGTTAGTACCACATATATTTGTTCCTCAAATAGGCTTGTTAAGAAGAGTTAGACTTTACTAACATAGAGTATCGCATAGAACTAGCTAGTCTTTGGTTAGGTTGGTAAATATACGAGAGATCATGTCGATTTTTTGCAAATACTCAAGTCGAACAATATATTTTATGTCAAATGTTGATGTTTGTGCCATGATGGGGTTCTACAATCAACATATAGAAATCCATTAAATAACAACATTACACTATATAACCTCACACTACTAATACAAAACTGTGAAGAAATTAAATAATAACTTTGTTTAAGACCACGGATATTATTTAATTTTTTATGACCGACTGGTTTTGCTTAGCCTAAGCATCATCGGTGTACAAAATAAAAACTTTAAAAAAATACAAAGTGTGCGGTTATATATACATAAAGAGAGAGAACAAAATATAAAATAATAATACAAAACAATGAGAAAATAATAGAATAACATTTAAATTTTAACAAAATAACAGAGAGAAAGAAACAGATAATATTAATTGAAAGAGACTTTTGTCTCTTTCAATTCATAATATAAAAATTATACATAAATAATTTAAGCGATTACTGTTAAAAACTTTATTCACTGGAAATCTTAGACATTTGTCTTAGTACTTGTTTAAAATAACAGATAAACCATGTTTAGTTTTACTTGTATTAGAAATCCAAAAAGTTTGTATCCTCCTGTTAGGCGCTGACCGTTAAAATATGAAATAACGCATTTTAATTATTCACAATTTATTTTTGCAAGCCAGAATTTGAGCCCTAGACGTCTGGATTCGCAGTCGAAGATTTTAACCTCTTGACAACGGAGGTCGTCGTTATTAGTAAGGATATCAGTTTCTCGGAAATCATTATTAATTAGTATTTTGCGAAAGTTAATGGTACGAAGAAAGTATGAGAATTCATATCAAAATGACTGTATTACAAAATAAGCTTCTGAATAAAAATCTTCCATCTAGAAGCATTACTCAAAAGTTGTTCCTTTACAAATTGATAATTTATGAACTGCCTTTATTCCCTCAACGAAAGCGCCCATATTGAAAATAAAACAGCAAAAGCTTGATTTGAAAATTAAAATCTGCCAGCCTACCTGAATTTTGGTGCAAGGAAAACGAAAAATTGGTTTTTAACCAATCTCAGCTATAATATTTCCGGCGTAATCGTTGATGCAGACGTAGCAATTTTCTTGATTTCATACTCTTTTTTAATATGTCTTTCAAAAGGTAAAAAAATAAAGATAGTTAAATGACAGGTAGCGGAGTAATCATCGTCACAATAAGCCCCCACTTCTGTAGGGTGGGTTTGTGACAAAGGCTCAGTATAACTTACAGCCTCAATAGACGGATGTTAGCTGTAGGGGCTGATGAAAACGCAAAAAAAAAATATTTTTTTTTGAGAACGAAGCCTCCACCGATATTGTTGACGCTGTGACTTAAATAATCCTGGAGATATTTTAATTTGAAATTTTCTTTTCATATTTAAAAAAAAATTCGAATAGGTGTGTTAATTTTTGGTATCTTTGATGGCATTAACACATAATATAATATTATGTATTTATAATTATAAGGATTATATCTTGGGGTGCTGGGTGGCTTGTTATTTTTTTTTTTTGCAACTGGTTACCAAAACGAAGGTAATTCAAAATAACCCTTCACGTGGCTAGGAAATCTTTCAATGATTGCCCCCCTCATGAAGTGAAAATTATTTCATCTAGAGCTCAAAGATAGACCGGCATAAAGACAAACACATTTCAGTGATTATTACTGGAACAAGTTTGGCGTTTACAAATTTTCTTCACCTTTGAAATCGTCACAATTTAACGATAAGCGCCATTTTATTTTTTATTGCATTTGACCGGTCACCGTTAAATGCCGATTGTCGGTCCGTTTCAGTATTTGAACAAATAGTAATCAGCAGAAAAGCACCATGGTATGATCAGAATAAATTAGTTTTCAAGGTGAAGCCGACTAATAAGTATTCAACGTTTAACAAGGACCGTTCAAATGTCAAAAAAACAATTTCGGGCTATTCGTAAAAGTGTGGAAAAAAACACAGCAACTAGAGTTAGGTTAGTTTAAATTTTTAAATATTTTTAAAGATAAAATCACAGTTTTATTTATAAAAGCGAATCTCATATTTCAATATCAGTGCCTACCTTAGCTCGTTTACGATAACATATTTGAACGACCCTTATTTTGGCTACCTTGGAATGACTAAAGGGAGGGTTGACATTATTCATCTCATTAATTACAAAATGAGACAAAGATAAAAGATAGGCAGCTCGGCTGAATGTATACGGAGGTTCAATAAAACAAGCCAAAATTAGATGAGATGTAGGTACCTGTAAAATCTTTTATCATCTTTTCCTGGGTAAAAATTATGAAAGGGTTGAAGTAATATTTTCCAACCAACCCCATTATTAAGTTTGCGTGCTAAAGATTTAAAATTCACATTGATACATCTAGAGCGAAACGAAATGCGTCATGTCATTACCTATATTGCCCTGGTGAAGACACAGTTGTGTCGAAACCTGTTGGTAGCGTATAATATAAAATAAATATACCAAGATAATGTGTTTTTCTTAAATAAATATGGTCTCGGAACTTTTTGAAGTAAAGTAATATTTTTTACAAACAAAATGATGTCTGACGGACAAGAGCTTTATCAACCGGTTAAAGAGCTTTCTAAAACCACATTTGTAAAACTGGAGCGGCTTTGCTGGGTAGGACAAGTAGCAAAGACGAAAGATAACCCACCACCAATACAGTTAGCTTGTGTGACGAAAAAGTACTGGAAAACATGGATACATGAAGTCATATTATATATTGATTTATGATGAAAAGAGGTGAAATGATATCGAATAAATGACTATAAAACAGGACGTTGAAACTCATTATAACAATAAGTAATCTATTTAATCACAAGTGTTCCAACAAAAGTTTTCTTAAAAAATAATAAAAAAATATTTGAAAAACTTCCACTGCCATCATAATAAGAAAAAGATGTTGCTTGTGCAATGTGATGGAGGACTTACATAGCAGAGGGATTGAATACGAGGCGTTCTTCCACTTAGCTACTAACCGGTCAAGTTTTATTTTCGTTTTAGTGAAATCTTTATCATGTGATTCGGTATAGTTTACTTTACTTTGATTTTTTTTTCCACATATCTAGTTAAATCAACTCGTATAAAGTTAAGCGATATTTGGCAGAATAAACTTTTGTACCTATGTAAGTTCAATATTTATAAGAATAAGACTTTTTCCAGAAAAAATATTTAATTTATGATTTAATTTTATAGTTCGATGAGTTTATTAATCGGAAATTGTTTGCGTGGTTGGTTGGATAAATAATTTATCGATTTCAATGTGACTAAAAAAGTTTTTAATAATGTCGTATTGTTGTTTGTGTTTCCCCCCCCCCCCCTTTACAATGAAAGTCAAGCACGAAGTCTTTTGGTCCACATTTCGGTCGGGATATTTGCATAAATATATTTCAATGTGTACAATAGGAAAAATTGTAAAAAGCAAGGACCCTTACAATTGGGCTGAAAAAATCCCAGGAAACAAAGAAACCGAGTTGCCATAATGAGGGGGAATGTGGAGATCTGCGGGCAACGTGGCATCGGGATAACAATAAATCCATTAGCCACTAAATCATCGTTCCGCCTCTACCCAATCTTCCCTTTTTAGTATTTTTATTTTCTTTTCCTTTTTTATTGTAATTTTTGTATTTGTAAGATTCTACCGAAGTGCGAAAAACCCTATATTATTTAATGGGGTCGTAGCTGCTAAGTAAATAAAGTAACGTTAAAATTAGGGGACGGAGTGAAAGAGGAAAAATTAAGTTCAACCGTTTAGTCGAGATACTTTCCCTTAGAAAATAAATAACGCGAAGAACAACTTTGGGAAGCTTAAACCGATAAAGTCAATATTAGCTTTCGAATTATTATACATAATATATTATTGGTGGTTTTTCATGAATAAACAAGACGTATGTATACTTTTAGCAAGTACTTAGTAATTAGTTGAGTTTGCGGTTAAATCATAATTGTTCTCAGACAGCGGGATATTATAATTCTTAAATAAGCCGCTTAAGTGGACTTTTCATTTATGAACTTTATGAAGTTTAAAAATCCCATCGCTAAAGCCCGCATCCATACGGCGCAATATGCTGCTCCTGCTCTTAGAAGAGGTAGAAGCTAAAAAATAAAGGTGGAAATATAAAGAGTTAGCTCAGGATTTAATTTAATTTCCAACTTTTTAAAACTTGCGTATATAAAATAAAACAAGTGGAAACGAAAGCGCCGCAGCGGTAGACATAGATGAGGAGGTAGGATTTGGGGGGGGGGTTTCTAGGGGGATGAAGGGAGAGGGAGGGGGAACTCTCCAGTAGGGGTGGCTGCCAAGAGATTCGAGGAATTTATTTTCACGAAGGCTTGACAAACAATGAAGGTAAAAGAAATTGTTTTTGTATGTTAATTCGAAATGAAAGATTTTTTTCTCGCCAACGAAAAATGTGGCGGATTATCAAACGACTTTTATGAAACTCCGATAAAGTTCCGGTGTGACGTGACATTTTGATTTATTGTTGGCTATGCAAATATTTTTTGGTTCCTCCATAACTTAATAAGTACTTCAGTAATAGAGGTTAAGCTGAAATAAACATTCAATTCTGACTTTAACGTTCACCAAAAATATATTTTAAGAAAGCATTAAAGTCAATATTTTAAAACACCAGACTAATTTTCTTGCCGCTCTGATAAATTATAAAATTAAATACTCGCAAGCTATTACCAAATTTAGTTTTGTAGAATTCTTAACTATTGATGTTAAAATATTTAAACAGCATTAATGCTATTTAAATAATGTACCTACATTAAAAAATACTAAGAAGATAAATGTGTTTATTGATACGACCGGGTCTTTATCACGTAAGTTATTGGTTCAACCTTCAAAACTGCAGTATTTCAACCTGCACTATTTAAACCTAATAATTTTAAATAAATAAAACGTTATTATATTTTGGTTTATTTTCCGTAAACTCATAAAATTTCTCATTATTATTTTATCACCTTCTCAGTTGATGATTTGCTTATTTTATTTCATATTATTTGTCTCTTTCTATCTGTTCCTTTGTTATAATTTAAATGTTATTACTTTGTTTTCTCACTGTTCTCTTATTTTATTTTATATTGTTTTCTCCCTCTGTATTTATGAGTACATATACCCACACACATTTTTTTTGGTTTATTTTTATACCCATATGATGCTTAGACTAAGCGAAACCAGTTGGTCATAAAAAATAAAATTTAAGGTCTAATACAAAATTATTATTTAATTTTCATGTTAAGTCGATTCATACCTGCCGACGAAAATAGTGAGAAGAAAAACAAAGTAAGTGAATCGGGCGTGTGCGTATACTCTAAGCGAAAAGACGTCTAAATCGATTTATTAACAACGGCGCATGCACGAATGAGAATTTAATTCAAGCAAAGAAGCTCGCGTAGAGCATTTCAACTCCATAATAACCCATACAATGCTCGCTGTGCGCGACGTGTAATATTGGATGGTGGAGTGAATGGGTTCACCTGCATTATGTAGAAGATGCTGAGTGTTTTGGTGAGTGACTATCCCTCGGTGGTACCTATCAAATCTACTCCTTTCCTGCAGGAGACGATTCTAGCCTCGTGATGGGAAAAATATGTACGGTGTAAGGTGTTAACACGTGGCAGCTATGAGTTGAATACTAATTTCGTTTAGCAGGTAACATATTTTGCGGTGGTTTTATACTGATTTTTCAAAATCATTAACTCGGTTTTCCCACTAAACGAACCATGCATGTAAATATTCAAGGTGGCAAAAAACTTCAACTTATTTGTGTCCTGAAACATGTTTTCTGTTTGAATCTTAAATTGTTTAAATCCTTTTTTATGTGTGATTGCCGTTGACCTTTTGACGTTATTTATCTAATGTTTTTGTTGAATTGGAGAGTGTGTATTTTTTGAGCAGAGCCAAAAGTTATCGATTATTGATACATTTTGTGTGATAAACTTACGATTTATAATTTTTAATAATTGGTTAGTGATTTAATCTATAACAGACCATTCCGTTTATTTTCGATTGATTGTAGTCGTCTCGATTTAAAAACTAAATAATGAATGAAAAACAAAACGATAAACTTACCTTCTTGCCGTCAAGCTCGTGGGTGACTTGGGCTAAGACCTTATCTACGCTAGAGGGATCACCGAACGTGATGAACCCGAATCCTCTGAAAAAAATAAAAACAACATTCATTAATAATATATATTTACATATGTTTGTAATTCACCACGTCTAATTCAACATTTCTGGGACTGAATCTGATTAAACTAGAAAATATACTAAAAAGGAAGTGAAAATTTCACTTCCGTATTTGCAGTGCTGTAATTGAAAAGATCCAATGTGAGACAATTTAGGAAGTAAAATGCGAATGGTTCAATAAACTTAGTCGCAGTAAACACTGAAAAACAAGCAAAGAGCGAAAATACTCCCAGAAAGAGAAGAAGGTAAGCTGCAGCAGCAATATTTTTCCGAAATTCTTTTGCAGTAATGGCGTAAGCAATAAAGTTACACTGGGGGAAACGGTAGATTGACGCCCGAATCACTTGTCAGTTTTTCTCGGAGCCATTTTAACTGAATTGGAAATACGGGGATAAAACTGAGGGGTGGGTCGGGTGGCGGGTGGCGATGGGGGTTGGGAGGTGCTCCACGATTTGTACGGCTCCTTAGCACGACGTGTCCAATCAGCACGTGAACGCTTTACGTGCTGCCGTCACCGAGGAACCGTAACACCCATCCTTCCGAGTGGCCGCGCGGACTTTGTCCTCTATCATCCCAGAGTTACGTACAGCTCGTAAGCGCGGTCCGGCTCCGCGCACAAACTTTCTAAATAAAACGGTTCGAGTGAAATCAATGTGCTTGGGTGAATATACCCACGTTGCAACATTTCAGCGGGGAAAACAGCAAAATGGACGTTTTAAAATTCAATTATCTCGGTTTTTCGACGAGTTCATCAGAGTGATTATTTTAGTCACTCGACGAATTCATATAAACTAGACTAGTGTAAATTTAAAAGATCAAAAAAAATCTTTAGATTGTTAAACATACAAGAAAATTGAATTAATTATTCAAATCTTATAGTTACTTACTTACAGAAAGTTACTACCCGGTTTAACTCAAGTCTCAATAATTTATTTTTAAGTTAGAGTGTCAGATGTGTGATTTATCAGACACCATAACCCACCATTGAAATTAAGGTGAGAAAGAAAAGAATAAATAAATAGATACACGAAACATTTCCGGTTTTAATTTTTGTACAATATTTTTAATTTCTTTCTTTTCATTTTTAACCGAAATAAAATACGTGAACACTACTATTTTACCTACTTGAACATATGTTTTTAAGTTAAGATGAATCTGATTTGATGATTCGAATCACTGTTTTTTTTCTAAATCTCAATGTAAGGTAGGTATATAGATGAATAAGCATATCGTCACCGGAAAGGCAAAAGGGCTGAAGCACCATTTTGGGAAGCTTCCACCAGAGCACTTTAAAGTTTTGTTTGTTTTACAATATAATTCGTAAATCAATAAAGTTAACTCGGGTAACTCAATGCTTTCACTGACCTGAAGTAAAAAAACGCGGAAAAAGTCCCAATCTTGTGTCGCTTGATTCAAGCCTTCTCCCAAATGGTAAATATATTTTTGATGGATGAAGCGTCACAAAAGTCCTTAGAATCAAATAGGAGTCAAAGAATTCGATGCAATTCGAATTCGAAAAAATAACTAATCAAAACTCCATATTCAACTCATTTTTGACAAGAGTTAAACCGCTTAAGCTCCTTTGCCTTTCCAGCGACGATATGGTTAAAAAAAACTTTCGTTCACGTTCTCCCCTCTTGGTATTTAAAGTTTTTTTTTCTCAATTAAGCATTATATTACACCGTTCGTGGTGCGATCCGTTTTGTTAGTACACTCATTAAAAATAATCACACTTAGTACATATTTCCACGTCACCTATTACTGAATACATTCCACGCCATACAGAAAACACGTGCGTGCCGTATCATGATAACAGAAACACGGGCAATTATAAAATAAAAGCAAAAATAAACTCGTGTCAGAGTCGACACTTCAATTATCAAAACAAACATTTTATCCTCCGCAAAAAAAAGATTCCGTTCGAAATATCATGTTTCATGGTGAAAAAATGGGGAAAAGAACACCCAAAAGATTTACAAGTGGGGAAGTTCAGATTTAAGTTAGTCAATTTTATTTTATAGCCACACTGATGGTATTTTTTTTGATTGACAAACAATATGGAAAACAAAAGTTGCGATCCATAAAAGAGAATTTTTGATTGGTGTAAAAATAGCCGCTACAGATAAATGAAATATTCAAGAACGATCATGTATTTTTTTGCCATAATTATACAATTCCCAACAAATTATACAATTAACAACTTTCTGGAGCCAGTTGGTCTATGGCATCCTTAATTGGGGTATGTTGTGAAACTGAACAGAATGAGGAAAAAATGAGAGGGGAAAAAGAAAGTTAAAATACTGTAAAATATTTTAAAAAATCGAATTAGGTGAAAAAAGGTAGGTACAAAACATGATCCCTGCAAAAATAGAAGGCAAAATGTGAAAAATTGTGGAACAATCTCGGACTTGTGTCTTGATAATATAAAGTTAAGGAATAAATAAACACTGTCCGAGTGATTCGAATCATATTTTGTAGTATTTTTGCATGGATAAAAGTTAAATTTGTTTCTTAAACTCACGAATCTCTGTGACTTAAAAGTCGTAACAAAAAATTAAGCGATTTAAAAAAAAACTTTTACTTGAAACAAAAACCTTGAATACTATATTTTTATTTAAAAAAAATCAAATTTAATGCAATGAAAGGCGGATAACACAATAAATTTCACTAACCAGTGTAAGAAAATACTACAAAGAAAGAAATTTGTTTTATTTAAAAAACAAAAAAATAGTTCAGTTTATTTTTATTTTATATTAGTTACTTGTACATTAAAGTATACATGTACATAGTATGTTATTATTAAATTTTCTTTTTAATTAAGTAATGTTTTAACTTACATACTTCTTATAATTTTGATTTATGTGTATTTTAAATGATTCTTACAGGTTATTTTGAATTTATTGATTGGAATAATTTTGATGGTTTCCCGCAGCGCATTTTAAAATTTATCCCTTTACATAGTAAGTTATTTTGTGTGTTGGCTTTATTCTTTTTTGGTAATCTGATTTCTTTGCATTATGTTTGTGAATATCAACATTGTAGATAATAATCATTTTAAAAGGTTTAATTTAAAAAATATAAATATTATAGTTAAACATCAACAATAAAAAATCATTAAAAGCCGGCAGCCCAATGCTCCTTTGTTTCTTGTATTCCGCCAGCGGGTCAGATATATAATACACGGACATAGTACAAATCGTTGCCGAGTACCGGGTGGTTAAAAATTAAGTCGTCGAATGTTTCGCAACCTGCAATGTTTCTTCCGTGTAAAAACGGACAGGTGGTGCCCGGAACTAGCTGTCTATTTATTTGTAAGTACAGACGGCGGCAAGAAAACATATCGTGTGGTCAAGCGGGGTTTTCTCGTAACCAATTATTTTCAAATGTTAGACCGATCATTACTGTCGTGGCATGTAAAAATGTAAAAACAGACCGGTGTGCATATGTTGTATGATTGTCTTTTGTGGCGTGTGTTTGATGTTAACCTGATGTATTTTGATAAATGAAATACACAATGTTTTATGTTAATTTTGATGCTAGACGCAGAAAAAAAAAGTTTTTTTTTATCATTTCTAATAATCAGTTTAAAGACTTTTTCGATTTGTTTTTAAGCACCTGTTAAAATACACGATTAAAAGTATCATCATGATATACTTTTTTACTTCTGGCGGCCTTTTGGCAGAGCAGTACCCACAAATAATGTTCAAATTTAAAAAGCTTTTTTAAAATCTGAACATTATTTTGATGGGTTATTTCATACGAAATAACGTATGGTAAACTTGAACGTGGGTACTTTTCAATGATACAATGAGTATCGCCCAGGCGATAAACTACCTTTTCCGAGCGTTTTCTGACAAAATTTCCCGAAAAGGAATTCCATAGTTTCACTGGCTTCGGGCCTTAAGAAATTTTGCGCGTAATCAATCAAAGAAACAATTAAATGCTTTCGAGGGATTCGACAAAAACTGTATTTTATTTTAATAACTGGAAAAAAACTTAGACCAGCAGTATTAAATAAAGGCGCCAATGTGTATTCAAATATACACACCAAAACTGCACCGAGTACATGTCTATAGTTTGGTAATGGATAAGAAGAATAAGCGCATGGCGTAGATTAACAGCGGCACTCGCTGGCAGCACTGATTGATTAATTTATCAACGTTTACCCGAACTGTTCAGGTAATGTTGTCCTCCTCCGTTAGGAGGCTATATCTGCCACCCACCCGTACCCCACTCGCCGTCAAGCCTCTGGCTGCTGGCCACTTTATTACAGATTACAGAGATTGATGAGTGGGTCAAAAGTTAATTTCAAGACAAGTGTATAAGAAAAAAATTAAAAATGATTGTATTACACGACCCGAGAGATGAAAAGCATGCTAAAAAGTTTTCGTTACATATTTAACATCGAAAAATATTTAAAAAAAAATAGAGAATTTCATCTTTTCCACTCCTGGGAAAAATACTATTTTTAACAGCGAAATGCTCAGTCAAAAATAGCATTTTATTTAAAGGTTCTTGGGCAGTTTTATACTTTATCAAAGAATTTCGTATCATTTAAGGAAGAATAAATACTTGTTTCCTGGGATACAAAATTCCTTCCCTTAGAAAGCCTTTTTCATAAAGTATTTGATCCAAAGTACGTACCTAATGTATTCTAATTTTGATATGGATACAATCATGGCGTTCTGTAGGAAAAGATATTATGTCAGATGTGTCATATACGAATTTATTGGGTCTTCTTCAAGCCTGTCATATTCTGTAGGTCATACCAGTTTTTAAAACAGATATTATGTGTATATATTGATAGATAAATCAGATTGATATCATCAATACATAAATGCACAGGATTACGAAATTAGTGATACACCCAATCTAAAAATCGAGACTACAATAATTATTCTGAGATAAACTGAAATACATAAATACGTTAAAATACTGTAATAGTGACAAAATTAAGGTCACAATTGAAAGGCAATTAGCAATTGAGGTGTCAATTATAATTTGTCTGTATAGTGAATAAAATTTTGTTATTGCAGATTTTGTCTTCTCAGTGATACGGCGCCGTTTAAGCTTTTCACATCAATTAAAACAGATTTTAAAATGCTGTACGATCCATTTTGATTGAAAAGAATAGTTTAAATGACTTAATATCATTCTTAATATAAAATCTGCACTATGTGGAGATGTTCTTTTTTCACTGACATTACAATTTTTCAAAAATATTTCATTATATCCTTTTATTAAATCAAAAAGTCTTACTGCAAAACTTTTCAAACAAAAAAACTTTATGATTTTACTTCACCGAAAGTATCAAGTTCACTTGGACGTTATGAAATAATATTTCAGGCGGCGATACCGCTGGCCCAGGGATTTAATTTCGCAGCGAAGATAAATGGTAGGATTAGCAGGTGCATGCAGCAAAAATGGCCATAGTCCATCAGAAATTACGGCCCATCGAAGCGCTTTGACAAATTACACTGGCCGTTTTAAAGGAAGGCTTCTAATCCCCGGTGCTCTAGACTTGACGGCCTCGGCAGTGACCTGGCTTTAAAAGGCTTTCAACATAAATGAGGAATAATCTCGAGGCTTCCCTTCGAATGGAGGTACGTCGGGTCGGACGATGGATGTAAATTCAAATGAGATACATCTTTGAAACGTGATTCAGATAAATGTTTTTTTGGCCTACATCATCGGACACACGGGATTCTAGTTCATGAAAATATATCGCAATTGGGAGCTTTCGGTAGATTTCCTTTAAGAGCCATTCTCTGGATAAAGTCTTGTTTTATGGTGAAGTGTTATTTTCAACAACGCGAAAAGAAACGTATTTTCTTTTATTTTATTTAAAATGAACATTTTAAGCATTCAATGGAATTGAATCGCAATAATAAAAACGTAACGTAAATATTTCAGTTATTAAAATACAAATATTTCTTGGAAAACTTGGATAGAAGAAAAATTAAAACGTCGTTACATATAAAAGCACTCATCTCAGCTATAGAAGAAAATGGAAAAATCTTTCCTTTTTAAACTTAGAAAACGTATACACTCAATGAATTACTAGATTGCAATATACTACCGGAAAATCAGAACACTTTCGCTAGAAATTTACAAGATTCCATTTGTTCAAATTATCATGGTAAAGTTGTTAAACATTGGCAACTGAATACATTACAATAGAGGAATTATGAAAATCGTGTTTCACTGGACAAAATGGCAGTAATAAAGTCAAACTAGAATTTTAACAGTATCCACGCAAGTAGTGATGTACGAGGGTCATCTAGAAAGTAAGGTTACAAGGGCTCCTGGGGTCAGAGGATTTTTCGTTTCAAAGTTGGCGCACCTAGCGTTTAGGGGAGATCCTAACAGTCAGTTTGTTTGGTCCCGCGTGTTTGTCGGCCATTTTGTTCAGTCACACTAAATGCTTCCGATGGAGAGGTTGTCGCGCGCTCCCGCCACCTTCCGCCATCCGTTTTTTTAACTTTGCAGAACAATACCGCCGCGAATATCCATCGAAACCGCGATGATCGCTGATTTAGTTTTTGAAAATTATATCTGCTCATTTTTTACCGTGAATCCTTAGAAGTGAATCCTTACAAATGGTTAAAAGAAGAATTTTAATTGAAATCTCCACTTTTATTAAGAAACGGGCGTCAAACAGTTACGATCTTTGACTAAGAATCCAGAGATCGCGGGTTCAAATCTCGGAATGTTCAAATTAAATTTTTTTTTTTAGTGTTAATTATTTCATGATTAATTATCATGAAATATATTTGCGGCTCAGCCTCAGAAGTTCGGAGTGGTAGATACTTTCAGTATTTACCTGGTGAAAAACCAACATTCAGAATCGAAACGTTGCTTGAAATAGCTTGAGCCGTGCTTGGTTTTCATATCTGAATAATCAGGTACTTTCCAACACTCTTCTTCCCCATCTCATTCCCTTCTTCACTATTTTCAGCTTCACAATATACCCTAATTGGGAATACCATAGTCCTACTGGCTCCAGATGGCTATGAATAGGTGTGACTCTTGTGCAGTATTCAAAAAAAAATCCACATTCAATTCTTATAAATTCAAAAAGGGATCAAACTTATTTTTTCTTTAGAGAAAGGCAAACATTCCCGGGTTACAAAGAACTTAACTATATTCGAAAAACTGCTAATACCATCATAATAAGCAAAAATGTTACTTGCACGATGATCGAAGACTAAGCAAACGAATTGAACCTCCGACACATTTGTCAAGTCGGCTAATCGAAGGAAGCGACTGAAATGCAAAATAAATTCTGTGTACGAAAATGCATGAAACGTTTCTTTAGAGGAATTCAAACATTAAAATAACGTTTTATAGAGTTATTTTGTTTTCTCACAGCTTGTGCAACATACTCATAACCTGCGTTTAAATTAGCAAAATTACATCAGCTGCTTTTAAATATTCCAACACGATAATTGCAAAAGTCAAGAGCTGAGGGATTAAGTAAGGACGTTAGGGAGTCGACTTTAAATTTACGCATCGGCAATTCTAATTAAAAACCGATGTACTAAAGGGTATTCTCGGCGTTTTGAGATTTGCATAAATGTTCTGTAAATACAATCAAAACGATTCATATTATTTGCGTTCTTGCGTAAATGCATAAATAAGTACTTTGTACAATTTTCATAGAATTTAAAGTCCGTCTATTATTTTTACGGGGAAATATTAGGTTTTCCTCAAGTAACAACTTTTTCTAATCGATTTTTGGAAATTCACGAATTTTCAAAATCACCAAAATCTTCGGAATCACCTTAGATTCACTTTGTTTGTTCCTAATAATATGATTAAAATAAAGTATATGAAAATAAAACACGATCTTCAGTTAACTGACCGAGCATTTTTAATTTTTTATTCGAAATTCGTGCATGTGACATATTTTAAGATGCAAACATATTGTTATAAATACCTAGTAACACAGTTTACTACTATGTTGCTTTGTTTAGTTTGGAGAAATAAAACTTTAAAAAATACGCAATTAAAAAATTGTAGTACTTTTCTGCTTTATAAAACTCAGTTTATTAAAATAAAAATGATTGGTCAAAGAAGAAAAAAAAATTTAAAACTGCAATAGCCAGAAACAAATTGCGAGTGCCTTGTGGACCCTATAAAAAATAATAAAGTGTTACTTACATGAAGACATATAACCTATTATCAAAATGTGTTAGCTGAAATGATTTTCAAAATATTTTAAAAGGTCTTACAAATTAAATATTTTTATTCAAACTTTTGAAATATTCACTTAACTGTCAATAAACAATAGAAGACGTCATATCGTCGCTGGAAGGGCAAAAAGGGTTTAATAGTTTATTTTCTACATCGAAAGCTCTGACTCTCGTTTGATTCTGAAGACTTCTGATAGCGATTTGGGAGAAGGTTTGAAGCAAGCGACACAAGTTTGGGACTTTTTTTAAGCTTGTTGTCACTCATGGACCCTCAGTGAGAGCATTGCGTTACCTGAGTTAACTTTTTTAGCTAGTTGTCACTCATGGACCCTCAGTGAGAGCATTGCGTTACCTGAGTTAACTTTTTTAGCTAGTTGTCACTCATGGACCCTCAGTGAGAGCATTGCGTTACCTGAGTTAACTTTTTTAGCTAGTTGTCACCATGGACCCTCAGTGAGAGCATTGCGTTACCTGAGTTAACTTTTTTAGCTTGTTGTCACTCATGGACCCTCAGTGAGAGCATTGCGTTACCTGAGTTAACTTTTTTAGCTAGTTGTCACTCATGGACCCTCAGTGAGAGCATTGCGTTACCTGAGTTAACTTTTTTAGCTAGTTGTCACTCATGGACCCTCAGTGAGAGCATTGCGTTACCTGAGTTAACTTTTTTAGCTAGTTGTCACTCATGGACCCTCAGTGAGAGCATTGCGTTACCTGAGTTAACTTTTTTAGCTAGTTGTCACTCATGGACCCTCAGTGAGAGCATTGCGTTACCTGAGTTAACTTTTTTTGCTCAACATCCAACGAGGTACTGAAGACTTATGAGTTGTATTGTAAAACAAAAATGAACTATAAACTGCTCCGGTGTAAACTTTCCAAAATGGCGCTTCAGCCCTTTTGCCCTTTCGGTGACGATATGTATTTATGATCTATAAACTAAATTGTTAAACTGTAAATTCATTGATTTACTGAGCCATGAAGATATTGAGCGATTTATCAAGTGATATTAAGTTAAAAGAAAATATCAACAAATTTGAAATCAAGTAAGAATTTTTTTTGCTAAGTAAAAATTATGATTGTATTTATACACAAGAGTTGTATAATATAGATGTCCACTTTAATAAGGTTGGTACTTCTTTAAAAACATTAATTGATTACCTGATTTTCTTTTATAATGCAAATGTCTTGAAACTCGGGAAGAGCCGAGAAGTTAAGCTGATAATTTATAATACGATTGATAAAGTGTGTGATTAAAAATGGTATACGAAGGCAAAAATAAAACATAATAATCGATTGAATTAGTTTAGAGTGGATAAACCACGACAGCCCTTTCCGCGGGAGGTTTTAAACAGGGAACAGCTTAAATTGTAAATGGGAAGGAAATCATTATAAACTCGGAACCAAGCAATATCTTCTGGCAACACTTCGGTAAAATTTCTGTGGAAGCTGCACACTCGCACACCTTTGTACAACTTAGCGCTAAACTGTTTTACGAGCGAAATTGTGCGCAGTGTAAGTTATATCGTTTTATGATTTATACTTTCTAAAGTCGGCAAAAATTTAATGCATTTTAATGCAATATTCAAACACTGGGGGATATATTCCTTCGTATCTGGCTTGACTTGCAGAAGTAATGAGAAAATTTTGAGTTTGGCCGGAAAATAAGGTAAATTTAGTTCATAAAAACGTTACATTAAACTTGAACTTAATTAGAGAAAATTTCATGATAGATTATAATATGATTCTTTCCTCCAAATTAAAAAAGTATATTTTCGTAGAAAGCAATCACTTGGTGGTTCGACATGTTTAATGAAAATGAAATAATAACATTGTCAGTATTCAAATATTAGGTATATTTCCCGTAAATGCATAAAATTTCTCATTATTCTTTTATCACCTTCTCAGTTGACGTTTTGCCTCTTTGATTTCATATTGTTTGTCTCTTTCTCTCGGTTCTTTTGTTATAATTTTAAGTGTTATTCTATCGTTTTCTCACTGTTCTCTTATTTTGTTTTTTATTGTGTTCTTCCTCTGTATGTATTAATAATCGCACACTTTGTATGTTTTGTTAAGTTTACTTTTGTACCCTGATGATGCTTAGGTCATAGACCGTGGGTCATAAAAAATATTTCATATTGTCTGTCTCTTTCTCTCTGTTCCTTTGGTATAAATTAAATTTGATTCTTGTTCTCTTACTGTTCTCTTATTTTATTTTTTATTGTATTCTTCCTCTGTATGTACGAAAATATATAAAACCCCACACTTTTTTGTTGTTGTTTAGTTTAATTTTGTACCCTGACGATGCTTAGGCTAAGCGAAACCGGTCGGTCAAAATAATTAAAATAACAAATGTGGTCTTGTTAGTTAAATGTTTGTGTTTCAAAGTAAGTTTGGAATATTATTGTGTTATTTGCGTATTTCAATGAAGTATCCTCCGAGAAACTACCGTCATTGATTACTTCATCCCTGGCTTAATTAACGCATACTGTATGTTAGTTTAATTTATGCGTTTTTAAGCTCAATGGCATATCTCTTGGAATGATTGCAAGCTTTGTATTTTATCTTTTATTCAACGATAGTTTCTTTAAAATAGTTAAACCCTTGTACAGAATTTACAGAAATGGAAAAGGACACTCTTATGCGGAGATGATATTTTTAAAATCCTTTCCTGATTTTGCCGATTATTTGTTTTCACTAGATTAACGTATCCAAAACGAGTTTCCCATATCACTCATATTTTCCAGATGTGTTTTTAAACATAAAAGAAGTTAAGACTTAATAAATTTCGGTACAATGTTACAGCAGGCAACTTTGACAAAGTTATAATAAATTGTAATGCTTTTGGAAATTTGTTATTACCGCAGTTAAGCAAACTGAAAAAGGTAACCAACCCTGTAACGATTGTGTTCAAAGCACTTGACGAAACTAAATTTGAGATTGTTGTGAAAACTTTACAAAATAAAATCAGTAAATGATTCACGTCAGAATAAAGGTAATCGTTTCATTTTTGAATTTGAAAACATTTTATTGTAAAACGTTTTAAAGAGGATGCATCAAAGAAATAAATAAATAATCTCTCGCGATCGGAAATAAAACATTTTTACATTTTCGTTGCAGATTTCTCAGTTCAAATATTACGATTTTCACAGGAAGTAAAGCAAAGCTAGAAGAAGCTCGCCCCTGTAAGTATGTTACACAAACGTGGTCAAAAGGGAAGGAAACCTTTGTAGGCTTGGTGTAAAATATAAGAAAGGGTTTTTTTGCGTGGTGGTAAATTTTATACTTATAAAATAACGAATTGAAAATTGTAGACCAGTATTTGAACTAAAACTGTTAGCATAGATTTTTCCGCGAAATACTTGACGAGAGAAAAGGCGGTAGAGTGGCAAAGGAATGCAAAAATTCCGCGCTACCCTTTTTGTCAGACACAACAGATCCTCCGCGCTCACTAATATAGATACAGGTTATCACTCGCCTTTGAACCGCGATCCCTTTCTTGGAAGATTGCGGTACTTTATCATGTGTGGAAGTTGCGCGCTTTGTGGGAACTTTTACATACGTAAGAGAATTCGCGTTTTTTCCTACCTACACATCTCGAATGTAAATGATCTAATTTATCTCCTACGCCTGATATGACAATGTCACTCCGCCTTTCTCTCTCTGGAAATAAATTTAAAACACACCTTCGAAGTTGTTCGTAAAAAAACGTCATTGTTTTTTTTTTTATTATATGAGTTCGAATTGAAAAATAAACTATATAATAAAAAAAAATCTTCAGCCGGTTTGATCACTTTACTAAACAACTTCTACATACTGCGCTATCGACCTTCTCTATGTGGAAAAATAATATATTTTTTCTGTCTGACACAATAATTCCTTGTTATGGGAAATGGCTTTTACAAATGTCGAGGAGACGTATTAAAGAAATAAAAGAGAATAATAATATTTTTTTATAATCGGAATGGTTGTAAAAGTATGTGAGGGAGAGATAAGGAAGATGCGTAGTCTTTTGAAGGGATACCTCTTTAAATACGAGCCTGGAGAAAAATATGTTCTTCCGTATGAATTCGTCTTCTTCTCGAATATTAGGCAAAAGAAATATCTACATAACATGTGGAAATTCTGCGTTTCTGTGGCAGATGAAAAACACGAACCACAGATATTCCGTTTGAACTGACATTTTGTCGTAAGGATAAACGACTAAAATATACGCATATCCTACTATATTAATCAGAGTTAGAAACGATGATTTGCTTTTAAGAATAGGCGAGACCAAATGTATTTTTTCGTTGCAATTCCTTATTATGATACATTTTCTATCAAATAATAATTTTTAAAGTAACAGGGCATTTGTATGATCTTATTTTGCATAATTTTTATTTAAGTGTGAAAGTATTTTGAACAAGTTTCATTTTGGTTTACATATAAAAAAAAAACAAATAGATATTATTAAAGAAGGTTACTTTAGATGGTGGTTCAAATCAACCTTAAAGCTGTGAAACATGCCAACTTATTAAAAATGAGAAAAGTGTGCTCCCTTAAATCGATATCGAGAACGTCACGACGGTTGATTATGAAAAAAGACACGAATTCAAATTTGGAAAAGGAGTTCGGAAATCTTTTAAGCCCGTTCAATTTATCTGGTTCAGTGGCGGCGAGGCTTTACCGCCAACTTTCCAGGGCAATTTTCAACAGCCTCCCTCCCCCCTCCGGCAAAAAAGCACTTCTGCCAACTTAATAAACATTTATTGAATGCCGCCCCGAGGAAAAGAAACGTCCGACGGTGAAAGACGAAAGCCTGGTTTACTACAAACACAGGACTCCGGGATCCCGGGGACTCACAACTTCAAATACTTACCCAGGGCAGGGTACCTACTGCCTATTTCCTACTGCCTATTTCCTACTGCCTATTTCCTACTGCCTACTGCCTATTCCAACTATCTCTGCACGCTTTCTAGCTCTTCTGCAGGACGTTATTTTTAGTTAAAATAGAGACCGTTTGAATCTTAAAGTAAAGATTGAAGAATTCGGTAGAATAATGCATTTATTGTACGTCAAAGTTGTCTAATTATAGTGAATACCGCACAAGAGTCCCAATTGCTCCCAACCGTCCAGAGCCAGTGAAACTATGGCATCCTTAAATGGGGTAGTTCTGAGGCTAAAGGTAGCAAGAAGGGGAAGGAGATTGGGAAAAGGGAGGTTGAGAAGTACCTGGCTCTGGTCATCAAACACTGCTAAAGCCATTTTAAGCAACGTTTCGATTCTAAATAGTGATCCTTTACCAGTACGGTACTCAGAGTATCTACCACTCCGAAACGTGCCGCAAAAGTATTAAATATTATTTTATAGGAATTACTCGCAAATGTGTTTTGACAAATATTAATTAAATAACATTATTTGTGCACGCCGGGTTTGAACCCGCGACGTCTGGATTCATAGTCGAGTGTCTTACCACTCGACCACTAAGAATACTATCGAAATTATCAGGAATATCGTCAAATTATAATCATTCGTGTATGTTCGCAATAATCTACAAAAAAATATTTTATAATCCATGTTACTGCGTTCATTAAAGGGTTACGAGTGTGTACGAGTATACGAGATTTAATATGAATTCAAGAGAATTCTTGTCGCTATATTTATGCAACATTAAAACAAGTTTGGGAGGCCGACATCCGGCTAGGCAGATTAACCCCACATTTGACCAATCACCTGGTCTCTCAATCACGGTTCATCCTTCAACCCGACCCTCTCCGCCCTATCCGCCCTCTCCACCCTCCACCCCCTTCTCACCCCTGAATCTCTCGGGGAGAAATGTTTACAAAAAACTCCACCGCGCATATAAGGAAAAAGGAGCAACCCACACCGCTACTTATAAATGCGTATAAGGGCTTTATTATAATACCGTGTTTTCGGCATTGGAAGTTTGGAACTTTCGCAATTTATTGATGTTACTTTTTCGCAAACAGAATACGACGAACAAACGCACACTGATATTAATTTCCACTTACATAAATATGCCCCGATGCCGTACATTTTGAGCAGTTTACTGCGAGAACATTTTACTTTACGTAAGTACTTCCGAACTTAATCTTTTGGCTTCTTTACATCGAAAGTTAATAAATAATTTTGCAAGCAAACAAAGCGCAAACACACTTTCCAAATAAGTATTTGACATTCAAAACACGTTGTGTTGAGTAATATAAGTACCGAATCAATATTTCCAATTCTTTCCTATAATAGCAACTGGCGACATGACGTAATATATCCAATATAAACGTTTATATAGAAGTAATATTCCGTCCTCGTAGTGGCAGCTGTCACGCCAGCAAAAAATAGCAGTTCGATTTAAAACAAGACATTGAACGAATAACCTTTTAGCGTTGGAGAGAATAAACATTGACATACAATACAATATGGGGTTCGAGGGAGATACTCGTAGTACCAGCTACACACGTTGTGTTCTACTTCCTTTTGGCTGCAGACATGTTTCCTACTTCATGTTTATGTTTACAACTAGCCAATCAAACAAAATATGTTTTTAAATCTTAAAATCTAAACATAGATTTTAAATTTAATTTGTTTGGTGATTTTAAACTAAAACTCTGCTCAATTGATTCCCGATTAGTATTTTAATTCACACATTAAAACAATTAATCCATTTGAATTATTTTAATGTAAGTCACGTTATAATTGTACCTAAGGTACCTAATTGATTGTAGAAGTGAATGAAATTGGCAGAAGAAAGACGATAGTGGACTGAATGCAATAGAAATAAGATCTTTGAGGTGTAGGTTTTAAAAATCGTGTTAGACCGATTAATGAACCTAACCTGTGAATAAAGTACAAAGCCTATATCGCGTGCTGATTAAGATTAAGGTAACGAACGCTTTGAAGGTTTAGATATACAGTGGATGGACGGAGGAAAGAATATCAAGACGTCCCAGAAGGACGACTAAGTGAGTTGGGTCATGTCAGGGGATGGAATTAAAGAAGAATAATAAATGCATGAATGTGGATGAAGCTAAGAATGTGTGTCAAAATAGAGTTGTGTGGCTTTCCGTCATATCTGCCTCTCCCTTGGGTAAAATAGCGTCATCTTAATTTATTATTTGATTTTTTTTTAAATTGCAATAATACTGTCAAAAGAAAATAATTTATTTTCATTAATTCTAAGAATCTCCATCGAGATCCGTTTGCAATTTAAAATGCACGCGGCCTGTGTAAAGTTTTTCTCATTAGACACTAGTTTTCCCGTCGGGACGCGCCGCCACTGTCAACTCACTTAAAGTTGCTTCAACACCCATCGCTTCCCCCGTCCCGACCGAGGCAGGGGCGGCGGGTGCAATCTCACACAGCCCGGGGCGATTTGCAAGTACCCTTAAATACCAATCACAGCGATGTGCTATTAGATTACTTGCAAGCACCGGTCGGGTTATATCCTCACCCCTCAACCCTCGTCCCTCACCCAGCCCGATGTGACAGCATCTCATACACAGAAACAAGCGTTCGATACTGAAATGATGTACACATCAAAACTTTACTTCAAGACACCGAAGATTTTTTACGGACTTAACTGTTTTTTTTATTTTTAAATATATTTATTTTCCCAAAATAATTAACCAATAAGTTTTCTAAATTTTTAACATACAAAGTATGAATATAAAGTAAGAACATAAAGTATAAATACAAATAAAAGGCCTGTGTGTGATACAGAGTAAAAATAAATTCAAAACAGTACAACTTATAGGTTGAACATCAAAAATAAAAGTGTTGCGACATTTTATGCATTAAGTAAAAAGTAAAAAATAATAAATCTACATAATGCATTGAAAAACTCATAAGCGAATTTAAACAACGTTGTACTAGTAAAGAATTAATACAACTTTAGGTCAAATTTAGGTTGAGATCTTTAGTTTATGAAGTATCTCGATGTAAACAATAATAATTATCGGTTGAAGGAATTTTCACGCAAATATTATCATGGAAAATATGAATTAAAAATTAAGATTTTTTTACAGTAAAACAAATACTTTGTAGATTCCTAGATTATGATGAAAATGACTTTGCGACAATAAAAATGCTACAAGATTACATGCAACTAGATTTTACCGTTCATGAGTCTTTTCTGCTTAAGAATATACATTTCCATTCACAGTGAAGATTATTCTCCTATCTCTGAAATTGACAAATTTCAAGCCTTAAGGCAAGTGAATTCAATTTCAAGAGAATTTTATGATTGTTTGAAAGTGAGTCTTAAGGTTCAACCCTCACGACATTGCGTTAAAAAAATCGGTGTACCATTAAGTATCCATTAATTATTCTTAATTTGAATTGTTTTAACATGTTTTCACAGCACAAAGTTTAAAAAGTTATACGCGGGAAACATCAAGTAAAATAATTAATTGTCTTATTTCGAAGAGACTTTGAGTTAACACAATGTATTTATGAAGAAGTCTTTGTGTTTTCCCTTTATATTGTTTTGTGTGAGCGTTAGCTTAAGTATTCATGTAATTTATCAAGGAAACTTTGCGATTGCGGAGGTGTTAGAAAATCCAACGACAAACTATACTAAATGCAATATCGGGATACTGGCAACTTCGGCAGCGTTCACATCAATTAGTGTGGCCATACAATTATTAATGGGATACCTATGAACGTAACTATTGCAATAAAATACAATTTATAACGGTATGATTTTGGCATTGAAGTAGAAGAAAGAGGTGCCAATAAATCAGTAAGGGAAAAATCTGTCACTTTTTAATACAAAGTTGAAATTTCAATTAAAATAATTACTTGCATAAACCTGATGAAACTTAAAATATATGAAAACGTTTAAAAACAATGACAATGAGGTAGTCAAATATTATTTGAGGTATTCGTTGATTGCGGGAGATCTTTGAATGGAATATAGTAATTGAAAATAGTTGCATTATAACGGATTTCAATGTTTTAATAAAATTCTTAATAATAAGATGTTTTTTGTTTGACATTCTTGGCGAAGTTGTTAGTAAGGATACACAAAAAAGAGAAAAAGAGAAGAAAATTAGAGTGAAAGAAATAATCAGGTCGTTCTAAGGGTAGTCACAGTTCGTATCTCCGTAAAAGATTTAAAACTTGATATGGCCTCAACAAATTCCTTATCAATTGTCTCCCTGATCCCTAGAGATAGAACCCTAACTAGCGTCCCCTCCCAGCGACTGCAGGAGACGGGGAAACCTGGCTACATGACACCTTCCCCTTGATCTCGCTCCACCTTTATTGCGAGCTCCTTTGCAAGGGTTATTAATTGCGCTAAACATTCCTGGTAACCTCGACAATTACTACTTCGATTATTATTCATTCGGATGGTGGAAAACGTCTGCACTTACTGGCGCATTCTCTGGGAAGATATTGAATGGATATTAGGACTTAATTGATTGTATTAACGAGACTCCAGGTGGGAAAACGGTTAAGAATGGTACAGTGTTAACTACTTCATTGGTCTGGATGATTTAAAAATATTCATTATCAACGTTGTTTACACCAAAAAACTTTTTTGTGTGATAAAACTGTAAATATTTTTAATGTTGCTTCCATTTGTTGATTTGAAAAATTCTGAATCCTTTTTCACACAGACTCAGTTAAATATAACAAAAGGCGCAAACCCGAATTTCAAAAAGGAAGTTATTTACGGTTTTTTTTAAATAATATGTTCCGTACTTGTAACATTTAGTTTAACATTGCTTTAATAAAGTGATTAATATTAAAAATAATAAATATTTGACGAGGGTGTGATCCAGGGGTGACGCGTAAGTGTAAACATAATTGTTAGTAGCTGCCATAAATTAGCATGAAAACATTTTAGGTATCGTGGCGGGCAGCAAGATTATACTCGAGTATTATATCGGCGGGGCTTGATGATAGGATGGGCCGTCAAATGAGAAGGGGTTTTCAAAATGTTATGGGGTGGTTCTTTCGGGGGGGCGGCGGGGGGGGAGAGGTCATGAGGGGCGGCGGAACAGGAAATGGTAAACGGCGCGATCCAGCCTCGTGAGGATGCGCGAAGCGTGATTTTTTAAATTAATGAAACTCGGAATGCGTGAGTGGAAAAAAGAGAAAAAGAATCCAGCCGCGTTCAAGGCCTTTTTCAGAATGAAAAAAAACGAAATGTTTCGAACAAAAGTTAAGCCCGCTGGTGAAGTCTGGAATTGCGGGATTAAAAACAATGGCCTACAGTAAAAATTTTGACAGAGTGAAGAATGGTCGTTTTATTAACTTCCAGAACAAAAGAATCGGAAAGCAATTTTATTAACTTTAGAAGTATTATATGGAAATATTTAGTGTGTAAGTAATTGACTTTATTTATAAGTTTATTACCGAATATTGTTGAACATTCAGTCCGATTCAGCTTTATCTTTGTACAACACATTATACACGATATCTTTGGCGGCGTCATGCGTTCGAAAATGTGATTCGAAATTGAGAATTAATTTAGAAACAGTAAAACCGTGGGCTTTCCTCGGCTCACCTGGCGCAGATTTTGAGGCTACAAATTCTCCGGCCTCATCCCATTAACGAAGTTATATCGCGCCGAGCATCCGGAGCCAACTTCATACAGCCTCTGCGTTCTCCTGCTACCCCTGTACACTGCTCCCTGCCCCCTGTACTCATGTGATAAATTAATGAGGGGTCTTTAGCCCTCCGCCATTCTCACAGCCACTGGGAAACGTTTTTCAATATGCTATACGAGAGATATTGTGCGGAATATTTCATCGCCTTAGTAAAACCTGCATTACATTATTTGATTAATTATAATGAACTCACAATTTCTTGTTATAAGTTTCTCATTTATTAAGTTAAATTTAAGGTGATTTTTTACAGTCGTAAAAACTCATCGACTGAAATAAATAATTCAAGCAGCATTATAGTCGTTATCCCTGCAAAGTAAGATTTAAACGTTGCGTGCTCATTTGACAAGCAAAAGCAGGCAGCATTACCATGTCGACATGGTGTGAAGTATTTAGTTGGAAAAAAACATAACCGTGTTTAAATTGTTGGGAAACGTGTCCATAAAAGCTGTTACGAAATGTTAGGCTCTACTCATACAAGAACCTTCCCCTCCCCCCTCCCGTTCCTAGCCCGCCCGCCGGAGGGCCGAAGGCTACAAGAAAAAAGCCTTTCAGATGGAACTGGGAGCAAATTCACAATTTTAATTTGCCTTTAAGAAGAAGCGTGTAATACTCGCACACAAATTAAACATTTACGTCTTCGCGTCAACATTACACAATTTATCTTTTTCCTGCGCAAATTGTTGGTGTAAATCATTAATATTATACGTGTATGAATTCAAATGAGATTCCTTAGCCGAATCCAGGCGGGAAGCCATTTTTTATTAGCGTAGGTGAACATTTTCTAGAGATTGTCAAGATGGCAAGTACAAGGGGAAGTGAATTTTTTTAAAGCGGCCCAGTTTAAGCCACTTGGCATTATTTAGAACCAATTGTTTAAATTAAAATTGCATCACTTATTTTCTGGTCCTTCCTGCTAAAATATACCGGTTTATCTATTTTAATAATATAAAAAATAGTTTTTAAAAATCTGTTTTTCGATGTTATGTCATTATTTCATCGACCGCAAAATAAAGATAACTTTTAGCGAGATCTTACGTTTTTTCTGGGTATTTTCAACTCTCGACAATGGTTCTCCTGCGAACTCTAATTTTTTGCAAAAAAATGAAATATTCGTAATTACAAAACGCCATTGAGCATTTATTGAGAGGTTCTTCACTGTTTGAAGTTAGAAATTCCATAATAATTAGAAAATAACGATCATCTCCGAGAGACGTCAAACGAACACCGCGAAGCGAGTGGTTTTCAGAATCCGACTTGAAATCAAGTTGAACAAAGGAAGGTAAAGTGATTACGTCAGCTGGACGGTGGACAGTGGAAGTGACACTGTCACGAGCCTGACTGGGTTAAAAATTGGAAGACAATTCGTTGGCGCGTGGGGAGTGCACCAGACGGTGAAATGAAATAAGCCCCAGGGAGCACGAATCACGACGACATTGTTCACTCCGAATCATTGAAAGAGTCGAATTTGACGTGATTATGAAATACCTGCTAAATTGACAATTTTATTAGTAGACAAATATTGTTTTGTCACTACCTGCCGAAAAATGTTATTTTCACAAAATAGAGCCTTCATTGCGATAAATGAATATTGTTTTCCTACTGCCTTTTCCACTTAGGACCAGTTGTGAAAATATCACTTAAAAATGTTATAAGGATTATTAAAGTGAACGGAGCCATTTTGATTCTGTACAGAGTTATGTAATTTTTTGTTCTTCGTAAGATATGTTATTTTTATTTAATTTATTTTATCAATTCGGGGAACAATGTGCACCATTCAAAAAAATATATTTCCAAATAGTTTAAATTAGACTTACCTCATTAAGGGTTTATGCTTTTATTCTGATATTAATTACGCAAAGAATATTATTTATTTTCAACGAAATATGTAATTGAAGAAAACACAGAAAATAAAAGTTCAAGCGACGACTTCGAATCTTTTGTGAAATCTTTGTATTTCCCGTGTTTTCCTCCATTTGATATTTTGTTGAAAATTATTGATATTGTTTCAATAAGACATAGTTATTTAGTTAATTTCACCGTAACAAAATAGCGATTATTTATAAAAACGAAAATGAAAAATCTTGACTGAAAAGTGATTTTCTTAAACACAACGCGATGAGAAATTTCACGATTCCTTTCTATCAATTATCCCTTAAGTGGCGTTGTAATAATTCTCCGCAGTTTTTTTCAATTTTGTTAAAAACCCTAAATTCTTTGAAGATATGAATGTTGCGATTGTCAATGTCGTCATTACGGTCGCAAAGTTTTTTTTTCTCAAATATTCAAAAACGACACACACATTTTCAGTTTTCAATGTAATTTTCATCGTGAGCTGTGAAGTTTTGAAATGTCTAGTCATTGTCTAGGAATATTAGACGCCAAAATATTTATTGCGTACTTTCCAAATGTTCTAAAAAAAAAAGGTTTCCAAAAAAGAAAGTTGAAGCACTAGTAAAGATATAAGTAAACACATGGTTTTCTAAGGTCCCCCTCCCCTAGCGGATACCTTCCCACCCCACCGGTATTCACTCAACCAGCCCCGGTCCTGCATCGGACAGTAAACGACTGCGGCGGACATTGCATCTATTTCACACGGGAAGGGAAGGAGCGCGAGCGGGTTATTCGACCGAAATCCGCTCGCTGATCCTCCCTCATGAATACTCTTTATACTTTTGATGGATTTTTTTATGTTTATTCAGCGGAGCTCAACGGGTTTAGTTTTCATTCTGTTCATCAGCTGCTCAAATTGGAAATCTTTTTAGATATGTTATTTTTTAGGTGTAAAAGGTTTTAAAGGTATATGGGAGCTTTGTCCATGTTGAAGAATTACGATGGCACTGTTTTATTTTGTTATATTGTTTTTTTTTATTATTTGCCATTTATTTATTAAAACATTTTTTTCGTGTTTGCGTTTTTTTTTAATATGATGGCAATTTATTTTATTGATTTTTAATCTTCAGTATCATTCTTAAGATCTGTTTTCTAAAACAGCAAACTCTCTCGAACGGTGATGCTGACGTCGTTAAATACGCATTGCTTTTTCAGTTTGAATTTCTAGAACAACGAAACATTTTTCAACCCACAACATCATTACCTTTAAGAGCTGTAGAATTTTGAAACACTTATTATAAAACTAGATATGATGCAATGTCGTGCATTTCATATTATGTGAAATATAAAGTTTTTAAATCTGAGGGAAGTAATAAATTCTTGTGCCAAGCAAAATGGTAAAATTATTAAGTAACATATTTTAATCCTCATTACTAGGGATCACGGATTAGACAATTTTTTGAAGACACGTAGTTCAGAAATAAGAGCGATGAAAAATTAAAAGCTCTGATTGAATAAAGCTGTAACTAAAAAAAAAATTGCCAATATTTTAATTTATTTTATAAAAAAATTCTTAACAGCAAAAGATTTTTTTTTCATCACGATATAGTACCTACACATTATAAACTTTTGACCGTTCAAATATTTTGCTAAACTGAAAGATAAAATGCACAAAGGATTTTTACTTCGTAGCGAATAGTTCTCTGAAATCTAAGGAAGGGGTGAATCCATATTTTTAGTTTTCAGTTGGGAACCCCAACAAAGGCCCATTATTGCCTCTCGGCTCTTCCGCTGCGTCATTTAGTTTGTTAAGACGAAAAAGGAGAAACCGACTTTTAACTAAGGGTGGAGTAAGGCTGATTTTTTTAAAAACAAACAAATGTAATATCTCTTTAATGAAAACTCACAAACAACTTATATAATATTCATCTATAAAATCCATCAAATTTAAAAAAATGGGTTTTTACCAATAAATCGCAGCGTTTAGTGAAATAGTTATGAGGAAGGCAGAAATGGTAAGTATTTACAACCATTTTAATCAATCTTACTTTGTTTTTTAAATAAACTAACCTAATTTTTTTCAACCCAACAATTTAACTTAAGCTAAATGATAGGAATTACTCGTAAATCTTAAGATTTTTGTTCTATCTTAATTTTACAAATTTGCATATTTGTTATTTTTGTGTTTTTTCTTCAATTTACCGCTTTTAATTTAACAAAACCTTATAAAATAAAGGCCATGCAATTTACAATCATTCAAAGTTCTACAAACAGGCATTCTAGCTTTTTAACAATAAAAAGGCCATTTCTACAAAGATACTTTTTTTAATAAGAACCTTTTTTATGTTTTGGCTTAGCGACACATTCTCAATATGTTTGGTGATTTGCAATCCCTAATATTTCCTATGATTATTCGCTTTCCCTTTTTCTTATGATTTTCTGTTGTAGCAAATGTTGATATTTGCAAAGTCCCTCGCAGGAAGTTTTCAGTCCGTGACGATTAACGACAATAGTCTGCCGTAAGCCGACAGTAATTTTTACCTCAGAAATCTCAAACGTCAGACGCCACATAAGTCGCGGCGGAGTTTGTCCTCGCAAAATCTTCATCTCGCTAAAATTTTCAGGTGAAAATCAAGCCGGGGTGTACGTAAATTCGGGTACCTGCGATGTACGTAGTACGCAGAACTTAGTACGTAATACGGACGTAGAGCACAATCACATCCAACTTTAAGGAGACGTGTACTTGTGCGATTCCTTTCACGGCGAGCGTCGGTGGACGGCGAGTCGAGCGTAACTTTCAGCGGAGAAAGCCATAATTACACAACCATGGCGCAGTTTGTCTTCTCGCGACGCGGAATTTTCTGACGTTAATATCCGAGGCTCATCTCTGAATACGTATTAATGGATTGTAGCGATAAATACGGGAGAGTGGAAGCAGTCTCTGCGTAATACCTAACATTCCCTTGTTTGATGGGGAACAAGTTTCTTACTTTTGTAACGTTGAGTGACTTTTCTTTATGAACGGTAATTAAATAACGGTGGTGATCAAAAATAAGCATCGTTGTAATTATTATTTCTAAGTTACACATTTGCGAGTATCTTTATGGATTTAACTTTATTGAATTCCATAGAAGCAATTGGGTTAAAACTATGCTTAAAATATATATTTATATATTATTTATCGATATCAAGCATTATTTATTTTCAACAAAGGTTTATGAGGTGAACTATCACAAAACACTGCGCTAAATAAATTCACTGTTACTATATTATTATGTTTGAATATTAAATTTTCAAGGTATGTTTACCAATAGAGAAAGTGATTATTTCTGAGTGCGTTTTTTGTTATATTTAAGATTAGTTAGATAATTATTTTTACGCGTGACTGTCATTTAGCCCTTTGAACCTTCAGCAAAAGAGTTTCATAATTATTTGGAGCGGTGAAGTGTAACCATAACGAACTCATAGAAAATAAAAATATTCATTAATCAAATAAAAAAGTGCCGACACTGATTTTCATATATTTTTTATACTGGAGCAAGAAAAAATATGTCAAAGAACTAACTAAGATAAAAAAATATGTTTTTAATGGAAAATGGTATTTATGTAAGTAATTTACATTTTTTGGTGACTTTTTGTAAAGATTTTCACACTCCGTTTTTTGAGTAATAATTCATTTGAAACCTAAGCTTCAATTTGGAAAGTTGTTCTTTGATGCTTATAATAATAACGTCATTACTTGGAGAAGGTACACTAATATTTCTAATCGGGTAGTTTAACAATTAAAGAAACTGCAAAATAGAAGTGTATCACTGCAAGTGCTTTTAAATTAAGTTTCACAAGTGTGAAGGTAAGAAGAATGGATAATGGAGTTTTAATAAAGCTTTAAATAAGGATAGCTAGCATTTTCCGTAGTTAAATTTTATTATTGCGAGGTAACTCGAAAACAGAATTTCTTTTATTTCTTCGGGTAAGACATAGTCTGATAACATTTTTTGATTACAGCTCCACTAGGTGAGTGTGAGAATTCACTGAGTCGGCGAAAAAAAATCCAGCGATGAAATGTGGCGATAACAGCGTCATTTGCTTACTTCGTTTTTAATTAAAGTGTAAGAGGAAAACGTTTATCACGACGTTAACGGTGAAAATTCAGTGGGCTAAATAAAATTAAAAACGAAGAAAGAAAACATTTTTGAATATTATTATCGCGGGGATATTTTAATTTGTTATTCCACGTTGAATGCCTGAGTTAAAACCGCGCGGAATTTTCAGACGACGCCACAATTTTTTTTCTAATCTGATTTATGCTTTATAACATTATTCCAAATGGGAAAAAATATAAAAAATATTTTTTGGAGGGATTTAAGGCAACACGTAAAGGAGATGCCCAAAAAGGCTGCTTAAGCCATTTTTACATGACGACTTTAAGATATTTGCTTTTCTTTTATCTACGGGAAGCACGAAGAGTACGTTTTGTTTGTGCGCTGCTATGTTTTAAGGAAACAAAATATTAATTGAAATGAATAGCGGCGTTCCTTAGCATATTCCACCAACATCTTGCTAAGTAGACATTGACAAAGTTTCTAGCGATAAATACGTAGAAATCTTGCTTTAAGTAACCAAAAAAAAATACGGAAAATTTTAGTAAGTAGCTTAAGAGTCAGCACTCAAGAATGACGAGAAACGTTATTTTCTAGCAATTTAATGTAAGGAATACAACATATATGATTAACCTGTACATTTTCTATGGGTAGTTATAAAATGCCTGAGGTTTTTAATGAATACAATTATTTTACCGTAATCCTTTCAATTCTATGAAAAATATACTGAAATGTCAGTAAAAGGTGCAGTTTGAAAACCAGAAAAGGCTTTTTTGAACGTTTTATCTAGTTTGCATTTCATAAAGAATTAAAAAGTTCAAATTAAAAAAAAAACTGTTTAACGATTGTATGCACTGGAAACCTTATACTTTTTTTCTAACTACCCGTATAGAAACTGTTAATTCGTGGTGGAATTCCATTTTAATGATGTAATAAAACAAATTTATAACTTTATTCTACTTTTATTATAATACAATAAAGTGATAAATTTGTTTTATTATTTTATATTATAGTAATATTTATTTTATATTATAATAAAAGTGGAATAAGGTTATAAATTTGTTTTATTAAATCAATACCCGTATAGAATTAACAGACGAATCATTTGTAGTATTGGTTGTACTAGAAAGCCCCTAAAGTGTGTATTTTTGCGTGCTGATCCTTAACATTAATTATGCAAAAAAAAATGTTTGTAAAAAATAGACAGCTTTCTTGGTGGTCAGGGTTTTGGCATCTATATGGTAAAGTATTACTCTCAACCCTTGAACTTATGAAGACAACTGATCAAATGCAGTTATCAAAACATAATTTATAACCTAGTGGAATCATTACAAAGTCACACGTGAAAATCAGTATAATTTCTTCAATGATCTAACGCCTAACATGTAACGTCTTCCACCCATCACGGAGGTGCGATTAATTAGTCGGCGCGATTGTTGTCAGCGCGAACACGCGCGGGTACAGCACTCGCGGAGAGCGACATGACGCTTCACTGCCAACCCTGCACCTCTCTGCTATCTTCGGTAAATAGACATAGAGTGTCCCAGGAGTGATAAGCCTAGCAATCAGGGCTGCCACCGACATGATATACTTTACAAAATTAAAATAATTGTAATTAACATTTTGTTCAATAATGAATGATTATTATTTTAACAGTCTCAAAAAGCGATTAAAAATTAACTATGAAGTAACAATGCTAGTCTTTTTGAGAAATAATGAGGGTGTAAACTGTGAACCAAAATTTATATTTAGACCTAAGCGTCTGTGAAAGCAGTGTGAAACAAAACATGATTATAAAATTATTATGTTAGTTTAGTTGAAAATTTAGAGATGGTCTTAAATATTATACCTAGTCATATTAAACGAAACAACACTTAAAGCGAATGTTAAGTTCTTTTCTAATTATATATTTGATGAATACATTTTTTTTGTATGTATTAAATAATGTTTTTTAATATGATTGTTAAGAACTTATAAAAGCAAGCCTTTATATTTCTACGTAATATAATGTACATATAAAGCATGAATAAATAAATATTTATTCCGTATTTTGCAATGACTAATTAAGAGCAACATTTGTAATGCTCTGTACTTACTTCCATGATAAACATAATAGCATTATTGATCTTCTTTGATGCAAGAATGATTAAACATTGTCAATCAAATTTTCCCGTGTTAAATTTTAACAAAATACCAACATAATACTAAACCAAATGAAACAGGCAAGTGTTCAACCGTATAATCCTATACGAACGCTGAAAAAGACGATTTGACTGGGAAAATCCAGATGTTAACCCTACCTTCACGAGCGTTGTAACATAGGTCATACTGGGTATGGCGAAGGGGGGAGTATGGGGGGAGGGGGGCTTTTGGGGGGAATATGGGGGAACGGGGGGTTCTGTTAGAGAATCCCCCCTCTTCAATAAGACTAACAGACGTGCAGGTATAACACACACACGGGCTGGTACAAGAGTAATTAAGACGCACATTGACGAACGGTATTAGTCGAAACGGAAAATCAATTAACTGTACTGTTTTTAATTGGCACCTGTAACGTAGGAGTTTCCCTGTTTGAATATAATCCTTCTGAGTTAATCAACCATTGGTGTTTCTAATTAAAGTTACGATGCTCTATGCGGGAGTGGGGATGCCTGAACTTCGTTGGAGTTGGAATTACTAGTCGGTTCGCTACAATATGAGAATCTTTCGATTCAATTCTATTGAATGCCGTAAAAGTGTATTCAATGGAATAAAAGACACAATAAATACGTGAGGGTAAAATTTAAGAACTTAGTTCATTAAAAAACCATTTTTAACACATTACTAGTAGTTTCCATCCAATTTCGTCGGAGTTTTAAAACAGCCTTTTCAAAACGTTTTTTTTTTTAAATACGTAACGTAAAAAATGACAGGACTTTTTAATTTTTAACAGATTAATGGATATTATTAAGGTCCAACACTCAGTAGAAATGAATTTGTGAGTTAGAAAAAGTTTCTGCACCTCGTGAAATTCCATCCAAAAAAACTTTTCAATTTTCATAACGCCAGAGTTCACTGTTTGTTAGTTTTTAGTTGGATATATACATAAGCTCACATTTTCTCCTACATAAAGACGATATCGTTCATTTTTTTATCGTATCGTTATGTCTAGCTCCGCAATGTTTGTAAAATGTGACTTATTTGAAGGTTTTCAAAGCACGCTAAAATATGAATAATTCCCATTCCGCGAATATTCGTTTGTACAAACATGTCATCCCCAAGGAATAACCAATAAAGATGGAAGATTGAATCTGAGTTAAGCGCTCACCTGTGCCTTAGTAATAACTTTCCTCTTCGATATTTTGATAAAATAACAATAAATAACGCCGATCAATACATTAGTGACCCGCGACATCTTTATGGTTTTTCATTTCTTCGTAAGTAGGTAACGAAGGCTTTTTATTTGCCGTCTCGAAAAACGTAATCAAGAAATAGATACATTTTAATAAAAAATGATTTATCGTTATTTCTTTTTCAAAGTTTTATGAAATCAAATAATAAATACAAGTGAGAAATCAAGAACCTTTTCAAGTATTATTTTTTTGTCTCTTTCTGTATCTCTTCTTAATAATATCCTCCTACATTCCTTGATAAGTTTCAGTCATATTGCGTACGGAGAATTTATTTATTTTACCCTTTAAACATTTATCCGCTAAATCAGAAAGTAGGGTTGGTTGATGCGACGTCGATGAATTACAGGATAAAAGTTGTGCCATCAGTCTCTCTCATTCTTCCACTTCCTTTCCACGAGCCTTTCCAAGTAAAATGATAACACAGCCTTCACTACAATTTACCCCCAGCACTGACTGGTGTCACAGTGCACCGATATCCGCCGGTCATTTAAGCCGCACCTTTATGTCCTATAAACGCGATGATTGACATTGACAAGTAGAAATATTATGAGCTATACTTTCCACTCTTGGTTGTAGATGCATTAAATCGAAGATTATTTATTAAAAAAAGTTATGCAAAGGCAGTGCAACATATATAAAACATTATTTAATTGATAATGTTGAGTACTCCATCCAAACAGCTATGGTATTCGATAAGGTTATTATTTAAAAAAAAAATTATGACTTATGCTGATTCCTTGACGATAAATTAATGCGAAAACGATTTGATTTAATTAGGACAGGTAGGAATTATTCTTTTATTGATTTAACATAATGTGATACAGCTTGTTAAAGCTATCTAATACACTCCTACGTTTTATACAAAGGTAGTTATAGTGAAACAAATCATATATTTTATTTCACGTGTCTGATTTTCTCATTCTCTGTCCTTGTTCCATCGACTAGTACGAGCGACCATCTGCCATCCGCTTATCACGAGGAATGAACAAAGTATTAAAGTATTTTATATTATAATATTCCGCCGATATTACTTTTAAATTTCCCTTTTCCGAACTGTCAAACGAAACTGTCGTTTCCCGCCTTGGCCTTTATTGAGCGGCATTTGCATTAATAAGGGTTGAACGTATAAAGTACACTTCTTATTAGGAAATGCGTTCTAACAGTGGATTTCAAGAGTTTATTGAAAGCCCATTAAAAGCAGGGAAATTAAATATACGAGAATAACATTCAATTTTATCGAACAAGTTATAATTTTTTCTAACTTTGAATTGATCATTTGGAAACGGAGGATTAAAAAAAAAAAAACAGGTAAAAATACTGATAAGATCAAAAGATAATTTAAATAATAAAAAAAAAAATAGCTAATAATAATAATTAGTTGGTTCAGTGTTTTGTAATAACCTTGTTTTTCTTTGACCTTTTCCATAACTTTATAATAGGGTGTGTGAATTTAGTGAGGTGTTTTCCAGAATAGTGTCCTCCATCAGATTGATAGTAAAAGTATCGTCCGCTAAGAATTTACAGACTCAAGTACTACACGAGGTACGGGCCGGGTGAGAAGCAAACCAAACCGAGGTTTACCATAGATATCAAAGATCTTTTACTCTGGTTTATATATTACCCGATCAGAATTGAAGGGGTTTTGTAAAATGCGTGCAGACCCATTTTATTATCCAAAAACAGTTCACCCATTTTGTGATTTTATCGACATAAATCGGCTTTCATATTGTAAGGCAGGAGGCGCCTGTCAGGGCTGTCTTGTCAAATGAAATTATGTTTCCACCATAGTTCTTAAGACTTGCCAATGTTTTCTCCTAACAGTAATACCGTTTTTACAAACAACCTATGCAAACTTTGACGGCAATTATTTTTTTTTAAACAATTTTGATTTATTCAAGTTTATTTGGATGTATTTTAAATTTGATGGCGATATTTATAATTCAGATGTAAATACCTAAGCCATTTTCGTTTTCGTTGTGGCGTATGAATATATTAGAGAAAATATAATAGTTTCTGTATTCTTCGATAACTGGGTACCAACAAAAGCGAAATATATTTTAAGTTTTAAAATTATTGCTTCCGTGCGGAATATCTTGCCAAAACTTGTTCACGTGACCTCGAGGCCAGATTCACACCAGAGATAATATTCATCTCCAACGAGCCGCGCTCCGTCGCGGCACCCGCGTTGGGGAGCCGCCGCGACGCGGAAAACTTTGGCCTCACTAAATCGCTCTTGTCATGCTTTTAAACTTCGCATAAAGCGGGCCTCGACAAGTGTTGAATTAGGTTTCGTTGCATAAATTTTACATGACAACGCAACATCGTCTAATGGGTCTGCTGGAAGCGGCGAGCTGCCCTGTCGGCGGTCTCTGAAGATTATCATAACACGGAGAGGAAGATGCAGTATCGGGGAACCGTTGGCAGATGCAGTACATTGATGATGTTTGCATTAACAAAATACCGAAACCTTCAGTGAACTGATTGAGTGCTAATTCCGTAATACGCAGTAGAAGATAATCTCAGTATCACCCTGGTGGAAGACCACCAGTTAAAATCTAAATGTTGCTTGAAATGGCTTTAGCTGTGTTTGGTGACTAGATCTGAATAGCAAAGTAATTTCCATATACTTTCGCTTCCCACTACTTACAGCCTCACAACATACGGATATCGGATGAAATATTTCCACTAGATTCAGATGGTTGGAAGCAGATGGGACTCTTGTGCGGTGTGCAAAAAAAAGTTGATGTATTGATCTGTACGAGTAGATTTGGTTTTGAAGCTGAGCGTTCCATTGCAACCACCAATTCTATTGTATGCATCATTAAAAAAAACTATTAAACATTTTTTATGGTACATCACCTCAACTTTTCACTTCACTAAACAGTAGTCGATAATGGATATCGGTCAATTTTACAGTACATTATAGATTTTTTATCGCTTTGAAAATATAGTTAATAACGATGAAATCTACATTTTTCATGTTGACTTTTAACAATAGAATTGTAAATATATTTTAATGTGAGGAAAGGATTTTTTGTTTAGTTTAATTTTGTACCCTGATGATGCATAGACTAAACGAAACTGGTCGGTCATAAAAATCAAAATAAATCTGTGGACCTGTACAAAGTTATTTTTTAATTTCATAACTTTTACTAGTTACTAATACGGGTGTGAATCGTCATATTTATGAATAATGGTAAATCTTGACATTTTTTTCGGTAAAAAAGTTGTATGGAAGGGATGAAGAAAAGTTATGGAAATTGCATTATATAATTTTAAAAAAAAATGCTTCATTCCAATATTATTAATTGGTGAAGTATTAAAAATCTTCTTAAAATACGGAAATAAAATAAGACAGAAAATTTAAAAAAATGAGTTTTAACAATATTTCTGTGTTTTTAAAATATTTTCTATATTATTTAAAGATTGTTAATAATTAAAATATTTTATTTTAAACAATTCTTTCGTCGCTTGTTCACGTGATAGGACAAAACGGATGACGCGAATTCCCCTGTTAACAAGGTCTAATGGAACGCTGTAAAATGTGATGTTTATAACTGGTGCTTTAAATTTGATCGAAATGAAAAGTGGATCAAGCGGGTAATCATCATCAAAGTTTATGGCTGGTACAAGGCATTTCGGGTCTAATTCGACGTTTGAAATCATAAACCTTAGAGAGTCGATGGTATAAAAATCTCGTCCAATGAAGAACGTAATGTAGTATTGCTTTATCAGATTGTATGTATTTGATTTTATACTTTGATATTCAGCCTTAGATTCATAAAAAGTACGCACATGAAAATTATAAAAAAAAGTTTAATGATTTACGTTTTTTGCGATTTCTTTGATTAAATTAAAATCCAATTATAATGCTTGCTTGCAATGTAACGAACAAGAGACGTACAGGTAGAAAGATTACACAACAATATTTGAAATGGATATAAAAGCAGTAAAATAATCGATACAAGAACCGCGTACCATTTATTGCATAAAAAACTCGCCTGGCTTATGAATACCGATTAAGATTTTCAAGATAAAAAAATATGGCAACCAAAGGCTTCAAAGTAAATGTATTCTAACAAATACTAATAATCGGAAGTAGTAAAATATTTTTTTCATGTAATAATGTCAATATATAATATGATAATCGAAAATGCTAAGATTTAAAAGTTCATAGTAGAGACAATCTGCGTGAGACAACTTTTAAAAATGACTAATATTTTTTTAATGAAATTATAAAATAACTTTGTTCAAGACCACCCATTTAATTTTCATTTTTATGACCGACCGGTTTCCTTTAGCCTATGAATCATCAGGGTACAAAATTATACATACAGAGGGAGAACACAATATGAAATAAAATAACAAAACAATGAGAAAACAATAGTAAAACATTCAAATCATAACAAATGAACAAGTAGAGTGATATATCGTATGAATTGAAAGAGACAAAGCGTCAACTCAGAAGGTGATTATAGAATAATGATAAATGTTATGAGTTTCAGGAAATATACCTAATATCGGACTACTGGGCAAATTGAACTGATTATTGAGAAAATGACTATGAATTTTAATGGCTTGCTTTATTTCTAGTGCTTCTGAATGAATTATTGAACGTGATGCCATGTTCATTTTTGTGAAGAATATTAATTTGTAACCTGAGGTTTTAGAATTAATGCAGAAATATGTATGAAATGGATTAGAACCCGCTTGGCAATAACAAGCGCACGGCGAATAATCGAGTAAAATCTTTTTCATCGTTGTTTAAGCTAAGTCGTAAGTGTCAAGTTTATGCTCACGTGACACGTTTATGACATTCCACAGTCTACGGAATATTCCATAAAAATAACAGGATAAACAAGGAGCCGCGGTGAATAAGCCGGGCGGGCGAACTTGGAGCAAACGTATATGACACAATTGGTAATCAGGCAAACTGAAGCCTTCTTTGCGTGTTATGGCACCGTAATGTACGTAAAATATTTAAGGGTTATGGCGAAATGTACGTTATACGGCGTCTGAAACCGCAAAGTCGACTTGTATGGAAGTACGTTTGTGGATATTACGGCAAGGTTGAGTTTTGAGAAGTCATTGTAATATTGTTGTTTGTGCTGCAGAACTATTGTATTTTGACGTGGTTACGTTATTATAAACCTCAATGCTTCATTTGTGTTTATATTAGTACGTCACCTACTGCTAAAGATTTTTAATGCAAAAGGTTTGTGAAAAATTTAGTATTTTTGGCCCGCCATACTTGAGCTGTCCTTGTGTTATGGCAAATGAAATATTTGTTGAGGAGTATTAGAATAACAATTTCACCTGTAAATGCAACCAAACAAAATTGTAAAGTGATTATCGAAACCACATAAATAATATTCGAACAGCACCATTTAGAAAACCATACAGAAGTTTAATATAAAAAGCGTTCGAGGCTTTTTATGAATATTTTTTTTTCATAATATCATACCATAAGCAAAATAAATCAAACATATTTTTTTTGTTTAAAACTAGTTTTTTGTATTTCCCATATTATTTAATCCAGATTTTCTTATCAATTATTTATTATCACTCAAAAGTAACCAAAATCACTGCCAAAAAAAGGTTTTACCTTCATACAAGATACTTAAAAAACAGTAAACTTTACGCAAAGTAACCACCGCGATGAAATTACACGATAACGCAAATCACCCCTTCTTAAGCGGAGAGAATCTATTCAGAAAGCAATCATCCCGGCAGTGGCAAAAAGTTAATTCGGAGCGAACATTCTGCCAGTTGGTAGGTGAGTGGAAAAATATACACACCATACGAACCCGAACACACCTACAACACGCCACATGGCTACACTCTCCACACACGTGGACGTATACATATATACACGCACACAATCGGTGGTTAAGTCCAGGGTTTGTTCCAGAAATCTCTCTGTCCCACTGAGCCCGTTCAAGTAATTCCTAGGTACCCATTCCAAAATCCAGATGACGGCCCAGCCTTTTGTATACGTATCGTATGCGTAACACTTGATAAGGGTTTTATGAGATCCCGTCCGACGCGTACGCGTGACGCTTAAGCTAGCTTTTTTTAGCGATTTAAACTTTGGACGTTTCTTATCGTAGGCAAATCTTGGAGCACATGGGCGTGAAATGTATTTAAACCTCGTTTGGGATGAAATATTCAAATTTTCAGGTGTTGATCATGGCTTTATTATTATCTCGTTTGTCTTGACAAAAACACTTAATCTTGAAATATTTTCGTAAAGTTTAGATAAGTGCCTATTGGATTGACATAAGCTTTTTTCATGTGCTCTAAGCATGCGTATATTGAGTAAGGTGTGAGGAAGAACATCGGAAACACAAGCTGGAAATATAGATTGATTGATGTTATTGAATGACGCAGTAAAATAGAATGGAAGCTGAATAAAACACGGGCTTATTCATTGAAGGAATGAAATTCAAGTTCTCGAGAATAAAAAAGAGGTGGAGTTAGAGCAAGTATTTTCATTGAACTCCTAAGTGTAAAGTAACAAACGTGCAGGATCCGCGAGCACCTTATTCGTAAGGAAAGAATTCAACAAAGAAAACGAAGAATTCTTCATTAGACTCCAAGCATTAGAAACTGGTAGCGGCATTCTTCACCAGGGGTTTTCCTTTATCAACTCCCGGCTCATAATCCCGAGTGTCTGCGACGCTCCATCGTACGTGACTACCCCTTCTGTCAAAATCCCTTTCCCTCTATCAAAATTCCCCCAATGCAGCCCGTCCCTAGAACTCTTAAGGACAATTTGTCCATATAATGTCGCTTGTTTAACTCCAAGTAATGAGATTATACGCTGACACTCGTTTCTCTGCCTTTGATATACATAGATCCCAGGAATGCATGAAGCCGAGAAGGAAATGTTATATTTTCGACAGTATACTACTCTCTACGTGATATAAACGCACAAGCGAAAGCGTGTCCCTTTCGTTGCAGGTTTTAAGAAAATTAGTTAGATAACACTCATGGTAGGACATAACATTTGAATCCCATCATGCTTTTTGACATCCGAATACCAGCTACAAAACATGTTGAACATAACGTTTACTATCATCAAAATGTAATAAAAGAATTTCATTCTGCGATGAATTTTGTGAAATGTGAAATAAATAAAGATGAAAGACACAATGTGGAATATCGTACCGGGCTTCATGTGTATTAAGACTTATTAGCAGGAAGTGACTTTTCTTTTGATGTAGACAAAAGTGAACTGTACTTACTGAATTCCTGCAATGAAAATAAAAGCTTTGATTACTGAACCGAGTCACACGATCTCCTTTCAGAGGAATTTGAAAAGGACGGTTTCTTCCTGATCTTTCATTCTTTCTCGGTATCCACATTTCCACAATAACTCTGATTTTCAAGTCGTTAGTTTTTCATTATTATTTTTTTCTTGTATTAAAGGGTTCATTGTTATGTAAATCTATAATGCGCTATTTCTATAACAGCTTAGGCCTCAATTGTAATTGGATAACATCTTTTGATTTGAGTGGAAATCACATTTTTAATAAGATATCTGAGAATATCAATTAACATGACTTCTTTTTGATAAATATTCAATGATGATAAAATAACTCTAAGACGTTGAGATTCAATAACTTGAGATACGAGCAAAACGTCTTATTTTGTGTTTCAGTAAATATTCCTTCGTCTGATTTAAAACATTAAGACTTAAAAAATCTTTTCATTTTTTTCAATTTTATTAATTTAATAAATACTATATTTTTGTAGAAAGCAATTACTTTGTGGTTTGACATTATCAATGAAATAAAAACTTTGCATAAGACTACAGATTTTTTTTTTATGACCGACCGGTTCATTTCTACCCTGATAAACTTTTTACTTCGTTAAGTGTAATTAGGTTATTACAAATTTTATTATTAACATGGTTTATTGACATTATATCATATATAATATGACTTTTAAATTCGGAAAAAAAACATATGTTAGTAGTTTGTATAGTTGTGCTGTCTCGTTGTTTTCACAACAGATTATTCTCTAGAAAATGGAGCTAAATTATCCCAGAAATTCAGTTGTTTCCGAATACCGCCGTTCACTCTTTATCATCCCCCCAGAGGTTGTAGAGATTTTTTGCTGTCTCCAATTTCCTCCAAAATCTGACTTGTACATGAAACGTTCCATTTTATATCAAACCAATAAAAAAACATATATAAATTATTATATATTTTTCATAGATAAAGCGTATTTTCTATAGACATCATATTACTGAAAATCTGTTCCACGCCGCTCAATATTAACTTTGATCAAATTAATATTGAGGGTTTAGTATTTGATTTATTTTTGTTTAATTAATCTTTAAGCAAAATAACGTTAAAACTATTCAAATGGTTTATTTTTCAAAGCAATAAAAAAACAGTGCACATTCTACCCAAAATCATTCCAGTGTGATAAAATCTACAATAAGATTGAATGAAGAGACAAAACTGTAATTAAAACTTACTCCCCCAGAAACATCCGATCGGAGCTGCAAGCATTTTCAATTTAAAAGAAAATTAATTTGAAGGGGAGTGCCAGGAGCACAAAAAGTCCAATAGCTGAACCGTAAACTACCTGCACCTGATTACACCCGGAGGACAAACAATAATTGATTGGGCATTAGCTGGCGGGTTATTGATAACCGGTGGCTGGGTTGTGACGTCACCCCTCGCTATAACGTGTCTCCCTGGTACGATGTATTATATCTGCCGTATGTTTTGGAAGCCAATAGCCAAAATCAGGAAATTTAGGGGCTTGATTGCTTCCATTTGGATATTTATTGGATGCTGATTGCTTTTCACGAAATAAACAACCTTTTACTTATTGGGCTATTCGTGAAATATGTAGACGGTAATGAAACCATCGTTGGTTTTTGGATATGAAATAATAATTTGAAGAGTGTTCTTGAATCGATCTAACGGCACAAACAATAATATGGCATTAGTTGGAGGTTTGTTGTAACGAACTTTTACTGATTCTGATTGAATTTTTGATCGATGTTGAAGATAATAACGAAGCCCGTGCATTTTAAAAATTACAATTATTCAAATATAAATCGATGCTTGATTGAAAATATTTTCAAAATTAATGAAAGTAAAAATGTACATCCTGTTAAAAGGAGTATTAAAGCTCGAGTTTTAAACTTATTTTCGTTATTTTTATCTACACATTTCAGATAAAAGCTCACTGTTCAAGATTTTTAATTAAATACAGCTTTTATGCTGTTCGTGTGGCAAAATTATCTTACCTTTTGTTGCTTTTCTATAGGCGATTCATAATAATTATGGTATCTTTGGACTTACCTGAAACAAAAAAAAATGCTTGTTAATTATTAAAGCAATGAATAATATATGTACAATAATATACGGAAAATAATTTTGCTTTCTTAATTGACATGAATTGGGTTATCATTCATAGATTTACCGTTTAACTCAAGATATTTAAAGATGACAAGTATTTTTCGTTTCAAACGAATGAATATGTGGAATAATAATGTGGTCTCTTGTGCATTTTTTTGAAATATCATAAGGATATTTCAAAGCTCAATTTAGAACTTGCTATACGAGTTAAAAACAAGTGCGTAATCTAGAAAATTCAGTCCAAAAATATCGAGACTTTTGCAGCTTAAGAAAACAGAACTAAGCTTATAAGGAAAAAAGAGAGTAGAAAATTTTCAATGAATTGTGGATAAAACTTTGCAATCATTTGATTCGTGATAATATTATCACTTCTGACCTCTTCTTCGAATATAATTTCCTTTTCAATTCGGAAAAGATAATCTATTCATATAGCGCCGACCGAAGCTCAAACAAGCAAGATTAAAAAAAAACCTGATAAATTATTATACCAAGAAGAGCAACAGGCTAAATCATGAATAATTTTCTACCCGCGTTATGTGTTATTTTAATTAGCAAATCTAATTTAGCAGATTTAAATATTCAATTCATCCTAAGCAAACATTGATTGTGTTAAATACTACAATATTAAAAAAAAATTTTTTTGGTTTTTTAATTTTATTTAAACAATAATTATTATTTTTAATTTAAAGAAACAATTTTTAGTTAAAAGCTCTCCGATGTAATTATTTTTACCCGTGACAGCTGTTTCGCCTTCTGAGGGCATTATCAAACTACAGTTTGATAAGTTAGATAATGCCCTCAGAAGGCGAAACAGCTGTCACGCGTAAAAATAATTACATCGCAGAGCTTTTAACTAAAAATTGTTTTATTTTAATGTAAGAATAATAATAATTATTGTTTAAATAAAATTAAGAAACCTAAAAATTAAAATGGATTTCCACAAAATAAACTTTAAAACCATAAAAATAAAAATAAAACTTCTACAATATATTAATGACCAGAATATGTTCGTATTATCTAGTGTACGTACCTATGTAATAATACATAAAAGAAACCAATCTATTAATTTTAATTTAACCGTTTAATTTATGTTTGCTATACAATAACCTACGTATCAAAGATTATCTGCACCTATCTATATATAACTGCTTTGCAGTAGTGCTTACCTAATGAGCTAACTAATATTTCATAGGTACAAATCAAAACAGCACACTGGGTGGTCCATTGAATGGTGATTTGACTACGTGTCAAGCGGATAGAGAGCTCATCGTCGACTGGTAGGTGGACACTTATCGGTAAAATAATATTTTGGTGCTTTATGCATTGCGTGTCGATACGATATAATCGAAATAACTTGTTTAAAATTTAAGGAAATTTAATTACAAAAAAGTTATTTAGTTATTTTATATTCACGTAGTTTTCGAAAGAGTATTTGGAAAATCTTTGTAATTGAGTAATTTCATTAGTCTTTACAAAAGCTTAAATTCTAGTTCCAGCATATTTACAAAAAAAATAAAAATATTATCTACCAATGTAACGTCAAATGAAACATGGAAGTGATTAGATTTCTTACATAAAACGCTCATATCTAAAAACCATACTTTTTAAAATTAAATACAGTTTAGTTAGTACGACTCGTGAAGGAATAATTATAAATACTCAGTTTTTATAAGTAAGCAGTCCGTTAACCTAAGTCTTAATTAGTATTATTAAAATATAGATAAATTAGTACTTGTAACAAAAAATTACTAAGAAAGGTCATATTTTAGACGCGCCATCAATAGAATTCTATTAGTGACAGACATGCAAAGAAGACGCATATTGCTAGGCGTTTTGTTTTGAAAGAAGACATGCACTTTGTAAATACAGATAATATATACAAACTTCAATACCATGGGTGTCAATAACCACGCACATAGCTTTATTACTAATTTTCAACTTTCACTCATGTGACAAATAACATTTTAATAATATAACGCCTTGAAAAAACAGAAATAACTCGCAGCCGTAAGTAATTTACCGCCTTAATTTTCGGGTTTCTTTCCTGCGGCCATTATGGTCCGGCGTTTTTATGAGGAATACCCCCATTATTTCCTTATATATCGATTACGGCCGAAGCATCTGCCATTGTTAACATATTATGCCACTAAATACACAATATATCCACCCGACGTGCCCTTATAACACGTGCTGGCCGATGTACGTGGTGAATTAGTTATGGCAGACTATTGGAACTTCGAAAGCTCACCTATTATTGCGAAGAAAAAACAACAACGTTGGAGCTATGACGTAAAAGGTAACCGATAAATTTATATTTTATAATTGGAACAGTTCACAATGATTGATGACGTTCATAAATATCTAATATGGTTGACCGATCATTTCAACACTTATCGAAACCAAAAACAAATGCTTTAATATAAGAGGTGCTGTAGGCACGACAACTCACACACCAGTCGTTAGATACATACTACTACTATACATATGCAAAAACATTTTTGATACAAAATCAGGGCTAGATTTAGAAATAAATAGCACAATTAATCATTTGATTATTAAATATTATACGAACGGTTAAATATTCTTTTATCTAATACACAGATAATAACTTTGATTTTACATTTGACATGCAGTACAGAAACTTAGCCGTGTTAAGATTTTAGTTTTACAAGTGATATGGAGTTCGGAAACTTCACCGTGTTAAAATTTCAAGATTTAAAGATTCAAAGATTTCAATTTAACAAATGACATGCAGTACGAAAACTTCACAGGGTCAATTATTATTTTTTTAAAGAAAGACAAACATTCCCGGGTTACGAATAACCTGACAATATTTAAAAAAAAAACTCCTACTGCCATCATAATAAGCGGAAAATGTTGTTTGTGCAATGATGGAGGACTTAGCAAGCAGAGAAATTGAACGCACGACGCCCGGGAATCCAACGTGTTTGTCCACTATTAAGATTCATAAATTACAATTTTGAATGTGACATGCAGTAAAGAAACTTCGCCGTGTTAAGATTTCACGATTTAAAGATTTTAATTCCAAAATGCCACTTTTTTCCCTGCATAAATTGAAATGCATATAACTTTTGGTTTATTTTTGGGCAGTATTGAATAATTATTGTTGAATATTACAATGAATGAATTTTATCTGACCAAAAAAAGAAAAATTTGTAAAAAAAAGGGTTGATTTTGTACCCCGATGCAGCTTCGACTAAGTAAAACCAGTTAGTCATAAAAAATACGTGGTCTTATACAGTTAGGCATTATGCATAATTATGACGTACTTTGAAAGAATTAAAACGAAAAAATCGTAATTTTTTCGTAAAAAAATATATTAAAAACTTTCCAAACTTAAAAAGAAATAAAAAAAATATACTTAGGTTGTAATCAAAATATGTATGATTTAAAAAAAATAGTCTTGTTGGGAACGAACTTTATTCAAAATGCTTAGTACCGATTTTAAATCCATCGGTGATTATTTGACAGGTAATACTCAAAAAACTTGTATTGTTAAATTAATCGGATAACTTTAGGGAAAAATCAGTGCACTCGTTCATGAATACGAGGTATTTTGGGTATTTTTCGTCTCTAATTGGCTATGGCTGAATAATGGAGGCAATAATTCAATGCGTAGCGCCTGAATTGGCCATACATAAATTATTATTGTCAGTGACAGTTATTGAATATGGATCTGTATAATAGCCGGGCGCATATTACTACCTAGTGACAAGTGTCGGCCAGTCGATAGTAATTAATACCTACGCTGCACACGTCACTTCCGTGCATTTACTATTACTGATAATGGACTTATCTGGCGTCTACACGTTTCTATGGCTAAAGCTCGTAATAGGGCGGTGTACTTGTAGTTGCTCGCACGTGACACTTGTGCAAGTCCCCACGAATGATCTGTTTATAGAGTACCATTTTGGTATGTTTTTGTCTGCTTCAAAAAACAAACAAACGTAATTGATGCAATAGCGCAATCCATGATTCAATCGAAAATTTTAACTTTCAATAGCCAAAAATCGAAAATGCAGCTTTGCTACCTCAGATGACTATTTTTATAATAACTACGTTTTTATATTTATATTGTATTTATGTATTTCCATGTTCTTAAATTTGCAATTAACATTCGGTAAATTCTTCATAACGTATTTCTAAATATTCATTTGAAGTGAAACAATAACTTTGTTTTTAATCGCTAATTTTATTATGAATAATTAATTGAGTTACTTGAGCTATAGAGATTGTTTATTTGAATATAACCCCGATGAAGCTTAACTCTGGTGAAAATTGGTTACAGAAATTCCACTTGCAACAAGTTTGCTTTTAAAAATAATTTCTCACATGTTATGAACATTTATTTATCAATCACAATGATCAAAAGAATAACATTTTTAAGTCAAAATATTTTTCGGACCTCGCCTTCATAGTTATGTTTTTTTTTTGAACGCATTCAGTTGCAAATATAAATCAAACATTGACGCAGCAATGGAAGAAAACGCAAGGCAGTAAATAAGATCAAATTCATGTTTTTATTTGATTACTTTTATTTTTAAGAAATCGGCGCTAAGTGGGTGACATTTATTATTAATGTGCTTCAAGATTCTACGCTATATTGGTTTATTTTTGATATACAGCATAAACAATAAATAATTTGCTTTATGAGTACGCAAGTCTTTACCAGTATGAAAAATTTGAACTGAAGTTAGTTGAAAATTTCAAATTCATAAAATTATTTTTTCAAATACCCTTCCACCGTTGAACGTGCCTACCTATAATATATATTTTTTGCAGATATTATTCTACATTTAAAATGGGTGGATTTAAGCAAATAATATTTTTTCTCATAAAGCAAGTTAAATCCCGTGATTTTTCACGTGTAAACACAACTAGTTTTGTTATAAAATAAAAACGCTTATGTCAAATCGTAAGTAAAGTAGCCCAACAAAATAAAACACAGATTCAACAAGTACATAAATTGAGAAATTATTTAAATAATGGAAAACATTTTGAAAAGATTTGTGACTTATTCTTTTGCCTTTGAAAAGTAATTACAATATTTATTTAAAATTTCTTCCTGAAATTTTAAAAGCTGCCATTAAAAAAGCTTAAACCTGTCGAGTTGCTCAATACGAAACGAGTTTTATTTTTCATTCACTCAAAAGGAAAAAATATTTTGCGTATTTTGGTGTTTTATTACCAGTCTTTACTTCTAAGAAAATAATTTTCTGCTGTAATAATGAACACTAAATAACAAATACATTTTTTATTGTAGATCTCAGCATTTGGGAGAGTAAATTTTGATAGAGATCCATTTTATTAAACATTGAAATCTGTTTTTATGTACTCACGAAAAATCTAAAAATATCATCCATTCATTCACTGTACCAAAAATTTTGACTGTGTTACTACATTTGCACTATATAACACTTATAATGATTTTTATTACCCAGGCTCGTCCGAGTTTCAATATTATTTTGCCGAAAGCTTTTTTTCTCACTAAACAAATTAAAAATAACAAACCAATAATACAGTCTTATTTTTCACAATTAAGGGTCATCACCCAAAATACAGACTTTTTGATTTTCTACTGCAAGCAATACTGCAAATGATTCATCTGTCAAATCTATAAGGGTGGTTAGAGAAATATCTATGGTTTCCAGTGAATACAATTCTTAAACAGCAATGTTTTAAATTGTTTTTAAAATGCACACTAGAATTTTAGATAAAACGTTCGAAAATGCCTTAGCTGGTTTTCAAATTTCACCTTTTACTGACATTTTAGTATGCTTTTTTTAAAAATTTAAGGATCAAAGTTTAAAAAATGTATTCACTGGAAACCTCAGACATTTTTTTTGATTACCCGTAGAAAATTAACAGATAAATCATTTTTAGTACTGCTTGTATTAGAATGCTAGAAAGTAGCGTATAGCGTCATTCTTGAGTGCTGACCCTAAATGGATATTTCAATGCTGAATTGATAACAAATGCATGCATTATACGTTGTGCAAAATTCAAGACGACGAAGCTCACCTATTGAGAGCTTTGCTGCTTCAAACAATCAAATTTCTGCTCTACAGTCAAATTGCGGATTCGAGAAAATGATTGTAGAAGGAGATCGGAGGTATCAATTAATTGAAAATTTAAACAAAAAAATAATTGCCATTTGAGATTACATGCACACTCGTATATTCATATATCGCACGCGGTATTTGTTATGTTCTACGGGCACATACTTTGTAAATTCACTTAGTAATAAAGTAGCCGATAATCTTGATCCATTTATAGAATCGCGTGTTAGGCGACAATAAATAAATAACCTACTGGTGGTCACTGAGCTGGGACACTGATACCGTAGTACCGCTACCTTTAGGCACTGAGGAAACACCAGTGCCATTAGCCCTAAGACATTGAAATGAGCAAAGTGCTTTGTATTCATTGACTTTGTTTTATTATTCCGGGGTGAAAAGAGTTGATTTGCTTTTGTAAAGTGTTACTTTAGAACTTCGTAATGAAAAAGCAGGGAAATTATTTTGGAAGGATGTGAAAGAATTTCGGAGAGAGGGAGTTGTGCAATAAAGGTTACACATTTTATTGTAACGTTTAACTTTATTTTACGTCACTAAAAAAAACGTTCAAATATATGGCAAGTGATCGAAAAAAACATGTCGGAAACAAAAATAAATCTAGTTCAAGAGACGAAGAACGGTACCATCAAAATATTAGCTAGATACGCACTAATATTAATTTAACGTTGTTATAGTTTTACGTAGTAGCGAAGCACTAAAGCACGTTCTACCATCACGTGATCATTACAGAGCAGTCAGGATATAGCCAAAACAAATGCGTGCCGACCCCTCATTTGTTACACGTCATTTTGAAGGGCACGGCACTAAAATTGAATTGTTATTACTTTATTTTATGACCGATAATTTGAAAAGTATTTTCAGTGGCTTCGTTATCTTCGAACTAGCTAGCTACCATGATGAACGATATTTGTTCGTTTGTAGGTAGTTAGTGGCAAAGCGTAAGAGATAGAGCCTGTTTCAGAAGTTTTTGGAAAGGTCTCCATTTAATGTTTACTTAGAGCAGAGAGCAAAATAAATACAATTGTTTACATTTGGAGAAAATACCTCTCCGACGCAAAATGGTAATAAATTAAAAACCCCAGAATCTATTTTTTTTAACGTGTTTTACAACAATTTAACATTTTTGTCAATAAAAATAATGTTTTTGCAATTTTTAGACCTTTCCACCTCTGTTACATTATTACACGTTTTCTAAGATCACTCTCGTGCAATACTGAATTTGTAATAATTATTTAGTTGATAAACACAAGTAACACTTCGTATTATCCCTACCCTCCTACCTCTTTTTTATACATAGTCACGTCGTCCACTCCCCCTTCCAACCTTAAAACGGGACGTATTCAGTCACCTGCTTTATAAACATTAACAATAACAAATTAATATCTTAAAAAACAAGGTAAATGTGCTTAATTCACAAAACACATTAGTTGAATTGCTTAACTTCCAAGTCTCTAATTGCACCGTTAAGTGCAGGTGAAGGTAACAATGTTCATTGATCACCCAGTGTGAAGAGTAATGCCTTTGGCCATTTTAGCATCGTAAACACAATCTATTATTAGCGATTACCTGAAAAGAGTATTACCTATTAAGAACGATACCTACCTATACGTTAACGATAAGGTAAGAACGTAGCTCGCAAATAGAAACATATACATGTTTTGGTGGTTCCTTGAGGCGTTGTTTTCTAACAAACTTAATATCCGGTAGTCAAAATTTAAGGATGTATCATTTAAAACTACCCAAAACGTTTGTTCTTCTACAATATGTTGGCGTAAAACATAATGTGAGTTAATGTGAATTTTATATAAAAAAAACTAACATAAAACAAATCGGTTGTTAAGGATGTTGTATTTTCATCCCGTTTTCTTGGTTTTTAATCGACTGAACTGATTCACATTCTTTACTTTCATGTATAATATGTATAGTTAAAATATTCCTTAATGAGGAAGTTATAATATATCTCGGCGGTCTTTTGTATATATTTTTTTTTTTTATGTGAATTCCGCACAAGTCCCAACTGTCCGGAGCCACTGGAACTATAAAATCCCCAATTGAGATATATCGTGAGGCTGAAAACAGTAGGGAAGGGGAGGAGATGGGGAAGAGAAAGGTTGGAAAGTACCTTGCGATTCAGATCTGGTCAACAAACACGGCTTTAGTCCTTTTAAGCAACGTTTGTATTCTGAATGGTGGCCTTTCATCAGGCTGATACTACAAGTATCTACCACTCTGGAACGCGCCGCAAATACGCTTTTTATTTAATTAATGTGAAATAACAGATAAGGATTTAAAAAAAAATTGCACGTACCAGGATTTGAACATCTGGATTCGTAGTTGAGAATGTTAATAGTTCGATCGCGGAATTAATAGCATAAATGAAAAAAATACCAAAATCGTTTTCTTCGTAAAAATCGGACGATCATGTACGTCATTTGACCGGTTAGTAGCTGAGAAAATAAATGCGTCGGATCTCCCACCCGGAGGTAGTCAGTTCAATTACTCTGTTTTCTTAGTCTTCCCTCATTGCATAAGCAACACCTTCCGCTTATTATGATGGTAGTAGAAGTTTTTAAAATATTGTCAAGTTATTCGTAACCCGGGATTATTTGTCTTTCTTTTTAAGAAAAGAAAAAAAGATATTTTAATAATTGTGTTTCCGTGTGCCAAGATAAGATTTAGGCCCATAAAGTTTTATTTAATATGTTAATAATTATTTCATTTGACAAACTGTGATAAAAAAGATTGAATTGTTAAACCGATTGATTAGAAAAACTGATACGAATAAAATTATCACAATAACTTCGAAATCGTTCGGCTAAAGCTTCTGAAAATTCGCGGATTACGTGAAATGCCGTTTTTTTCTAAACAGAGCTTTGAGTGATACTGGTGGCAACTGCTTCAAATTAACATTCACAAGTAAGCCCGAACAGTTGCGGTGTGTTTTGGCGTCGTGATTTAGTGGCTCAAGATAAAACCTTAACACAGAAATAAAGGATTTCTAGCCGGTTACGTGTAGATACAGCCACTACCTTTGTATTCCTTGGGATTTTCCGCAAAAAGCGAACGTTTCGAGCCGGGAATAACACCGCTTGAATTAAAACAATCCGGCAATCAGGATTAAGATGAAAACGTTAGTTTACTTACAATTATTAGAGTTTACATTATTCAAAGTAAATAAAATCCAAGTACCTAGTTAGTAGTTGAAGATCGGCAGAAACGTAGATTAAAAATAATAATTCGTTGAAAGAGCAACCGATGGTGGAATGAATTATTTAAGTATATTAACACTGCTGTGGAAATCAAATATATGAACGTTTGGGTAAAACTGTTAAAACAATTATTTATTTTACTGAAAATGAAATAATAACTTTGTATAAGAACACATATTAAATTTTAATTAATATGACCGACCAGTTTCCTTTAGCTTACTTTAATTTTGTATCCTGATGATGTTTAGGCTAAGCGAAACCGGTCATAAAAAATAAAATAAAATCTGTGGTTTTAAACAATGTTAATATTTTTATTTTCATTAAATATGTCAAACCACAAAGTGAAACGTGGTTTATATATTATTTACTGTAATTATAAAGTTTGAGGGAAGTCTTTTTAAGAATATAAAAAAAAAAAAAAAAAAATAGTTTACTTTTATCAAAATATTAGCAGGTCCTCTTCCCCCCAGGGCCTGTGTTATAAAGCAAATCAGTAGTAGACTTTCACGAGAAATACCCGTGCTAACGTAAGTCGTTCAGTGTTGCCTACGTTGTACCACAGACGAGCTGGTAGGTAAGCATAATAAGGGGTCGGACAAACGACTCGTTCTCATAGTGCACATGTCATCCGTGTACGAATGTTTGATTCTCGTTCAGCCTGTCTTGTGACTGTACACTTGTGTAGAAAAAAAGATAGTTTGTCTTTGAAACACTACATTAGACAGCATTATTTTAAGCCTAAGAGAATTTAAATAATATTTATACTATCAATTAAATGATCGTGTCGATTAAATTCAATTGTTTTTTTTACATATTCTTTAAATAATCAAAACTGTAAAAAAATGCAAGGATGCATCTAGTTTCGTAACATCATGCTGTATTATGAAACAATACAAACGTCATATATATAATAAACGACATTGAAATGTGCTGTCCGTTCTTCGACGTGACAGGGGAGCAGGATAAGGGTGGGCCCGACAACTGCCTACGCCACCCCTTCTCATGTTCTCCTGGTACCTCGTCCACGTGAGGAATTTGTTTACTTTGACTTGACATTGGAACAGATGCCAGCCGGTGACGTCATGGATTCGGATTTCCACGAAATTGGTTTCCGCCGGACCCCCGTCAAACCAACTATCGCCCGGAAGCGCTCATTCGATGGCAGACTGTTGTAAATGACAGTAGACCAAATAATATATTCAAAATATGAGTACTGAAGGTTCTGGAAACTAAAACACTTAAGAGACTGTCGAAAGTATAATAAATGAAGTGTTACAAAACAAATCAAATAAGACTTTTGTTTATTTTGAAAAAAAAAAGCAAAATTTGGTTTTAATCAATAAAAAAAATCTTTGAATCCCACTTTTATTTTACATAATATCGTTTTCAAGTACTTCTCAAGCAAAGCATTTGAAAAACAATGTAATTTCTCAATAACTTTACCCGAAGTCTAAGAGGAATTTAAAATACATATTAGTCATTTCAATTAAGCGTCTCAAATATTTGTAAACTTTTTATGTAGGTCACGCATTTACAGAAATGTATGTATTGTTTATTCCGCCAATTCTGTTGAATCCATTTTGGTTTTAAAAACCCTTTAAAGCGAGTTCTTGGAAAATATATTATATTTTAAGACCGACGTATTTTTTATTCTGAAATTCCTATAACCAATATTATATATGTATACGGTTAGATAAAAAAAATCAAGTTAGAAAAGATCATAAATCCTTAACAGATCTTATGCGAGTGATTTCACAACATTTTTTAAATGCTAAACTAAAAAATGTACGCATTCATGTTTCAGCGGTATAGTTAAAAATACACGATAACCTTTAAAGAGGGATTGGAGCTTTTTGTATAGAGCGTTTGTTCGATTCATTTTGTAAACCGGATTAAAATACGAATGATATTATGAAAATGCAAATATAATTTTCAACTCAGAAATGCGTATTTTTTTATCGCTATTATTTGTAAATAAAAAAATATTTAAACTCCTCCAATTAAACGCTGGCGACATTAAGATTGTTAGTTTTAAAAATTTTAAATGATGGTCGCTTAGTTTGATCGCCGTAAGCGTTTGCGATTTGATTTTCTTTTATATAAATTTTTACTTAGACATATTTAAAAAGTGTTCATATTCATATTTATTACATCATCAGAAATCTATTTTAAACTAATCGATTTTAATAAATGGTTGAACTCTTTGTAAGCGAATTTATATTATTTCTTCATATTTTTTCTTACATATTTTGTTATACATCAAACTTATGAAAATTGGTCTGCGTTTCATTATAAACATATTAAAATTAAAAAAATAAAATAAAACAGTATCATTTTGCAAACAGCAATAGTGACGCAGGGTAGAGTGAGAGGTTGATTGCTTCCTGACACGCGACAGAAAGAGATGACGACGAAGTGAAATACACTCGGAAAGTGGCGAGATATAACTGAAAACAAAAACATCACAGAGCGTCACTAGGAAAAAGATTAAAATGTCAGTGCTGTTTGAAATGTCAGCTGGAAGGGGGAGTAGGAGGGGGAAGGGTGGTAAAAGGCGCTGGGGGTGGAGGTGGGGGTTGGTGAGCCAATAAGTCGCGGGTGGGAACAAGAAAGGGTGTTGTGTCTGCAGCAAGGGATTCTGCTAAGAGAGATTTCACTGAGATTCTCAAGTGTTATGTACTCTCTAGAGAAGTATTTATCTTTCGGTTCAATAAAAGCAGAATGTATTGGATTGGTTCTTAACTTTGTATTGATCTATTTACGTTGTTTTCATTTTAGCTTTATCAATATGAGTTTTGGTAAGAACGCAAAAAGTTTTGAACAACGTTAAATACGTGGATGAAAATAAAAATAATCTAAATACTTATGCAGGTCTACTAAAATAAAATAAATGAAAAATATAATTATAAAATTAAACACATGCCATTTAATTAGTGCGCTTTACTCTTAATGATTTTAACTTCCAACAAAAATCCAGATTTAATGTGAAAACCTATTAAGGAGTATTCCTTTCAAACATGAAATTATTTACAATTCAATAAATACTTAAAACTTCGGTTAGACATTAGTATTTTGTATGTGAATACTGCTCAAGAGTCCTAATATTCATGTGCCAGTGGGACCCCCAATCGAGTTATCTTGTTAGGCTGAAATGAGTAGGCGAGTAAAGAAGATGGAAAAGAGAAAGGTTGGAAAGTACCTGGCTATTTTTTTATCTCATCACCAAATACAGCTAAAGTCATTTCAACTAAAATTTCGATTCAGAACAGTACCAGGGCGTTGGTGAGAGGATCTACCACTTTGGATATGTTATAGATAGGAAAATAAACATTGTTTATAAATGTACCGAAGCAAAAGCTAATCGTAAATTTACGAAAAGGAAATATTAAACTGTACTTAGTGCATATGTTGGTAGGTATTTAATAACATTATAGAAATTAGTTTAATATGAAATGGTTTTACGAGTAAATATACCAGAAATAATATTCATCTAGAGGGGAAAAAACATTGAAATATAAAAAAAATAATTAATTAGCGTGTTCGCTCAAGCACAAAAACGTACCTAGGATCAAAAGCATACGTTGAAAAATTGAGTAATTTTATTATGACATGACACAATTTCCAAAAAATTCGTCAAGGATATTTAAATTATTCTTCCCCTCCAGCTTTTCACCCTGATTTTAAATATTAAAAATTGATGACGCCCGCAAGAAATTAGAAGTACTGGAATGACAGAAAAATCTGGCATTAATTTATATTTCGTCAGCGGTTTATGTTGAATACTTTAGACTGCAATACTTCTAGCGAAAGCTGCGATTAGATTGAAGAAAATATTACAGTACGATATTTTGAGGAACTTTTTACTAAATATCATATTTTAATGAAAACTGTGTAAAAATGCCTCAATAAGATAATATTCCACTAACATGTCAATATAAAATAAACTTATTTGTCACAAAAATTACTACATTTATACTTAGCTTAACTGCAAACTTAACGTACAAATAATTTGCAAATTTATTTTTAAATTTTTAACCTGCGAGTAGCGTATTTTACGTACACTCTGGTTTTACAAAAATTGGATGGGTTTTTCGTGTTTATTTGCAGATTGACAAAATTATTTTCAGCTAGCAACATATTTTCTACCATGAGAAATAAGGCTCTGAAGAAATAAGATAAAATGTAATTTCTTTTAATTATTCAATCAGAAAAAAATGTGTTGAAATCTCGGACGAGACCGGCAAGTATAGCTAGTAGGTATATTTATAAAATAATTTGACATGACGTGGGTTGAGGAACAATACTTTCAACTTTGTTCCAACTTGAATATTCTCCAACGTAGACATAATATTATTTCGCACCCTCAAAAACATTGAGACGTTTTTTGTAATTCTGCAAAAGACACGAGCGTACGAGCATAGTAATTCATTTCTGAAGTGTATCTAGAACTGAAGGGCTGCCGGAGAGCGGAATGAATGGCATAAGACTCAAAGTGAAAAGAGAACGGAGAAAAAGTAGACGGAAAGTTAGGGTTATGAAAGCAGATAAAATGGTGAAATGCTTAGTCGGCGGTATTTCTAGTGGCTTGTAAGTGGAATCAGCGGGGGCTTGATCCGGTTCCGCCATTATTGGGCCAGCGACGCTGCTGCCACTTCGCCGACTGAACTTTACAGGATCGTTTCGGATATTCCTCCCTGTTTTACTGGCCCTTATCTGGACCGGGAGTCTGAAGGGTTTTATGTCCTTATTAGCAGCACACGTAAATAGGATGTGTGCCTGGGCTGGAGGCTGGGGACTGTCGAGCCCTTGTTTTTCTGCTTTTATTATTAATTCTGATTTTTACAGATTTTTCCTCGCAACTTTGATACTTAACTTTTATAACACTGGTTTTACTAACCGTTTTACCGGGTTTCAAATGAAGAAATATGGTTTTTGTCATTCTTAGTGATATTTAAATTAAAGTTTTAAAATGAAACTTCATCGTCGTAAGCGAGCTGAAAATAATTGCATTGGCCTAGGAAGTCCAGACAGTTACATGACGTAACACTATACCGTTCGAGAGTTTTTGCTGCTATATGCAAACCGATTTCATCCTGTATAGTGAGTATAAGTGATATTATAGAACATAATATTCCCTTTAATTTACCCATATTGTTTGTAATTTGTTCGAGTAAATAATTTTATAACAATCGTAGCTTGCGACAGAGAAAAAAAGTTAAATTTTAATCATACTAAAAAAAATAACATTTCACTCGAAAAATAACATGAGATTTTTTTATGTTTAGAATACTTGTGGCTCACAAAACATACAAAAATAACCCCAATTCACATTTTCCACAAGTCAGTGCTCGAAGTGGAAGTTTTAAATGACCTCATAATAATCATAACGGAGGCACATGGTGCCCATGCGTTTAAAATTTAACGACTCCGCGAGAGTAGGCGGCCCGGGGCACAAAGACCGCCGCCCACTAGTGGGATTTTTTGCCGCCTACCCAACGGGATATTAAGGAAGCAATATTATGCAAATTTGGCTGCAGAGAACCCCTCCGCCCATAAAGACCGCCCTATATTCCGCCCAATGGAGACACACAAGAAAGACAACGTCTCATTCCGCGAGCGTGGTGACTTTTTAATACAAAAGGTTTTTAGTTTTATTTGGGCCTGATTTAATCACCCATTTGTTTTATTTTATGATTTATTTCGCCTTGAATATTGTAAAACGTTTATAACAGTAGTATTTTAGGTTATATAGATGTATATACTATACTCGTAAATACATGCAAAACAAATAATACTTGGAAGGGAAAAAAAGGTAGGTATGCTCATATAATTACTAATTGCATTGAGCGTAAAATTGTAAATCGAAAAAACTTAACTAACCTATTTAATGTCGTATTTAAAACTCTACTTCGAAAGTTTTTGAGAGTTAAATACAAGTATTCACATTCCATTTAGTTACTTTTAATCGCTTTAAACGTAATTTTTAATATACTTTCAATAAATGTCACAATAGTTAGATATAAATGTATCAGAATGGTCTGTAAAAAATAATTTTAGTAAACTTTTGCTTACACGTTCTGAATTAGAATGAAGAATAAATTGAATCAGATTCAAATTTAATCAGAATTAGAATCAATTTGATTCAGAACAAATTTAAACTCAAATTAATAAGAATAAAAACGCAACAGAAAATAATTCAGAACTAAAGTGAATCAGAATCGCAAAAAATACTAAATTGAAATTAATATGAAGCAAAATTATTGAGAATCAGAGTGAACCAAAATAATCTTAATCATAAAAAAACAGAAACAGAAATAATGTGACAAAAAAAACAGAATTAATTCTAAATACAGACTCTAAAATCTCTGAAACAGATATATTTTTTAGAACTAAAATTATTTTCACATGATTGCCGTCGTTGACCTCTTGTCACTGGGAGACAAATTGCCAGGAATCTGGGGCTCCTACGTCCTACGAGGAAAAGCTCTCGCTAAAGCTCACTCGCAGGCTCACTGCATCCAGTTTAGGCATCAGCGGGCGGTAATATAAAATGTCAAGGGTGCTCGCTAGCGACCCCAAACGAAGCTCAAAATGTCAAATGATAAATAGGCTAATCGTCTCGTCTCCAATTCAGTGGTCCATAATGCAATTTTCTGCAGCTTTCCCGGACAAAGCTCTTTCAACAAAGCCAGTTGCATTTTGCTGAATAGGGCGAGAAATCATATGCAATGATATTCTTAGTAAGGACTGCTGATTCCGCTTAACAATCCGTTAGCTTAGTTTATAAGTGCACACTGCTTTCGTGTATATTACAAATATGTAACCATTCAGCGGATTTGATTATTTTCATCCAAATAGAATATTAACAGGATAATATTTACATCTTCATTATTAGGCAGAAAATCAGTGTTAGCTAATTTAATTAAAATTTCCATTTATAATTAAGCAAATAGGACAAGACTCCTTGCTTCATTTTTTTTTCAAATCTTCATAAACTATTTGTATAGATTGTCTTAACTTGGACTGAATTTGGAACTCTTAAACAAACAAATAACAAGGTTATTTTACGACTTTTGTTCTTTTGAAATCTAAAAAATATTATTTCCTGTCTGCTATCTCATACCTCCCGTACCTACTTACGTTGAAATGTCAGTTTCTAGAAAAAAGCTCAGTATTGACATTAAAGCTTGCGATTAGTTCACGACTATACGAGTGGAAGCAAAAGATTTTCACGGGACATTATTTTTAATTCACCAAAACCAATTTGTCCAGATTCGTTAATTCGGTAAAGGGAGGGGCTGTTTATTGTACACGCAATAATGTTTATGCTGATTCCCATTTAGTGCAGTAATATAATTAATTAACATCGTGTAACATTTTAATTATGTATATTAGGATTATTAAAACTGTATTTTCATCAACAAAGCGCCATCAAGTGCGGCATTTCATCACCGGCCGCACATTAGTCTGGCGCGGCGCGTCTAGGTGGGAGGTAGGACCCTCAACACACGTGAAAATTGTGAACGAGGAATTGTGAACAATGACAAACGAACAACTACCGACGCGACTTGTCTGCTTTACTGCTTGTTCCTGTTAATGTACTATTCTAAACACATGGTTAGCAGCAAAGCGCGAGCCTAGGTTGTCCTAACAAATGCCTGCCGTTCCGGGAAACTTCCCTCCTGACAAATCTGTGGTACCGGGATACAAATTATTTTTCTGGAAAGATAAATTTTATTAATATATGGCATACAAATACGATAAAATTATTGAAGCCTTCTACATTGCCACTATTCGGGTGACTGATTTTGGTTTGCAACGTAATTATTCTAGGAATTATAGAATTTGAAAATTTTAATCATTCTTTGTAGTTTTATAATTTATCATCTTTACTAGTTATAACATCAATTTTTGATAATTTATATATTATTTTTATTTAGTATTTTACGTGCAGCGGGGTTTTTACAAAGTTATAAGTAAATAGTATAATGAGCTATCTATAGATTATAAAAAAGTATTTAGAGCATACAGTGAGATAATACTCGTAAATTATGTCAAAAAATAATTTCAAAAATATGTAGGTAACAGTAATGAAAAAATATATATATACTTTAGCTATAATCATGAAGTCACGAATTTACGAGTTTCGCAGGGTTTATCAAACTTTGTACTAATTAGGCCAGAAGTTGTAATAATAATAAAATCAAATATAGCGGCATTTTTAGTGACAAATTACCACGAAGGCTAATATCGAGTGTAAAAAGAAGTAAGGTTCAATTTTCATTGGCAAAAAATTCTCAAGCTTGTAAAATTATTTTCATTTTGCTTTTATTAATAACATCTTTTCTTCTGTTTATCACCACTAAAAAAAGATTTTTCATGAGAACAATTAACCAGGTCATTTTGAATTGTTGATGCCGTTAAAATATATGTTTTCTCAATCCATCAAACGATTCTTCCTTCAATGTGAATTCAAAAACATTCCAAAAATATAAGCCCAAAAACTAAAATTTCAATCTATTCGATTTGAAAATCAAAATGAGCTTTTCAAAAAAAAAAACGTTAAGACGAAATAACTTTGCCGTCCATATTCGGGCACGTGCTCATCTTGTTCTTTGCTCCAGCGAGGAAATAAAGCGTGTGAGCTTTCTAGCATTCTGTTTCAGCCTTTGACAACAGATGGTCGACTCTATAAAATAACATACATAACTGGACTAGTAAAAAATATATTAGACGTGAATGTGTTCTGATTCGTTTTTAATTTTTAACGTTTCTTTAAGAATTCCCAAGTTAGTACAGTTGCTTTCAAACTTTTTTAAAGTAGACTCCCAGTAACCTACTCTCAATCTTGCCGATTAATAAAGACAGTTTTTCCACAATTCTCTTTAGAAATTATTGGCTATTCTGGCCATATAATAAAATATTCAACCACTTAAAGCAAAATAATTTCCAATGTCCCCTAAAATGTAAAATAAATACTTTTAAGGAACTTAGTTTCTATGCTTACTATTTGAAAAACCCATTATAATTTTTTATAGTTCAACTTTGTCGAGTTACCGAAAAACTTACAGCTATGGTAAATTATCCAAAACAATAAACAATAATCGGAATAAAAACTTTAATCACTTGTTTAAATAAAAATTAAGTCAATGGGGCGTTTTAATAAAATTCACCAAGAAAATATTCAATTATGAGCACAAAATTATGTACATTTTATTTCGGTAAACGCTCAATACATTTACAACTACAAACAATCTTATTTACTCGTATATCAGACGCAAATACCACAAAAATGACAAGCTAAAGTAGTGTTGATTCTCACAACAGATTTAGTCTGGGGCGTATCACTTGTGCCCGTATCCAGTGGCACGACACGTCACACTCCTCCACTACAGTGTGAACTAAGCCTTGGAGTGGCGGGTGAAAAACTCCGCAACGTGGATAAGTGCTTATACGTGTGACCGACTCCTAACTTTTTGTATCATACGGCTTAGGCACTTGTGACCGACCGGCCTGGTCTTCTACAGCGTGTTGTGTTCTCCCAAACCAAAATATATCACGTTAACACTAGTTAGATTTCCCAACTCAGTTTGAGTGGGATTAGTAGGTGAGATAACCAAATGGCAACACTTTTTAGATTTTATAAAAAAATGCGCATTTTACACATATGTTGATGGAATTTTAAATTTAAATTTTGAATTTTTGTATTACCTTAACTAAAAACGGAGAATTTTCTGAAATGTTCATGTTCCACTTAAATAATCTGTGGAGTCAGTCAGTCACATAGAAAAAAATGATTATCTGAAAATTCTAGGAAAATAAAAATAAATTCTGATGAACCAATTTCTTTATAGACCACAATGTTATTTCCATCACGACCTGCGGAGATTCGAAATATAATTTTAACTTTTTATTTAATCAGATCAGAGACAATATTATCGTAGAACATTTAAAAAGTTTCAGTTGGAAAAAATATTTCTGAAAAGGGGTTTTGAAACTCTGGCGGAACTGTGTTATAACTACTAGCAATATTTGTCCAGATGAAAAAATTGTATGAAAAAAAAGGATAAAAAACTGCCTAGTTTCGAAAACGTTAACTCTTTTGTCTTACGGTTCCGTAAAATAAAAAAAATGAGTCTTCATGGCTCAATCTTTGATTATGTTTTATAATAATTCATTTTGATATTATGATGCAAATTCGCTTCTACCTTAGCCCCGTGCATATTTGGGCGTGCTGGCATCGGCGGACTTGTCGCAATATATTTTTACATGGCGAAAACATTCTTACGGAAAATGGAAATTTCTCTAAGAATCACGTACGTACTTTTAAAAGCATAAAAACCCTTGAAGCAAATGACGTTACGGGATATGGAACTGGGCAGGGGGTTAAGGGAGTGGGGAGGGTAAAGTGGGAGGGGGAAGGAAACTACGAGTCAAAAATGCAGAGTTGCAGTCGGTGTACCTTCTTGTGAAATACTCTTAGCTCTTACAGTAAAATCAGCTCAGCGCTCCGGCATTTAATTAAAATGTGGTCGTAGTGATGTTTAGTAAATTGTTTTTTTAGGATGTTGTAAATAAAACAGAAAAATTGTTTTCAACTATTTCTACAAACTTAGTTGGATACATAATGCAATTAAGGCTAAATCGATTTTGACTAAAACACGAAAATATTTTGATCATATCTCGGAATAAGAATATACATAGAGAGGCACCCTTGCGAAACAGTGAAGTCAGTATTGTTGACTTTATAGTGACTCGATAGAAAGAGACAAAGATATATTATAAAAGATGTCGGATAGCCTATTAGTTACCGCCCACATGGAATTCGGACATTTTTAATAAACATATATGAACACATTAAACAAAACAATATCAATACACCATTCAAATGATTTATAACGTTAAAATATCACATAAACACTAATAACAGTAGGTTTGCTAAATAATGATGGAAGCTTTTTGTTTATTTTATGTCTTTATATCATTAAAAATGTGGGAATTCTAAAGTTCGGTCAAAAACATTAAAAACTATTGAAATATCTCTGAAAAGTGATGTTTAATAATCTTTGTTTGGTTATTTGAACATTTACGGATAGCACATAGCACCATCATATTTGATTTATTTGTATAACCACTGCAAGTTTTTTAATCAAAACAAATAAGGGAAATAATCTCAAAATCCGTTGACGTAAGTTATACGACTCGATGATGTGAAGTTAGCGCGGACGGAGAACATTCACACATACTTAGAAGTTTTGCAATATTAAGTGAAGACTTTTTTTTGTCTCCCTCTCTCTCATGGTATACGATGTAAAAACCCGGATAAAGTAATTTATCGCAAATTTGTATAGGTTGGGTACAAATATTTAGCTTTCTCTCCATGTATATTCTTACTCCAAGGATCATATCGACTATTTATTTCATTTTATGTACAATTAGGTACTACCCGGTTTTGCTCAAGTTTCACCTCTTTTAAAAAAATATATTTTTCACGTTACACAATTTGGAAGAAACAAAATATCACCCTATTTGACCTTTTATGAGATAAAATGATGTTAGCAGCTCCATAACTCATGACATTTTAAGTTGAAATAGTAGCGTCGATTTAAAAATGAGCTAAGCGTTCGAGAATTTTCCCTACTTTAGGAAACAGATTATAACTTTTTTGTTGTTGTTAAATGTATGAACGTATTTTTATTTGTTTTTCATTGTGTACTTTCGCGGAGAATTTATTTATCTACTTTTTTTATCTAAATTACTTTATAAAATAACAGGCGTTGAATTTTGACGATATTGTTATTTTCTCTCGATAAACACTTAATAACCAAATTTCCTTAGTAAATCACTTTTCTGCCATGAATTATTAATTTATTCTATCAGCTCAATAAATATTTCTTCCTCAGGCAACTCATCAATTTAAAGCAACGTCTTGATACACCTCCAATCCTGGAATTTCCTTAATTTATTATTAAAAGGGTATTGACGCAAAGGCACATTAAAGGATAAACGGATTAAAAATATTACCATCGACCTTTTGATTTTACCCCTCCCTGTTATCTAAATACTTAAAATGTGAATCAAAACAGTTAAGATCTTAAGATTAACCGTCGGCTATTGTTTGAGTAAGAGTGATGTACACAAGTACAAATAGGTATGTTTAATCTTAGGATAAAAACATACTTTTTAAAATACATGTTCAATGCTAATAGCAACAATTTCAGCACAAATGGAACACATTACAAGGTTATTGTAAGTTTATAAAAAAAAAAAATATTATTTACAATGAAAAACTTTTTTTGTTACTATAAAAACTCTGTCATAAAATAACTTTTATTTGAGACAGTTTTTTTGCCTTCTGAAGGCCCTGTCAAACTGTGGAGAAGTCACGTACACACGAACTATTTATACAATTTCCAGATACATAAAATAAAAATCTTTTGAAAAATTATTTTTATCACTATTTCCAAGTAAATTTTCAAAAATAAATACTTATTATTGGGATGGAAATTTTCCAAACTGGAATATTCTAGATATTCTACTGTTTACAAGTTATTTTAAGATTTGTAATAATTAATAATCGACGTATTCATATAGAAAATGTATTTTTCTGATGTTATATAATGACGACATGATGAAATTATCTTTTGACATTTGATCTTAACGTTAGTCATCCACTGTGTAGGAAGGCTACATATCAGATTTATTACAGGCTCTACATTTTTATCTTATCAATTTTTTTTTGCATACTTTTCTTAAATTTACTGTACATAATAATCATTTTTACTTAATAATTATATAATAAGTAATTTATAAATACAATTAACATACAATGTCATCCTCATAATTTCAAGTTTGTGATAATTACCTCCTTAATTGAGAAAATTCTCGTGCTTAGAGAGGGAGTTAGCGGTAATGATTTTTGGGTTTCATATTTCTGGTTATAAGTTTATATTTATGTAGCAGGTAGTTAAGACTGATATAACGAGGTTTAGGAACGAAACATGTGATATTCTCTTATCTCACATTACTTAATCTCGTAATCAAACTAAATAAAATGTATATCTATTCTTGCGAAAGTTTTTTTTTCAGGATTGGTATTTAGTATTGATATTGTGATAAACGTACCTTTTCTCTAGTTTAAATAATTATTTCCTGATTTCATTTTTAAATCAACAAACTATCGAATTAGAGCAAAATGAGTTCGGACTTACAAAAAAACTGTTCCTGTTTTTCTTTTTTTTTTTACTTTTCTATGTATCAGATGCCTTAGAAATATTTCGAGTTCTAAAAAACTAGCACGCGGTACATTTATTAGTCATAACCGTTTTTTTGAATTATTTATATAGTCCCTAAAAATCAAATTTACCAGTTGATAAATCTTTAGTTACCTTAAGTGAGTGATTATTTAGCAACTAGTTAGTTAACGTCCACATTATAAAATTTCAAAAACACAAAATAAGGGAGTATTGTTAAATATTAAATTATAACGGCTCTCTGTATTATGTGTTTTCCAGCAAAATATTATTCTGTAATGTTTTGTAAATACACAATATAATCTCATATCATAATAACGGAAACCATAAAGAAAAAAACAAGTCGACAACATGACAAATACACGTAAGTATAAAGACAAAAACAACGCGTTCTTAAGATGAGCTCGTGTTTGTATTCAAGAATTAATAAGTTAATTTGGCTGAATTACTCGGGTTTGTTGGTCTGTTGGTCTGTTGGTTTGTTTGTTTGTTTGTTTGTCTGTGTGTTTTGCGCGAAGAAATAATGAAGTTCGGCAAGTGAACGCCATTACTATCAAACAAAATCAAACCAACACATGAGTAAGTGCGACCCAAGTTTAATAATTTTCGAAAGGCTTTTGATAAATTTCTACAGAGGGGGACTCACAATGGAAGATGAAGGACCCTAAGTTACTTCAGTAATCCGAGCACTAGCTGCCCTTCCTTTATCAAATCCCCTCACCCGACATGGATATATTTATATTTGAAATTAGTTTTGTTATTGAATCATATTTATGTCAAAACATTTCTATAACACGAGACCAAAGTTGTAAAAAGTATTCGGAAACCTTTTAGTTAGCAAATTGTTATTGTAAAGTATAGAAAGAGAGCGCTGCGTTATCTCACACAGTTCGGAGGAGTTTCCAGATTGGAAAGGAAGCGAGCGAGGGAGGTACATGTAGTAATGGACCGGTGCACAGAGCGTGTTTATCTCCTTCGTAAGACGGTAATGCTAAATGACACCATCAACACAAAACTGCCGCGGCACATCTCTGATAGAGCTAATATTGCTGAACATCAAATTGAAGTTTCCGACAAGTTGACATTATTGACGCTTATTGTAACTTATAAGAAAATACCGGCGTAATGTTTGAATTCAAACATATAAAAATAAGGTTAGCTTTATTTGCTTTTCACTATTAAAGCTTTTATAACCCATTCCTGTAACTTTTACGACGTTGTCCGATACGTTAAATCAACAATTATTTTGTTTGATTTAATGCATTGTAATTTAATTATCAGTAAATGAACAATAACTAATATTATTATACTTTATTATGTATTTAGGGTTTATAAACACAATAATTTTTATGATAATCAAAAGAAAATTAATCAAGTGTCAGTCTTGAAACTATGAAGTTCAACATATCGCTGTGCTATTTTAATATTATAACAAGTTTAAAAAAAACGACTTTTTGATGTTTTTGCTTCCTTATGATATAAGGAATCAGAAAACACCAATAAGAAGAAAAAAAAAACAACTTATTATAGTATTAAACTAGCACAGCGATATGTGTACATTTATGCGAAGCAAAACAACTTCATTATGCAAATATTCAATGTCTTGAATTCAAGTACTTACTTTGATCAATATTTTGAAGAAAAATTGTAAATCTCAATTGATTTTATAAGAAAGGGTTACGTGATCATGAAGGTAAGACAACTAGCGTGTATCATTATAATGTACGGTAAGACCGAATTTAGCATAATAAAAAGTTGGCATTTACCTTAATAAGTGTTATTAAGAGTCAGCACTCAAGAATGATGCCAAATATTAATTTGTAGCATTTTTATACAAGCAATATTACAAATGATTAATCTGCAAATTTTCTATTGGTAGATAAGAAAAAGTTTTAAAATTCTTTGAAAAACATACTAAAATGTCAGCAAAATGTGCAGTTTTGAAACTCAGGAAAGGCATTTTTTAACGTTTTGCCTAAAATTCTAGTATGATTTTCATAGAGACTTTAAAAGCATACTGTTCAAGAATTGTATTCATTGGAAACCCTAGACATATCTCTAAGTACCCCTAAAGAATTAATAGATAAATAATTTGTAGTTTATCTTGTAGCAGAAAGCCAAAAATTGTGTTTTTTTAGTGTTGACCATTAAGAGCAACAGTTAGGACAAAAGCATTAATGAAAATAAAGAAAACTTAGGTAAACGTTGGGTGAAATTCAAATATTGGATATTTAAGTTAATTTCCCGAAGGAGATTATAAAAGCAGTCAAATAATAAGCGTTCTGTTATAAAAGTCTGTATGCACTTGGCTGGAGATGAGTCTTTTCTCAGAATAAATGTATTCACGCGATGACAGAGAAGCTTTCCTAGGTAAGGAATGAAGTTCGTGTCGATGCGGTGTGTATTCTTTAATGGGGAGATGGAACAGTTTGAGCAGGAAAGCTTTAGGCTGCACTAAGTGTTCCGTTCCATTAGACCAGCGAGAATTTTCATACATTTTCTTGGTTCGGTCGCCGCCTGTGTGTGTGTGCGGAGCGCTGCTGCCGAGTAAATGGGGATATATTTATATGTAAACGTGGGAGGGCGTCTTTCCTGGATTGCTTTGGAGCCACGGCAAGGACACGGGGTGGATAATACGAATTCAGAATTCGGAATTCGCATTAAATTTGAAGATCCTCGGATTTTTTGTGATGACCTCATCGATTTATTTGTGTCAGTAACTTAGAATTGCAATACACCATATTTAAAGCTCACACCATGATATTTCTGGGGGTGATTTTTCGTGAAAATCTAGTGTTTTCAATCAGGCTTATGTACGAAAATTGAAATATTTTTTTCATTGCGTTAAAGGAGAGTTTGTTGAAACGTATATTTGTGTTCAGTGTCTCCTGGAAGTATCAATTTTAATAATAATAATAATAATAACAGTGAAATTATATGGCGCAGTTTTGTAATACTTTGCCTCAAGGGCGCTTCATTCAAAATTAATTGAGCTAATAAGACTAACAAACACAAATAAAATAATACATAATATTTATACAAATTAAAACTATCTAAATTCATGAACGTTATCATAAATCACGACAGAAAAAGGTTCAGATATGGATATAATAGGGCATGTGTACCATCAACAGATAAAAAAAAAAAACAATTTGATAGAAGCTAAAGATCTAAAAATCTAGATGAAACGCATGAATTCATATGAACAAATTTGTTGAACCAAAGTAAATGAAATTATATTGAGGACAGTTTACATGTTGGTACTTAAAAACAGTAATAATCAAGTATTATAAGTAAACGATTTTAATCATTGTTTTGTTACTAAGCGACCTAGGCGTGTCTAATTTAATTTTATACGTGTAATTCAGACACGTGCTAATACGATTAACTTTTGAATTTAATCTAGGTAAGTAAAACTAGGATCACACAGGTTTTTTATAAAAAAAAATATTGGTTTGAAAAAACACTATTATTTTTAAATTTGATTGGTATTATAATGTTAGATTATCCTATCTTATAATTCAAATCATCCCTTGAAGTATCGCGGTATGATCGTGAAACACGCCGTTTAGTTGAAAACGTAATGTATTAAGAGTTCGCCGGGGAACAATAGTCCTAAACTAGTTTAATTATAACCACGTTTTATTAACTAGCAGTTTTGTTATCACTTTCAAACCCTACTAAGATGATTTAATTTGGTTACTTTTATTGCGTTTTTTTTAATTATTCCTATACAAAACAGTTTATTGTTACACTAATAAAAGTTATAGGAGTAAATTGAAATAGCTCAGTTTTGTGACAGTTTACCACAAGTGTGCTTTTTACTAAATAAACTAACATAATATAATAATGAAAACATATTATACAGCAGATACGAATGCAAATTCAAACCATTATTTGTACATCAGTGCATTTGTACATCAACAGAGTAAAAAAAAACAATTAACTAAAAGCTACGGGTGTTAAAAACCTTAGATGTAAAGCATAAATCTGTGGCGTTTAGATGAAGAAGTATTTGTCATGAAATTTTCGAAAATTAGTTATGTATGCAGTTCTACTTAAAAATTTCTAAGGAAGGTCGGCTAAAGAGATATAATTCGTTCATCAAATTTTATGCATTTATAATTTATATATACAAAGTACATGCAGTCTTATTTGAATATATTAAGGTGGTGAAAAAGTTAATTTGCCTCTCTTAAACATAAAGATATAATTGTGACATATACATCCTCACCCAAATGCCACAGAAATATAAATGAATTTGTTAAAGCAAAGAAAAGAAAATAATTTTATTACATAAGACAGTTAATGACTTGGTACTTAAAAATATCACTATTAAAGAATAATAAGGTAACGATTCTAACATTACAGATGCAAACAGAAAATATATTATGACAATATATATACAATATAACAAATGTTAGATTGAACTATTTGAAAGCACATAACATCAAAATATTACTGTATCGCCCACAACTAAATCCATTTGATTGGATTTAGATTGATCTATAAATTAAACTTTTAATCAGCGGGCTAATCCCGGCCCGGAATGATAATATGTTCAGTCTTCCATTAGTGATATATTTTTTTCAGTAGATGAAAGTTTACAAACACATTGGTAAAATTATGTACCGTGATGACTGAAAAATCATTAAACCATTTGAAATTATTTTCCGAAAACTGGTTTTCTAACAGAGAAATTTAGAAATCAGTCAAATCATTTTTTTTATAAATAAAAATATCTGAACAAATCAATTAAATTCATGTTATTAAATTTATCAATTCAAATAACAAAACATTTTCGTAGAAAGCAATCACTTTGTGGTTTGACATATTTATCTTCAATAAAAGCGCCGATGCTCATATTCTCCATAAAAATGGTCATGATAATAGATTAAATAATTTTAAAGCACTAGAAATAAAGAAAGCCATTCAAATTAAGGGTCATATTCTTAATAATCAGTTATATTTGTCCAGTAGTATATTAGGTATATTTCCCGTAAACTAATAAAATTTCTCATTATTTTTTTATCACGTTTACAGTTGACGTTTTGCCTTTTTCAATTCATATTATTTGTCTCTTTCTCTCTGTTACTTTGTTATAATTTAAATGTTATTCTTTTGTTTTCTTACTGTTTTCTATTTTTATTTTATATCGTGTTCTCCCTCTCTATTTATGAGTGTATATCACCACACAATGCGTATTTTGTGTTTAGTTCAATGTTGTACCCTGATGATGCTTAGGCTAAGCGAAACCGGTCGGTTATAAAAAATAAAATTGAATCTGGTAATATACAAAGCGATTTTTTCATTTTCATTATTAATATTGTTTTAATACTTAAGTCGGCAGTGAAAGGGTTCTAATTGAAGGGGAAATTCCTAAAGCGGTATTTGTTCGGCTAAATCTCTTAAGGCGAGGTGTCTCCGTATTGATAAGTCTGTTTGATAATGCGAAGGGACTTTGGAAGTGTTTCTAGATGAGTTCCGTGAAGTAAGTTTAAGCCGGGAGGTCTGCATAAAACCTCATTGCTCACTGCTTCAATGCGGGAGACCAGAAGCCGACAGCCGACAGCCGTCAGCCTTTGCCGAGACTTGCACATTGCAACATGGGAACACGGGCAGACGGAATATGCAGCCCGCAGCATGTGACTTTGCCGACTGAAGGCGTCGAATTAAATCCCTAACACTGCTTGCTAAGACTCGCCGGAACTTCGCCAAACCAAACACAACTTATTGACGAAAGCAAACATCTTAAATTCGGGTTGGCTCTGCATTCTGGAATCTCTCGATGCTAATTCCGAATACGAGTCGACCACAGTCGACGTCCAAAGCTGACATTTTTAATTTAATCTATTTTTATAAAAACAGTTTGTTTTATTGTGATGAGCGGTAATGCTTAGACTCTTATTACCGGAGATCAATTTTAAAATTATGAGAAGGCGAGCAATTGACTTTCTCACTAGGAACAAAAATTACTTTCACTGTAAATCTCTGTAATTTACTTCACATTCCACATATAAGCGTCGTTGTTGTGTGTCAGAATTAACATTGACATTTGTGTTAATTATTCGAGAGATAGACGTTCTGAAAAATATTTCCCGATTTTTTTTTTGTAGTGTGATACCGCACAAGAGTCCCAACTGCTCCTAACCGCCTAGAGCCAGTGAAACTACGGCACCCCCAATTGGGATATGTTGTAAGGCTGAAGGTAGTGAGGAGGGGAAGGAGATAGGGAAGAGGAAGGTTGGAAAGTACTTGGCTATTTAGATCTGGTCATCAAACATGGCTGAAGCCATTCCAAGCAACGTTTCGATTCTGAATGGTGGTCTTTCACCAGGACGATACTTGTATCTACCACTCTAAAGCGTGCCGCAAATAAATAATGCTTTGATATATTATTTTATATTAATTATACTTGTTATGACACAATAATTATTATAATTAAATATTGAAAAAAGTATAATATTAATGATTATCGCGTGCATTGAATAGATGGATTAGAAAAAGTTTGTTGCCACCACTTCTATTTTCTAATGTCTCAGTATTGATACTTTGTTTGAAATGACTTAACTGTGTTTGGTGACTAGATGTGATAAACCAGGTACTTCCCAAACTTCTTCTTACCTATCTTCTTCCCTTCCCTACTCTTTTCAGTTTCACAAGTGGTGATGTTATGGTCCTACCGCTTCAAATAGTTGGTACTCTTGTGGGGTAGTTAGCTAGTAATTATTAACATTTTTCCATTTACCCGCTTTCTTCAATGTGTTTTAATAGTGATTTGATGAAAACTTATACGGTTTATACATTAAAAAAAACCTTGCATTTCAAAATCTTGTCGATGAACATTTTAAAATGTTTTATCAAGCAATGAAATTTTGAAAAAAAAAAATCAAGAGCATTTTTTTTGTAATATGGTTTAATCAACAATGCCGGTTGTAAGTTTACGCATGAAGGTTTTATGTAACTTTTACTGAAAATTTTCTACCATACCTCAGAGCAATAATTTACAGGAGGGATAGCCTTGCGAAACAGTGTAGTCAGGATTTCTGATTTTTTCCTTACTCGGGCGTGGCTGAGGTTTTCATGGACACACTTTTTGACATTCATTCATAGCACATGTCGACATAATGCTTTGTTTATTTGTACAACTACTTTTTCACAGTATTGTTATCAATAAAAATATAGGATATAACCTCAAAGTCCGTTGAGTTATGTTGCATAACAAAACGTAGTGGGCGTAATCGTCGGAGACGCGGGAGACGAAAGACATGCTTACATACCTACAAATAATACGTTATAACGTGACAACTTGTCTTGTCTCTTTTTCTCTCACAGTTTACGACGTAAAAACCCGGAAATAGTGAGTTATCGTTAGGTAAAAATATTTAGCTCTCTCTGCATATATATTCTTACTCCAAGTACCATACTAATTTATATAATGCTGTGAAAGTGTAGGTTCTTAACTGTGCAATATTTTTTTGTATTCATATTTGTAATTTATGTGTTTAATTTGTTTTCATTTTAAAGTTTGATTGATAAAATTTTCCTGCAATTCGGGGTTTTGAGTTTAAAAAAATAAGCCTCAGCTTCACATGATTTTGTTGTTTCAATATTTCTCATCACCAAAATGTCATCGAATTAAATAATAATTTGGATACTAAGCTTGTTTTACGAAAGATCATCGGAGCGCGACTGCAAACAACATCTTCGGGTACCTACCTAATTACAGTTTCATAATACCGTCAAAAGTTAAAGATGCCTGTCAAAGTTTGAGCCCATAGATAGTGAAGACCCCGTCAACCGTCAATAGTGGGTGAGGATAAGGGTGTTTGTCAATCACTTGACGACAAGATCTCCGAGTTCACAACTACTTATCAAAAACAAACGCCATTAATAAAGTGCCTCGTCGATAGAAAGCTGTGCGAAAATTTGTTACTTTAAAGATGATCCTCGGTGAATGATGCTGATATTTTAATTTTGGGGTGGATGTTTGGAATTGCGATTTCGAGAATAAGGTGACTAACTTCGTAAATCTTACGGGTGAAAATGTCAATAACACACTCATTGTAATTTTTATAACTTGCATAAATTAAACAATGTAGCAGAATATCTGTTTACGTGATATCCGAAGCAGAAAAAAACATTTGACCGTTAAGCTTCGGCGTCATGAACTGTGTACAGCTTTTTTGTTGGAATTTCTAGATGAATTCAATTATTTTTAGCTTTGAACCTTATTTCCATAACCATAAAAAATAATGTTTAAAATAATACGAGGAAAAAGAGTGTTAAAGCTAGCTACGATCTAAAAAAACTGAAACATTATTATTTCTTCGTGGTAAGTTTTTTGTGTATTTTTATCACTCCATTTATTTATTTATGTATTTGATAAACGCCCGTAGGAATTTTGCAGAAAGAGTACATTGTATAGCAAATGTAACAGTAAAGTTACATAGCAAGAATTGTATATGAAGATAATAATTATAAAATAATAAAAAAGAAACAAAAAATATAACAATAAAGAAACAACATTTTCAATTATGTCTGACATACAACATGTTCAGTTTACCTAATTATGTTATATAACTCTGATCTTAATTTCACGATGGAATATAGAAAAATAATGACAGAACTAAATTCGTTTGCAAGTCTATCTAACCTTTGGACTGGGGAGTTCATTGCATAGTTAGTTCTTGATGAATCAGCATGAAACAACACAAAAAGTCTTGTGTCACTATTAGGTACTCGGAGCGTTATCAGCTCATTCAAATCAGGTGCACCCAGTACACCCAGTACACCGTTAAATAATTTTAATAAGAGTACTATGTCACTCGAGGTTCTTTCTTCAAGATAAGTCAGTTATGTTTAATATTTTCACAAAGCTAGTATAATTAATTTGTTCAATTGGTAAGAAGAGCTTAAAATTGATGAACCTTGGAAATTTGTGTTGAACTCTTTTAATTTTTGACTGATGATTTTTATAGTATGGGGACCAGATCGTTGAGTTGTATTTTATGTTACTTCTTACTAAGAAAAACTTACAGTGAAAATAATTTTAAAAGAATGGAACGATGTAAAAGATATTCTTTTGAAATGATATTCAATTTTAGCAAGCGTTGATTTCAATATGACCATAATTTTATACGTGTTTTGAGAGCAACAAGAGAATAAATCTCTAATCAGCTTTATTTACTCAAGTACCTAGAAATATATCCATTCAGTACCTACGTGTCGGCCACCGCCACAATATAGGAAATTAGAAGCGGCCAGTTCATTTGACCGCCCCGAGTGCTTCCATATAACGGTCACCATTCGAATCAACGTAGAATTAAAGTCGCCAAAATGTTACCAGGGCCGGATAATTACACGGCGTTGATGCGTGCGTGGCGCCGCAAATTACCGATTGAAAAACTGGGCCTCTAAAAGCAGGGCTGTCAACCGTTGGTTAATGCTTATCGTGGACATTAAAAATACTTGCTTAATCTTTATGGCGCAATTTTTGTGAAATTTCCCACCAAGGGCACTTAAACTTGCATTCCACCCCAAAAGAGAGAAATATTTTACGTCAAAATCATTATTTTTTTCTAATTTGTTTCTACTTGTTGTGTACATATGTGTAGGTAATTACATTGAATTCTCGTGCTTTCACGAAACTTACAGGATTAGCTAAACTAAATACTTCATGCTCATGGCAGTAAATGATTAATATTGAATAGAGCTTTACGACAATAGCGAAAGATATGATTAAAATATATTGGTTAAAAGATCTAGTTTACTTATTAAAACCACCTTTAATCAATACACATTAAATCATGTAGAAACGATTGTGTTTGTCATAGAAAACCCCTGAGTTTACGAAACAATGTATTTTTACGTCTCAAAAAATAAAGTGGTTTGGACAAAATATTTATTTTTTATAATTTCTTTTCACTTAGCCTAAGCATCATCAGGGTACGAAATTAAACTGAAAAAAAAATACAACGTGTTTGGTTATATATACATACAGAGAGAGAACAAAATATAAAATAAAATAACAGAACAGTGAGAAAATAACAGAATTACATTTAAATTATAACAAAGGAACAGTGAGAAAGAGACATTCGGTCGGTCACAAAAATAAAATAGTATCCGTGGTCCTTAAAGATTTTTTTATTTATTTATTTAAATACGCCAAACCACATTGTGATTGCTTTCTACAGAAATACAAAATATTTTACAAATGATATCGTTACACCGAAAATCATCGTATTAAAACGCACGTAAAAAAATATGTTTACTTATTATGTTGTTAATAACTTATTAGTGGTGCGTTTCGCAACATGGAAACATGTGTCGAGTGCGGTCAACGCAGTAAAAGCCAGGGGGACGCAGCCCAACAGCCAGCAGCCAGCAGCCCAGGTGGGCGGGGGGCGGCGGGCGGCGATGGGCGGGGGCGGTGTTTTATTACTGAGACCGCCGCAGGCATTTCTCTGTACAAATTACGAGGCGTGATAGCCGCTGGCCGCCCGCACCTCCCGCCTAAGCTGCTTGCCACCCGGCCTGGTGGCAATGGCCGCATATTTGGGCTAGATTTGCTACGGTTCTATTAATATTTGCTCCTGCCTCCCGACGTAATAATGTATGCTTCGAAATGTTTATGATACAAGTCAGCCTAATGCATATTTTGCATTAAAACATATTTATAGAAGTATTTTGATGATAATTTGAGTAATAATTTTAAGTTATTTTTTAACTTTTTAAACGCCTAGGAAGTGAAATTTCCCAAAAATTGCGCTATAGAAAAGAAAAAATATTATTAAGCCAACAGAATATTCTTTATGAGATGTTGAAAAAGAGTTAGTATGAACCATAGAGTTGGTAGAGTAGTATCTATCCAAGGCAGTGAAGTCAGTTTTTGACTTGTTTTTGATGATTTTAAACTGACTCGGCGCACCTGGGCGTGGCTAAGACTAAGGCTACGATATTTATACATCCATTCATATCACATATCGACATAAAGTTTTTGTTTATTCGTATAGCCACTTTTTCACAGTATTTTTATCAACAAAAATATAGCATATAACCTAAAAAAACGTTTAGTTGTGTCAAGTTTAGTGGCATAATAAAATATGTGGGCGGAGTCCCGCCGTGAACCAGAACCTTAAGATCATCCTTACAGTATATAGAAGCGGTCTATGAAATTTGCTGTCTCTTTCTCTCTCATGGTGTAGGACGTAAAAACCTGGAGAAAGTGATTTATCGCAAGTTTGTGTAGGTTAGGTAAAAATAATTAGCTCACCCTCCATATATTGTTACTTCAAGGTATGAACATACCTAAGTACTTAAAATATCCGCAAAGTTCAACCGTTTTAATTAAAGAAATTAATAAATAACTTTGTTTAAGACCACGAATATTATTTTTAATTTTATGACCGACCGGTTTCGCTTAGCCTTAACATCATCGAATTTGTAAATTTGTCTAGTAGTCTAATATTCGGTATATTTTCTGTAAACTCATAAAATTTATCATTATTCTTTAACCACCTTCTCAATTGACTATTTGTCTCTTTCAATTCAGATTAACTGTCTCTTTCTTTCTGTTCCTTTGTATTTTTGTTAGGTTTAATTTTGTAACCTTTTGATGCTTAGTCTAAGTGAAACCGGTCGGCCATAAAAAATAAAATAATATTCGTGGTCTTTACAAAGTTATTTTTAAAATTTTTCTTTAAATATGTCAAACCACAAAATGATTGCCTTATACGGAAATACCGTTTTAATTATTATTTTGTTGAGGAAGGTGGCAGTTGGTTCTAACTCCCACTCTTTGAATGTTTTGCGAGCGCATGCTAGTAATATTGTCATGCTTAACCCAATGCAAGTAAATAATTAAAGCTAAGCCCACCTACGTTACACCTTTCAAAAAATATTTAATATGTATATGGTCCATTCTCTTGCCTTAGAATTATTGTTATCAGAAGTAAAAAGCACCAGAAATAAATAAACAGATGAAATTGGTACACGAAGATGATTTTATTGCACAAACAATTAAGAATTTTCTTTATTAGGGTGGTATTTATCATTAACTAGAACATTGTACATAGTATATAAACTGAATTAATTTTATAACAACTGTTAGTATTAAGTAAAAATGTATATTTTAACAACTGCTAGTATTAAGTAAAAATGTATATTTCTGTACAATGGATTAAATTTAAAAAAAAAAAAAAAAATCAAAAAAAAATTAAATTACATATTGAAGGATAATTTTTCGGTACTACTTAGCATCTAAGCAGGTATATTGATTAACAGAATTTCACACCTTTTAACCATGAAAATCAAAGAAAGCATTTCTTGTTTCAATTCGACTTAATGCAAATATATTGCACCATCGTAGTTAATAGTAGCTACATAAGAGAACTATACTATTTTAATTCTGCAGAGTTACATGCAAGGTGAAGATTTCCTGATGATAGCCAAGATCTGATAGCAGATGACAACAGAATAAGAAGAAGCATTTCTTTACAGCAATAACTTAATTAATTTATATTTTATTAGAAAGTAATTACTTTGTTTTAGTTTTATTTATTTTATATTAGTTTCTTGTACGTTATAGTTCACAATGTACCTAATTATTATTACTTAATCAAAATTTAAAGTTACAAACTACTTATTATTTTGATTTACATGTTTTTAAATAGTTCTTACAGGCTATTTTGAATTTATTGATTGGCGCAATTTTGATGGTTTCCGGCAGCAAATTATGTTATGGTTTGACATATTTAATGAAATTGAAAAATTATTTTGTATGAGACCACAGATTTAATTAAAAATTTTATGACCAACCGGTTTCGCTTAATCCAAGCATCGTTAGGGTACAAAAATCAATTAAAATCTGTTTTTAAAACGAAGGTGTTTTTTTTAATTTAATTTAATTAGTTTATAATGCAAGACATTCATGCATTGAGAGCATTTCGCATATTCTCCACGAGTAATTAAAAAACAAATCCTTTTTAAGTGTAGCTATACTTATTTGACGTTTCGCTTAGGTGAGAAGGATTTTTTCCACAGCACAAAGAATAATAAAAGAGTAAAAACCTATTACGTTATATGCTTCTGCCATAAAAAGTTACACAATTCAAATGAAATTATGATTTTACTGTATGAATTTTTGATGGAATCAAATACCAGAAACGACGGTATAAAAACCAGGCCAAGCTGGAGCTTCCGTCCCGGGCAAACCAGCCGCTGCCAGCTCTGAAATTTACTCACATTAATTAAAGCAAACCTCCTGATTGAAATATTTAAAAAGTGTATATAGTCATAATACCAGAGGTGTTACGGCATTACAGGTGTGCAGGCAGGTACCCTTAATAATCAATGGCTTCAATGTTTTATTCATAATAACAAATGAAAAAATAATCGAGTTGATTATTTTGTAGTAATGAATAAAAAAATATTTTGTTTTAAACCACTTTCTTAAATAAAGTGGTTTAATACAAAATACCCTGTTATATTTTAAAAAAATAAAGTAATTAGAAAAATACACTATTAAGGTTGGGGTGTTTAAATTTCATACAATTTGATCGATAATCAAATTGACGATCAACACCATTTTCGACATTTTAACTGTCTCCGTTAAACGCCTATTCTCGATCCGTTTCGGCTTTCAATCAAGTTGTGCCAGCCGTATAGCATAACAGCATAACCATCTGCTTTGCAGCTGATCACTATTTGATAAAATACAGAAGCGGCCGAGAATTGGCGTTTAACGGAGACCAATCACATGTCATAAACTCAAAATGGAACTGATCGTTGATCAAATGTTATAAACTCCGAAGTACAACCAAGTCCAACCTTAATCAATCTGAAAAGTTGTTAATATTAACATAAAAACACTTAAATTAATTTACCTCAATTTTAAAATTAAACTTGTAGTACGCTATATATTTTAAGTCGCAATTTGCACTATACTATGTGTAGACTGTTTGATTTAATTATTTTTTCTGAGTTGATTTTAAACAATGTGTCAAAATTATTTAGCCGTCACTTAGCAAACTATGATGATATTTAAACAGCGCTAGGAATTCTGGTTAAGTGATAAAGTTTGCATGCTTTCTTTTACACAAATTGTCAAAGTCATTAAAAGTAAGTGTAGGATGCTACCTCCCGTGTAAGCAGGCAATATCGAAAGCCCCAGCGATGTTGATAACGTACTTTAAAGACTAAAAGGTATATCCTGGCGGATGGAAGCAGTTTGTAAGGGCGCGATTCGGAGGATTATCGTGAACAAACGCGGCAAGTCACTTGATGTGGAGTTTCGGGGAAAGTGAGGCAGTAAAGCACACCTGACGGCGAATACGTCAGTGTCGCGTAGTGGCCGCAGGCGCCACCTACCCCCGGCGTCTCCTCGCACGACAACCACTGTTTTATCCTGCCCATCAAATTATTTCATTTACCAACTTCGGTAGCAGGTAGTTTGTAGTTATTAATTACGGCGAATGAAGTTTATGCGTGGAAATTGCGGAAATTCTAAAGTTTAACGGTAGGTATTTTGTATTTATTAACCCTGTATTACAAATCATATTTTATATGTACTTACTTCAAACTTTCGTCGATTTTTCTACGTGTTATAAAAAAAACTGTATATTTATTCAGTCAAAAAGTAAATATATTTACTAATTATCAAAAAAATAAATTATATATATATATATACTCGTATATATACATATACTTTAATGATAATTTACTTAGGAATCTCATCGATTCTATGAAGCGCTGTTGTTTTGTTAACCCGATATAAGAATGTAAGTGTGATAAGTGACGTTACTACAAACCTTCATCGATTGGATGAAGCGTTGTTAATTCATTAAATCAATATAAACATGCAAGTGTAATAAGTGTCATTACTACAAACCTTCATCGATTCGATGAAGAACTGTTAATTCGTTAACCTGACATAAACATGCAAGTGTAGTAAGTGCCGTTACTACAAACCTTCATCGATTCAATGAAGAACTGTTAATTCTTTAACCCGATATAAACATGCAAGTGTTATAGTGACGTTACTACAAACCTTCATCGATTCGATGAAGAACTGTTAATTCGTTAACCTGACATAAACATGCAAGTGTAGTAAGTGCCGTTACTACAAACCTTCATCGATTCAATGAAGAACTGTTAATTCTTTAACCCGATATAAACATGCAAGTGTCATAGTGACGTTACTACAAACCTTCATCGATTCGATGAAGCGCTGTTAATCTGCTGATCCGATATATGAATGCAAGTGTGGAAAGTGACGTTACTACAAACCTTCATCGATTCTATGAAGCGCTGTTAATTTGTTAACCCGTTATAAAAATGCAAGTGTAATAAGTGCCGTTACTACAAACCTTCATCAATTCGATGAAGAACTGTTAATTCGTTAACCCGATATAAACATGCAAGTGTGATAAGTGTCGTTACTATAAACCTTCATCGATTCAATTAAGCGCAGTTAATCCGTTAACCCGATATAAAAATGCAAGTGCGATAAGTAACGTCACTTAATCTTCATTGATTCGATGAAGCGCTTTTAATTCGATATAAACATGCAAGTGTGATAAGTGCCGTTAATATGAAGCGCAGTTAATTGGTTAACCCGATATAAAAAAAGTGTGCCAATCTTTAGTACTAGATGACAAATGAGATTTTTTTAAAAGATTTGTCAACGCATTAAAAAAATACGACAATAATTGTATTTCGACGCAGTCGGTTCGATGAAAGTTTGTAATTGAATGAAGGTAAGTTTAGGACATATGTTTATAAAGATCAAAATGATTATTACTTAAATTTATTGTTTTATAAAAAGAAGATTTCGATTGAGAAAGTGATGAAAACAAACAATTTATCGTCTCATAATTTTTTAATAAACGTATTTCATAACTTCACAGCCCATGATGAAATAATTTCGAGAGTTGAAAACAGTTACGTTGACCAAGAAACTTGACACAGAAATAGTTTTGTTAATTATACTATATAACGCCAGTGCTGCAGTCAGTGGGTGTTATTTTTTTAAATACTGAAATATTGTATTTCTTTCAATTATTTTTGAAAGACTTAAACTATTAAGTTGCTTAAGTCAAATAATAAACCTTTCTTCAAGGCTTGAAATCACTTAAAAAACAGTAAAGCTATTTAAATGAGGTAATTTAAATAAATCTTTCTCAAGTTATAATATTATTACTTACAAAACATACTTCAACCCGCTGGAAATTGTTTCAAAGTCCGGTAATAATTCCAAATACCTAGCTGAGCAATTGATTTGATTAAAGTTTTCTTGCCCCAAAGGTTCGGGAATATTTACCAAGTCATAAATCTTCGTCCCTAAACTCTGTATCAATTCAAAGGACACTATAACCTCCCGCTAAATCACACGCTCTCGTATATAAACGGATAAGTCAGCTTGGAAAGTAAGCCTTTCGATCGATTAAATTGATTTGTTTTGCAGATGCCCAAGAGGCTGGATAATCGCATCAATATGGCGATTAGTTCCAAACTCCATTATTCAGGCTCGACTTACTTGATTGCGCATTACCAAATTAATTCATTCTCATTTTTTATCTCCGGCTTGGAGTCGGTTTTAAAATCTTGTTAACTTAAAACCGACGCACTGACTTCGCCTAACTCGGCTAAGCCTCGATTTTGCGAGAAGCATATTTCACATTATTCCTCTGGAAAATAGGAAACCCATCGATCAAAATAAATTAAGCATAAATTCAAGCAGTATTTTTTTTTACGTACGTAATCCTTTTGGTATTTTTGCGTTTATTAAACGAGAATATAAAAAAAAAAAAACATGGAAAAATATTAAAGCCATCCATAATCATAATTGATTTGACAGGTTTTATAACCTCCGTGGGTAGCATCGTAGCGCATTGTTTTCAATGTTAGAATTATTTTCAGCACCGTCAAAACATAGTATTTTTTATACTTTACCTACGTAAAACAAGAACTTAAATGTTTTTTTAAGTAAGTATATTCCTCAAGGAATAATAAATCATATTAAAATACCATGTTCTTTCGCCTAAGCTACGAAACTTGCGATATATTCGATGCTTAAGTAAGAATTAAAACCTCAAAAGCAAATAGGTTTACAATACGGGTTAGGGCTTATTCAATTATCTTTTTGGTTAAAATCTTTGACCAGTCTTTGAAAAAGTTGCAAGCTGTATTTCCGGAGTGTAATCATACGAGGTTTTTGCGGTGAAATATAAAGTAACATATAATGCTACAAAGTGCATTATTGTGAAAAGACGAAATGGAGGAGAAGTCCTATTAGAACAGCCCCTCGACCCCCCCTTCTTGCCACCCTTATTTCCTTTGACGGATAGGTAATCCTTTGAACTTTCAGTCGTCTACAAAAGATATTGTAAAAATTGGAAAATTCTTTAACAATAACCAGCAGAATGGCCACAATGCATGGCTGACCGCTACCAAATTGCAACGAAATGAAATTATTAAAGAGCGTTCGATTTTCCGGCCGGTTGGACACGATGTGGGCAAATGGATGCCAAGTATGGAGTTTGCGCCACAGCGAGGGAGATACCGAACCGTGTACCCACAAATGTCATGGTCAATACATACAAGATACTCCTATAACACCATATATTGTTACATGAAATAAAGTGTGTGTGAAAGTAAAAAAAAAATATATATATATTTAAATAATATCAAAAATCTAAAACACAAATATGAAACAGAAAAAGCCAGAAACTAAAAAGAACAATGGTCATGACCGAGACTCGAACTCGGGCCTATGGTCTATCCGGGAGTAACACTCTGCCAATTGAGCCATTAAGACCTTATTAGAAAGCGGCATTTATAAACGATTTCAAACTTATATTTATATATATTTTTTAATATTAATATAAAAATAAATAAACATTTATATTTTACAGTTTAATTCCAATTAAGTAAAATTTTGAAATTGAAGATATATTTATATATATAAACGTATACAGAGATCTATTAATTCAACAATATGAAGGTACGCACCTAAGAATAGGTTTTTTTAGAATTTTTCTTAAGATTAACATTCTAATAATATTGCCATCGTTTGTGAGTAGTTTCTTGGAAGGTTAACTTTCTTGGTAATGTACACCTTTTTTCTTCTTTCTTTTCAAAGTTTTCGAAGTCTTTAAATTTAAAATGTTTAATTTTATAGATAAATATGTTTTTCATCATCCTTGAAAAATAATTATTTTCTCCCTCAGATAACATTTTTGGCTACATAATTAATGCATACTCCACATACCTAAGCGATTGATTTTTAAAGCATTTCATAAAGTGTAGTTTTCCTTTTAGATGTAGCGGTTACCGTTTTATATTAATATTACACTTTTCATTATGATAATTCGATACTAACCAGTTTATTTTTTTTAACAAGTATTTATTAATGTGATAATAAGTGCAACTTGAGATGCCATAAAATATTTACACAGAAATTATTTTGATTGCTTAAATTGATAGTAAAGTAAAAAAAAAACAGTAAGTGTGGGTCGGAGTGTCCGTGATATTCGTGTCAAGTTACAGGGATGTTTGTCTCACGTGATACACCTCACACCTCACCTTGATAACAATTAGTAGGTACGTAAGCATTCGAAAGGAAGACCTAGTAGTCGGATTGAATAAAAAAACATTATAACATCTAAAAAAGGAATTACTTATGGATTGTTAAAAAATTGACGTAAAAAAGCTTTATATTCTGCCTGCAACATTCTTAAAAATATTTAAGATTCCTTTTAAAATAAATAACCATCCTCGCCATGTGTAATAATCGATTGACGAACGAAACCAAATGGTTTTTCAATACATTGGTTTCGGTAACGATACAGTAAAAAGTACAACGGTATTGGTCGTGAGCTAGGTGTGAATTACATAATGTACCATAAACGTTTCATGCTTGTGAATAATATTAACAGCAAAAAAAACATTTTAAAGCACAGCTTAAGGGTGAAGCTTTTATAGTCATCCTTTGAAAACTGTTATTCTAGTTCACGTAACATTTATTTTGTATGTGAATTTGTTTTACAAATATGAAATGAATTCATATTTTTTAAATACTAATCTTAATATCTGTAGAAAATTGTAAGACAGCAGAGAGCAGTCTTTTCAGTCACATCCCCTAAGAGACCGGTGGGTCGGGTGGGCCGGGTGGGCTGGGAAAGTACCTCGGGGCTTATGGTTCATTACTCTTTAAGGATAACTGGATAATGATGGTTTCCGTCTTCCCTAATTAGGGGTCACATTGTACCGAGGATCTGGGCCCAATAAACCGCTCGACCGAAAAGATGGCATTGTTAAAACACGATCAACTTTTATATCCAAGAATTTATTTTTCGAATTTGAATAAGCACATTTTTGTTTCACAGTAGTTTGTTCAGTAACAGTGAATTTTTAACCAGAGCCTGTTCATGCTCGCTGGCTGTTAGGACCTGAATCCATTTCCTTTACGGATGCTTGAAAAAACTTTCTGATGAAATTTGGCCGTGGCGTTGTTAAAAAAATGCGAGCTGACAAACTTTTAAAATCTAAGATCGAATAGACATGTTTTTTTGAAAGTGTTTTTATTTGAACAACATTTATAGAGTGATATGCTCCTTAAAAATGTTTCAATAGGTATTACAAAAGTTGTTATTGCCGGTTTCTTTATTTTGCATTTTATTAATATTATGGTTCTCGCAAAATAACACACCAGGTGAGAATACTCTAGATAAATTGTTTACATAGCGTTAGCGGTTCACATTTAACGATGCTTAGTTAGGCATTTTAGTTTTGAACACCTTCATACTAGTTGGTTACAGCGCCCGTGAAGTGATATTTAATAAAAATGGCGCTTTATAAATTAGCCAAGTATTATTATAGGTAGATGATAAAAAAATCGTTTTTTCATAAAATGGAGAAAAACAAATAATAGCCCCGCATTTCATTAAAAAGCTGTTAGTTTGAAATATTAACGCGTATTGTTTGGCGTCTTACGAAATCCAAAATATTTACAAAGAACGAAAATATTATATATCTAAGCATAATATTTAATAAAAATAACATTTGAACATCCAGGTACTTATATGAAAAGTAATATTTATTCGTATAATTAATATTATTTTTAAGCTTCTTTGCTTTATAAATTCACCCCTGATTTAAAATTACTAACTTTATAATAAAGTGTATTAAACTTAGCTTGTTTTTAATTTCATACTATAAAATTATACAAAAACAATTGTGCAGAATACCCTTTTTCATCAATGAACGCGTTTATGCAAGAAAAAAACCCATTCGATAGATAATTTTCAATACGAAAGAGCTAATGTTTCTCAAGAAAAAAATTAAAAAGGCTTAATTATACATTATAAAGTGGAAAGCAGCTATTACAAATTAAACAGCGTTGATTGATGCAAATAGGTTAAGAAATGCGATGTTTCTGAGGGAAAGCTTATCATTAAGTCTGAGGGTGCAAATTACAAATATTATCCAACCGTAATTACCTCGCATTTTCCAGTGAAAAAACGGAAACGGAAGGCAGCCGGGAACAAACGTTAATAAATACATAAACACGGGAGCTTAGCGGCCGCCGGTCGAAGCTTCTCACGCCTTATTAATCATTCAGTGTAAATAGCGTAAATACTGCAGAATACTTCGGAATGGACGAAGGTTCGCTAATGCCAGGTAACCGTGGCACGAGGCACATACTACTCATTTTCGTAGGTGGCTATTTTGGAAAACAAACACAGTAATGGTAGAACATTAAGAAAGGGCTTTAAATAATACAGCCTTTTGCTTCCTGTTTCTCCACATTTGTTTACATGCATTAACCCTCCCTGCATACTCAATAGCCCATACCCCATAGACTATAGCCTATAGTCCATAGCCCGCAATATAGCCAAATACTCGAATAGTCAATTCGAGTATTTGGAATTAATCAATAAAATAAAATCAATCCGAATTCAAAACTTAAATATTTATTTTTAAGCTAGTGAGACAAAGCGTATGTGGAAATATAAAACTTTTTTTTTGTTTTGCTCAGTCTTAACTATCTCTCTTTGTTTCCCACTAAAAAATCACGAACGATGATATGTGGCATCATGAAAGTTTTAGAGCATTTTCTTTCTCGAATATTATAGGTTAACGCATTTTTTTCCCGTGAGCGTGGGTCTTTAAAAATCTTTTTGTTTTTGTTTAAAAATGAACATATATTTATGCCATATTATTTGATTGACATTTATGTATAAATATTAAATTTGAAAAAAAAACGTTCTAAAATCTCAGACAAAACCGGGGTACAATAAAAAAAATTACATTGAATTACGAAAACAGTTGACGAATTCGATAAAGTTGGAAAGCAATATCTTGCCCAACTAAATAACCATGGTGAATTAATTTCTGCGGAACTGATTACCGAACTGAAAACAGTATTAATTGACACCTGTCGAGATAAAACAAAGCACGAAGCACAAAAAAAGCCTTAGACTTTTTATGGTTTACAATGGAAAAAAAGTGAAGTTGTATCGAGATAGAACATGGCGTGATTAATAATTGGCAGCCGCTGAACTTTTCATTTTCAAGTTTAGAACTTTGTTAGGCCCGTCGTGTTTAGAAAAGGTCGGACGCTAAGTGCATGCTGTGAACTATACAAGGAATCTTAAAAATCTCTAAGAAAAAAATCACTTTGCAAAAAGGATCCACGGGTATCCATTTGTGTTGATTAGACTCTAAAAAGTACACGTGTACCTATTTGTGCAGGAACACAAAATTATTTGTATCTTCTTGATAAGTCCAGACTTGTCGATTAGATTTAAGTCTGGATAAGACTATCTCCACTTAACAAGAAAACCTATTAAGTATCAGGGGTATTGTGGTATTTTAAGCAACCATTTCTTAAATACCAATATCTGGTTGAGTTTTTAATGCAAAGATTGCATTTTTTACTAAAAAGAGTGACGCTGTTCAAAATAACCTGAAAGATTCTTCACTTACTGATAAATTCCAGACTTTTTAAAGAAGTGTTTGCTTGTCTGCTAGACACTGCTGTTTTCGTAATGCTTTTTAAAAACACAGAATGCTCTAAAATATATGTATGGAAAAGTTTAATTAATCAATGAAAACACCCTAAAAATGCACTAGGGAACAACATTATATAAAAACCCACACATTTGATAAAACACTTTTTTTCTCTTTTACGCGATTCGCAATTAATTATTTAAGAGGAAATATTTTTCATGCAACGGAATATACGCTAGTCTTCCTAAATATCAAATTAACAAACTACAACTAGTCTTCAACGCCGCGGCAAGACTTATCACCGGCGTATCAAAATATTCCCATATCTCAGAGCACCTCAAAAATCTTCACTGGCTTAAATGTCCCGGAAGAATCCAGTTTAAGCTTTGCTGGATGGTTTTCAAACCAATTAACGGAATGGCTCCGGCTTATTTATCGGAATTGTGTATTCCTGAAGATTCCAATTCGCGACAGTCAACTCTTAGATCAGCAATGTCATCGGCTATCGGAAGGTTGAAAGAACCAAAGCGCACACCAGACACTAAGTTTGGAGAGCGTGCCTTCGGAGTGTCAGGTCCTAAAGCCTGGAATGGACTACCACATGATCTGAGAGTAATAAAAGACTCGACAGAGTTCAGAGCCAAACTCAAAACTCATTTTTTCAGAAAATCATATCCATAATCAAGATGTAACAAGCCCAATAGAACCAAGAAAACTTTTCAGACTCTCATTCCTTAAATTCATTAGAAGATTATCACCATTATCTGTTCTTCACTACGAAAAGTTTAAAATACCTCCGATATACTTTATCTTAAATTTGCCTTCATGCCCTAAAAATTAAAAAAAAAAAAATAAAAAAAAAAATTAAAAAAAAAAAAAAATAAATAAACAAAATAAAATAAAATAAAAATAAAAATTTAAGTTATTCTAAATTTTAGGTTATTATGATATGGTGATTGTGTCCTGCCAGAAGTGACCTGCCAGGTAAGTATGTTGCTGTATATTTATATGAACTAAGAATTAATATTAAGTAGAAATTAAGATTTGTACAGCGCCCTTGAGGTGATTTTTCACAAAAAAACAGCGCTATACAAATTATCCAAATATTATTATTATTATCAAATCAGTTTTGTAAAAAGTTTAAACTTCGATGTTCACAACAAAAACTGTTTTTTTCTCTGCATATAAATGTGTGTCTTGATAGAATTTTAATCCATTATAGAAGTAAAAAAAGAAGCAACCTTATTACTTGTTACATATAAAATTATTTTTTTTATGAAAAGTTCTATTTTTTGTATTAATTTTATATTTTCCTTCACGCACTCACCTCAGATGTTTTGAGAAACGTCACCTTATTTTGAATTATAGTACTTGATCATGATCCTATGACTCTTTGCAGCTCGATATACTGAGCTAGATGTTTGTTTTTGGGACAAAAACAGTAAATTTTTTTTTTTTTTTTTTTTTACATGAATACCGCACAAGAGTCTCAACTGCTCCCAACCGTCTAGAGCCAGTGAGACTATGGCATCCCCAAATTGGGTATGTTGTGAGGCTGAAGGTAGTGGGGAGGGAAGGAGATCGGGAAAAGGAAGGTTGGAAAGTACCTGGCTATTCAGATCTGGTCACTAAACACGGCTAAAGCCATTTCAAGCAACGTTTCGATTCTGAATGGTGGTCTTTCACCAGGGCGATACTTAAAGTATCTACCACTCTGGAACGTGCCGCAAATATACTTGTTATTATTTTTATATGAATCAAATGTGTTGTGACACATATTAATTAAATAAAAGTTATTGGCGCACGCCGGGTTTGAACCCGCGACCTTTGGATTCGTAGTCGAGCGTCTTACCACTCGACCATGGAGGCCGTCATAAAAAATCATTATAAAATTCTGAAAGACATCATCAACGAGGTTACTATACAAGATAAATGCCACAGATAACACAATATTCCTTGCCGTAGACTTAGAAACAATGAATTTTTTGTTCCTCAATCATCACTCTACTAATTATGGGTATCATTCTTCACTGTATAGAATGTCGATACTTGTTAACTCAAGTCATGGTCTTGAAATGTTTTCTTGTCATTCTTTAAAAATTAAATGTTCTTTCTAGTGTATATTTTTGTTATTGCTTCATTAAAATATTATGTACTCGTATGTGGTGATTTTTCTCTGTTGCTCTTTTTTCCCATTTCAAGCTATGATTTTATTTTGTAATTGGAAAATGGTCTGTTAGTATGTAAATAAATAATCCGTCAGCTTGTTTCCTCTATGAACAAATGCATCCCGAAGAATACAATGATATGTTCATTTGGAGTAGTAGGTAAAAGACTAAAAGGCATATTAGATAATACTGTAGCGAATGCTTTTCTCCTCTCGAAGTTCCTAGTCTGCGAGGAGACATTTCCCTGGTATTTTAAAAGCTCCACAAGGTTCGTGACGCAGTCGGGACACGAAGCCCTTCGAAACTGATTTGTTGCGCGGTTCCGAAGACAGCCGCTCGCGTGATGGAGTCGTCTTTGGAAATAAAGTAAAACCACTGAGCTTTTACAACATTTAAACTGTAAATAAGTATAAAGGTCTCTACATAACTAACTGTCCTGGCTTTGTGCTTAAATTAAATTACAATTTTACCGTTCTCTACTCCATTAATTTGAAGTGATAGTAAAATAATTGGTCTGTATTTTATTCAATCAAATAACCCTCTTTTATCAGTAAGAAATATTATGTAGTGTAATATTCGGTAATACTAACTACTTTTTTTTTAAAATTGATTTTTTCATAGAATGTGCCATGAATTGAAAATATAGGGCTCAAATAACAAGATTGCCTCAAACTAGCTTTTACGTTTATTTATGCATGTTCAAAAAATATTTATAAAACTGTTGGAATAAGAATAGTTCCCCAAATTGACAGATGATTCGTAATAGGCTGGCCTGTATCTATTGAAAAACATAAATAAAATGTTTAAATAGAGTGAAGCGGATTTATGATTTTTTTCTTTTTTCCCCCACCAAGAACTGGAAAGGTATTGGATAGAGGTTGAGATAAACTCTGACCACTTTTTTACTCAAATAAGTGGAAATTATAGTATTTTTATGTGAATACCGCACTAGAGTCTCAACTGCTTCCAACCGTCTAAAGCCAGTGAGACTATGGCATCCCCAAATAGGGTATGTTGTGAGGCTGAAGGTAGTGGGGAGGAAAAGAAGATAGGGAAGAGGAAGGTTGGGAAGTACCTGGCTATTCAGATCTGGTCACCAAACACGGCTAAAGCCATTTCAAGCAACGTTTCGATCCTGAATGGTGGTTTTTTACCAGGGCGAGTGTCTACCACTCTGGAACGTGCCGCAAATATATATTTTTTTATTATTTCCATATATGAATTAAATGTGTTATGACAAATATTAATTAAATAAAAGTTATTGGCGCACGCCGGGTTTGAACCCGCGACCTTTGGATTCGTAGTCGAGCGTCTTAGCACTCGACCATAGAGGCCGTCAGTTCAATTGGCGTTTGAACGATACCGTGTTCTCTGTTCGTATCTTAAAGATAAATAAATACTAGCTTTTCGCATTTTGTTTTATATTTACGTTTGTCTCCATTTTAAATTATTTTCATCGATTTCATAAACTATACATAACAAACCATAGTATTTCCGGCTTAAAATTAATGTACAAATATCATTCAATTTCAACTTTGGCACTAGGGAGCTTCAAGCAACGAAATAACTTTAACGAATTATTTGAAAATGCAAGTTGAAAGAAAGAAGTCATAAATCGAGAAGGATATTCACATTGATGGTTATACAATGATAAATCTCTGAAAGCCCGATCCTCCGACGAGATTTTCAATCCATGTGCTCGCTTTTTGTACGAACATTCTAGCTGCCACTTTAGAAAATGAAGTGCTCTGCTGCAGGGCGTACGGCACAATATATGTTGGAAGAAAAGTGAGATTAGATTAATTCGCAATAGGCAAGTACCCACTCACTGCGGGATTATCATAAAAATAAAGAAGATCACACAATAGGTGAAAGTCGGCAGGAGCCGCTGCACCTCTGGGGAGGTGAAAAAGGAGAATCACCCACTGCCAGGGAATTGTAAAGCAACTGGCCAACAAGGATAATGGAAAACTAAGATAATGTCGGCGGACGCAAAGTGGACGGCGCGCGGCGCATAAAGCGAGTGTGAACACGCCTTTATTGAATTTGTCCGGAATTGTAAATGAGAGTTGACCGCTTGGGGGTATATGCCACCGCCGGAGTAAGTATTTTGAGCTCATGTTAATGTTGAAATGTGGCTAATTATCTAGTATACTGCCAGAGCACGTACGAGTACGCCATACACCAACCGTTTTTAGGCTCGATTTCATAAAGACATGAAAACACTTGGTAATCGTTCCAGTAGTTATACATTTTATGTAGGTATTGTGATTTAAATTTTTGAGATCTAGTTAAAAATACATTTTATTGATTTGTTAATGTAATATAAACATTATTAAAGCTTTTCTTAATTGTACTGTCTGTAAACAGCAAAAAAAATATTCCAATAGATTAAATTCAAACTGCTAACATTTTTCAAAACGAATGAAAATTTTACAAGAGCTTAAGTATCGGCCTAGGAAAACAGACCACAATATTTTCGTTTTTGTGATTGGATGGATGCAAAAATTTAACAAGCACTTTAATACAATTGTTTTAATGAAATGCAATCACAGTTATATGAATATTCATTGGCTCAAATCTAATATGGCTGCAATCGAAGGGGAAATCGAAAATCATTTGAATACTCTCTGAATATTGATGATTAAGAGCTTGATTCTGAAATATTAAAAACAGTTTCCAAAGAACGGAATATAGAGAAACAGCTTCTGAAAAGTTCCTGAATTATTGAAATTGGCTATTTATAAATTGCGAATTATTCAGCAACTTGAATATTAAAGGCATTAGACATATTTGAAAAAAAATGGAATGAGTTGGTTTGCTAACAATGCTTTGTCGACTGAATGGTTCTCCCATTTTATTAACTTTTAATGATTGATAATTCGTTTAAATAATTACAAGTAGAGACTACCCGGCGCCGCCTGAGTTTTAACAGTTTATTTTTGCAATATATTATAAATGTATCAGAAAATAAGGTGTCTTGTTTCATTGATAGTCAAATGGTAATGCGTAATAAAATTTTATTTAAACGATGTTGGGAGTAAATCAGGTTCTATTTGCCTAGAAATCCTACAAAAAAGTTGATATTATTTTATCATGAGTTATTGCCAGGCAATAAAACAGATGTTTGCTTTATACTTACTTAGTTAAAGATTATGATTAGAAAATAAAAATACATCGTATAGAACTAGAATAGACCTCTTGTATTTAAATTAACTTACCATTCGTTGTGTTCCCTAGGTGTGATTCTTAAATATCTCTCGACTTACCTGTAATAAAAAAATAAAATATTAATTATTTGAGGTCTTATGAATACACTGGGGAAAAATTCAATTGATTTTTTAATTGGAATGACATTTGATGTAAACCTCCGTGATATACAATGCGTTGAATCTAACCAAGTTGAAATAAATTTTTGACCTCAAAATGAATAGAATAATATTATGATAATGAAGCAAAACGAGATACTGTGATACTACTCTACGAGTCATTGTAACTTAAAAAACTCATAAATTCAAAATTAGTTCACAGTTCAATTAATTTATTGACAAAATGCTGAAAATATTTTTGTGACAGCTCTCTTTGTAAGCTCCATAATACTTAAAAATGAACATCACAACTGGCAGCAGTTCCCGTATTTATATGAAATTTGATAAACTAATATTAGGTATATTTCCTGTACATGATATAATTTCTCATTATTCTTTAACCACATTCTCAGTTGACGTTTTGCCTCTTTCATTTCATATTATCTGCCTCTTTTCTCTGTTACTAATTTAAATGTTATTCTATTATTTTCTCACTGTCCTTTTATTTTATTTTACATTGTGTTCTTCCTCTGTATGTATATATAATCGCAAACTTTGAATTTTTTGTTTGGTTTTATTTTGTTCCCTGATGATGCTTGGGCTAAGCAAAACCGGTCGCACATAAAAATTAAAATTAAATCTGTGGTCTTGTACAAAGTTATTATTTTATTTTTTTATGAAACAAACTAAATTATTGCAGTGTGAATTGGACACAAAGACGAAAATGCTGGGACTGTCGTGGGCGCTGTTAAATTTACTATTTAAAAAATTGTATGTTGCTGATTGTGAAAATGACGTATTTGTCACATTCAAGGTGAATAACATCGGATTGACTCATCATTCAAATAGATCGACCAGCCAGATGAGTATTGAAAACCAAAGGCGACAAACGCGGATTGATTCCAGGGCCCGACACCATCAACTTTGTCGCATTACGAAGTCAACAATCACGTTGAATGGTTTTCGGTGTACGGCGCATTCGATGCGCCGGTACCCACACAGATTTATGTCCGTGTGTGCGCGGGTTACGTCTGTGTGTGGCGCACAGTCACGGATCGTAAATGCATTTCAATTTATTTAAATAACGCGTTGGATTGCCACTGCCCTGAGTGGATGGGATGAATTTCAAATTGCGAACGCCGCGACTCTCGCCGTTACATTGCATTCCGCTTTCATTTCGAGTGGTGGAGTTAAATCACGCGCGGAAAATGTGTTCTGTATGTAGCGAACAGGTATAAAATCCGTTGATTTATTGCCTTTCATTCGCACGCTAAGAAGATTGATAGGCATTTAATTATTTAAAAAAATATTATTATTTTTGCCGCATTTTTTCAAAATTCTCCGGCGTCGAATGTGTTGCGCGTTGCGTAGCGATTGTGGTTGAAAAAAACTTTACGAAAATAAGATGATATAATCTAAAAAGGACCAGTCTTCAAACATATCATGTAGACACAGAAACAATAATTTGCTGTTCTTCAATCATCACTCTACTAATTATGGGTATCATTCTCCTCTGTCCAGAATGTCGAGACTTGTTAACTCAAGCCATGTCTTGAAATTTTCAGTAGCAGTATAAATGATTTTTGTCATTCTCTACGACTATACCAAAAAATTGACTTGACCTTGGCTTTGATTTGAATTATCTTTCGTACGTATGTTTTGTCTTATTTTTCTCATTGCTTCAAACAATAATATTTATGTGCTTTATCTGTTGTTTTTTTGCAACTGGTGCGGGTTGTTTAAAACTATCATATTTGACGTCGTCACAATTCAATGATTAACCCCATTTTTATACTTTTGAACGGTCGTTGGTTAAAGCTGATTATCGGTCCAACTTAATTTTGAACAAATCGTGATCAGTTCACAAGTGACGTTCATGTTTTTATGCTTGCCAGCTGCTCACGATTTGTTAAAAAGCTTAAATAGGCTAAAAATCGACGTTTAACAAGGACTATTAAAACGGCGTTTATCGTTTAATTGTGATGAAATTTTCAAAACCCCGCAATCTAAGAGTTTTAAAGGATTTTTCCGACAGTTTTTTAAAAGGTTTGATCATTAAAATTGGGTAAATATTTCACAAGAAAAAACAGAATTTTGTGAGAATAATTGATGTTGTTGCTTGAATTGATACTAGATATGTTCACGAAACATACATACAATAACTCTTTTTTATATTTATTTATCGAAGGTAGCAATCACTTTGTAGCTTGACATTAAAATTTAAATAAAAATTATAATTTTTGTTTTAAGCACATTAATTTATACATATAACAATGCGACTTTTCATTAAATTAACCTTTAGGAATGTATATATAAAACTGATTTTGCTTACGTTCTTGATGAAGGTTAAAATAAATAAATAAATGTTTTTTTAAATTTAAAACAAAATATTTTTATTTACGTATTTTTCTCTATTCGCTAAACTTAATCTGTATTTTTATGAATGCTACCTAATTTATAGAAATAAGTACTATATGAAGCTTGGAGTAAGAATATATTTGGAGAGAGAGCTAAATATTTTTACCCAACCTATACAAATTTGCGATAAATCATCTTCTCCGGGTTTTTACGTCGTATACCATGAGAGAGAAAGAGACAAGAAAAGTCTTCACATAATATTGCAGTACTTCTAAGTATTTAAGAAAGTTCTTCGTCCGCGCTAACTTCACATCACCGAGTCGCATAACTTACGTCAACGGATTTTGAGATTATTTCCTATATTCATCTTGATTAAAAAACTTAACAACAAACATATTAACTATACAAATAAATCAAACGTGATGGTGATATGTGATTTGCGTGAATGTTCAAATAAGACCAAACAAAGATTATAAAACTTCAATTTTCAGAGGTATTTCAACAGTTTTAAGAATTTTTGACCGAACTTTAGAATTTTCACATTTTTAACAATATAAAGACATAAAATCAACAAAAAGCTTCCATCATTATTTAGGCAAACCTTCTGTTATTAGTGTTTGTGTGATATTTTGAATTTATAAATCATTTTAATGGTGTATTAATATTGTTTGTCTCTTTATATCGAGTCAGTATAAAGTCAACAATCCTGACTACCCTGTTTCGCAAAGGAACCTCTCCATGTCCTCCAAGATACGAATCTTTCATGCTCCTCAATATGCTGTTCTTCTAACTCCATCACATTATTATTAAATAATAATTGTGCTGCCACCTTTGGTTCATTATCAGTTTCCAATTGAGAAAGTAAATCAATACGGATTAGTTAGTATGAAAAATTAATGGATATGTTGGGAAATAAAGCTTACACGAAAACTCGTTTGGAGTAACCGAGTTACCAGGGACACAGAAGCGCATAGAGCGGTCGGGTAGTGCAGCTTATGACGCCATCATGCAACGTTGTATAAATCAGTGCGACTCACAGGAATTAATGGCGGGATAATGAAGCCAATGGAATTTACGTTCATACAACGACCGTTGGGCATTCATTTTAATTTCCCCAATGAAAGCAATTACAGCAATTAGATTCAATGCAACAAATTCATTTATCTACGCCGGTAGTTTACATTTTCATTGTGAATGGCGTAGTAATTTGAATATTAAAAGTGAATTTTTGATCGTCACTTTAAATGTCTAAATAAAATTGAACACGCCAAATCCTGATAATAGGCAGGCATCTAAAAACGCAGGGAAACTATTTATTCTGAAAGATATATGGGATATTCTATAGGATCTCATAATGATGTTTTGATATTGCTTGGCAAGTTAGTAATTGATTTACGAAAATAAATCATATCAATTCATATTTTCGTAGAAAGCAATCACTTGGTAGTTTGACATATAATGAAAATGAAACAATAACTTTGTAAAAGACCACAGATTTAATTAAAAAAAATATGACTGACCGGTTTCGCTTAGCCTTCTCAGTAAACGTTTTGCCTCTTTCATTTCACATTATCTTTTTTTTCTTTCTGTTCCTTTGTTAAAATTTTAAAATTTAAATATTATACTTTTGTTTTCCACTGTTCTCTTATTTTATTTTATATTGTGTTCTTCCTGCGTATGTTCGAGTATATATAACCACAATATCGTATTTTAACGAAGCGAAACCGGTCGGTATCCATATTAATTTATTCGAAATTATTTATTTTAAATAAAGCTCTTTTCTTATTTTGTGGGCAGATAGTGTACACCCATGTACCAAATAAAAGCAGGAAAGGGCTATTTTCAGATAACTTATGAAATGTTTAAGATTTTTTACCTTTTTTAAGCTTTGGTGAAAGTTTTGCATTAATTATGTCGACACGCAACGTATTCACCCTGAAAAAGGTGATTTATTTTCCTTCAAAAAGCCATGTTTCCGTTGAAGCCTCTTTAATTTATTTTTTTTACATTGTATTTGTATCATAATTTGTACCTGTTAACAAATTATCACCAGAAAAACTGTTTTTGAGCCACTTTTTTACGAAACTAAATTGCAAGATATTTTCATACTAAAAATTAAATATTAAGTATATTTTTATTCAGTTAAATATGTCTAGTAGTCCAATATTAGATATATTTCCCGTAAACTCGTAAAATTTCTCATTATTCTTTTATCACGCTCTCAGTTAACATTTTCCCTTTTTCATTTCAAATAATTTGTCTCTTTTTCTCTGTTCCTTTGGTTTATTCTTTTGGTTTTTTTACTGTTCTCTTTTTTATATTGTAATCTTCCTCTGTATGTATGAGTATATATAACCACACACTAGGCAATTTTGCTTTAGTATATTTTTGTACCCCGATGATGCTTAGGCTAAGCGAATTCAATCGGTCATAAAAATAAAAATAAAATCTGTGGTCTGATATAAAGTGATTATTTCATTTTCATTAAATATGCCAAACCACAAAGTGATTGCTTTCTACGAAAATATGTTTCAATACTTTTTTCAAGAATTCATCCACGTTCATATCAAATTGGTTTTGATTTAATAAAACAATAAAATAAAAGTTTTTACCTACGATTTAACTGGATGATTCAAAGCTTAAATTGATCATAAATTCTACAATAAATGTAATCCTGCTGACTTGCCAAACAGACAAATTGAAATAATATCAGGTTTATTTATTCTTACGATAAAGTAAGCAAATAATCATACGAAGCGGAGCGATAATACTGTGAAGCTCATCGAGTATTCTATTACAAGGCCGAGCTTTTAAACTAAATAAGTTAACCTTATTTACGGTTGAAAACGTCGCGGGGAATTTGTTGCACACACAAAAATATCGCTGTGAAAAAAACTTCTCTGTAATATTTTACGATACGGCGAATGTCAACGAAAATATTAACAAAACGGAAATCCGCCCTGGCTGTGGAATAAACAAACGCGGAATCAGAAACGAATTTCATGGCACAATGTGAACCTTCATTTATTATTTGTGTAGTTTTCGTGGCATTTGTACCTAGGAATCCATTGTACTTTGGTCCACCTATCTGTAGCGATCCGGTCAGCTTATTATATAAGATTTCAAAAGAAAACAGTTTCCTTTGATGCCGAAATGCAATTACCTAATACGGTAACTCATATTATGGTACGAGACCCGATAGACATTGGATTCCAGGCTTTTGCAACAATTGCGGCCTGTTGTTTAATTTCTAATGCAGCATAAAAAATAATCATTTGAATGAAAAACCGAGCAGATTAAGTAATTTTGCGAATAACTTAATATAAATATAACATAGTTGTTATATTTTATTAGCCTTTAGCGCTATTGTTTTTTTTCATGTAACGGTAATTTAAAAAAAAAATGTTTGACTCAAATATATTTTAACAATACATAAACATCTAAGAATCTCATCGGTAAAGTTACATAAAACATACATCAATACATTACATAAGATCAAGTAAAATATGATTCAGCGTGGGTAAAAGGAAAAATTCAATTTTCAAAATTAAATCCAAAATAATTTAAACTTCTGAAATAGGTACAACAATAAGTTCAGCATCTTGGAATCTGTACAAAGAACTCTTAATATATTATAATTTCTGAACAGTCGAGGAGGAAAGTGGAGAGAATCGCCTTAACGCTTCACGCCCCAAGATTTAACAAAAAAACACAGCTAAGATAATAACAGACCCTGTTTGTTTTATTCCTTGCTTAACGGTTTGGATGTTTTTTAAGAGTTAAAACATTTTAAAAAAACACGCATTTAGAAGAAAACCCGGTTACATAAAATCTTTACTATAAAGTAGAAATCTGTTTTCTGACATACTAAAGCTCGAACGGGGAACTCTTGGGTCAAAAAAATTATAAGGCAATGTTTTCTGCCTGAAACTTCAGAAGCGAATGTCAAGTCAAAATAACAGGTAACAAAATCAATTCTATCATGCTTTAAAAAGCTTTGAACTTAATCAATTTCATCACGATTTATGAAGCTTTGAACAAACTGTTCTTCGCATTTGTCAATTCAAATCTGAGGCAAAGCCGAGTAGTAAAAATAGTGTTCTATAACTATATGATACCTTTATGTATTTACATATTCATCGTTTCTTAATGTTTTTCAGATAAACGCATAGTAAATTCAAACTAAAATATCTGAAATTTAACGCTATTTCCATAAACAGTCAATTTGCTTATAATTTATTTATTCCTTGCTTTTGAAAAAAAAAAAAAACATCTCCAAAATGAATATTTATGGCACATTTTAAAAAGCAAGGTAACAAATAGGTAGGCTTTAAACATGAGTGATATTATTTTGCAAAAAGCACATTCACAGCCCTAAAGAGCCCCCGCCCGCGACATAAACCTCGGCTTATCAACCCGTGACGTATAATGTAAGTATATCCTTCATGAAGCATGCACGGACAGTAACAATAAGTTTCTTGTAAGTATTCACAAAAAAGCGGGTACATTTTAGTAATAGTACCTAGTGGTCCCGTTATCCCCACCGAGTTACATTCGCAAACCATATATAAATAACTCTTGTAAAACGAATAACCGTTTGTTCTCAAATAAGGCACGTGAATGTTAACATGGCCTTCCTCCCGCGAAGAACTACCCCTGGTGACAGCGCTCCAGATAGTGACATATTTACTGCCACCCCCGCCCGATGCACGCGGTGACTGGGAACTGTGTGCTCCTTACTGTTTACCGTTCATTATTTACTGTGCTCCGTGTATTAAGAATTTTTAATGGGTTTCGAACGAACCACAGCATTGATATATTTTTTATTATTACATTCAATTAAATAAAAATATATTAGGGACCGTGCCTTTTAAAACTGTGACTGGGAACTGTAGCTCCTTACTGTTTAATGTGCTCCGTGGAGTATGCAATTCAAAATAGAGTTTCGAACCAACCACAGCATTGATAATTTTTTTATAATTACAATGAATTGAATAAAAAAATCTAAGGAACCTTGCATTTTATGTGCAAGATTAACACTTTTGTCAAAGGCTGTTGTGTTGTGGTTTGTCATACTTACATAGATAGAATGCAAGGAATGATTCGTTTAAATAAATTAATCAGATCCATTCAAAATTGTCACCGGCTCTGGTGGTATCCATCAGAACTAAAAGCTAACTACTCAGAAATGCAAAAATACCTATCAAAAATGAACTTACATCATACGGATGCAAGTCAAAACATAAAACAAAACGATTTACATGAATTGTTCTAATCAGTTATTTTGAAATTTTTTTACAATATAAACATGTATTCTAGTTGGAAAAAAAATTTTCTTCTTATGGCAAGTCACAAAGTTATTGCTATCTAAAAACAAATTTTAGGCCTTTAATATTTTTTTATGAAATTGTATTGAAATATACCTTAATGGTTTTTGCAGGCGATACATTAAAGTTATGCATTATTTTACTCTGATAATAACACTTACAAGAAATATGTCAAATATGACTAAACTTTCACAAAATTAAAACAAAAAAGGTTTTTTTTTTAAACTTTTTTAGTAGAACTCATAATATTACAATAATTTAATTTGACTAATGCAACGACTGACGGGAGAAAATAATTATCTAGAAATAAACTAACAAATTACGTTTTCATTGTGAAGAAAAACGGCAAACTCATAAAATCTAGATTAAAACATGACGGCCTATCTAATGGAAGAAAACAAAAAAACCTTTACCACCCCCCACTCATCTAATGTAATTTATTACACCACCATTACATTTCGCTTCTGGCCACCGAGTTATCCGCTTTATTTTGTAAAGTACGGCTAAAACACCCTGTGGCAAGTACACACCTACGTACGTGCAGCGCCCGCCCTAACTTCTACCTTAGGCGGCGCCTACCTGTTCTTTACTCCCCCCCCCCCGAGCTCCCGCTACCCGCGCTATCCAATTTTATTTTTTATTCATGTTCTTATTTGTTTCATTTTTCTTATTTTGCCGTTTGCTACCGTCACACATCGCGCCAGGGCCCCCCTGTCGGCCCCACAAGACCTAGCGTCGGTGTGTTCGCAGCAATTTTAATGGCAATTTAAAACATTCTCACGGGTAATTAAAATTTACCAAAAAAGCTATCAATTTGATCTGAATGACAACCTTTGTCAATCAAGAAAAAAAACTGCAATATTTCACCGTATTTTAAGTAATTAATATTCATTTAAAATACTGTTTTTATGGCACTTATATTTCATATATTTTAAACAGCTTAGTAGATAATAAAATTGAGGAAATGAAAAAAAATAATTTGAACAAGACCACGAATATTATTTTATGTTTGCGGTTGTATATACATACAGAGGAGAACTAATTACAAAATAAAATAATAAAACAATGAGAAAACAAAAGAATAACATTTAAATTATTTAAAAAAAAAAACAGAGAGAAAGAGACAGATAATATGAATTGAAAGAGACAAAACGTCAACTGAAAAGGTGATTAAAGAATAAGATATATCGACGTAATATGTACTTTATTCATGCGTCTGACGAGGATTATTTTGGAATAATTTTTCAGTAGACATAAGTTTATCAAAATCCTAAACGAGTGTGCATTGCCTCTAGGAATATTACTCTATTTCAAAAGCCTTTGATACGATTTGATTTTTCAGTCAATAAACAATAAAAAGTAAGTAAATAATATATTCTTAAACTATTTATGAAAAAGGTCTTGGGTGGAAATTTTTTTAAAAAAGGGCAAAAAGAAAAATGAACGAATTTATTCACTCAAAAGAATGACGCACACAATTTGCTCGGGTTCATATAGGGATGTAAAGGTTTATACCACCAAAAGCATGGCCCTACCAACTCTCCCGATTTACAGAAATACATTTTAACTCTGCTTTATATGAAAATTAGAGATAGATCGGTTTCACCGTACCGGTTCAAATTTCACTTACATAATTCTACAATTCTTCTTAATTCACTGTAGTCTAGAGTTTAGATAGTACAATTTTTTATAATAATATTATGATTTTTAGTGATCCTGCTCTAAACAATATCTACAATATCCTTTCTAAATTATTTCATCTCTTCGCTCACGATAATAAAAAAGATGGTTACCTGAATATCGGAAAAAATGTAAAATTAAAAAAGAATATTAATAGTGTTTAAGAACAATGTGAATGTTAAAAATGACACTCAGTGATTTAGTTAGGATGGCAGAGTTGGTAGATGCACTGTTCCGGATAGGGTGGAGGTCCAGAGCTCGAGTCTCGGTCACAAACTAATATTTTTATTATTTTCTTCTTCTATTGACTTTTTTTTAAATATTTTCATATACATTGAGGATTGTTTATTCTTGAAAGAATCGGTATTACGATAAATCGTAAAGTTCACGTATTTAAAAAAATATATATATTTAATCGCCATTCTTTCAATTCTGTTATATTTCAGTTCTGCCCGCTAAATCCTCTATCATTGCACAATCAACATATTCAGTTAATAATGGAAGTTGAAGAAAATCAAATATTGACAGGATTTTTTGTAACCTGGGAATTTTGTCTTTATTTTAGAAATATTTTATACTTTCGATAAAACATGTCAATCTGTACAATCATAGTGAGGTAATTTATTGTGACAATGAATACCTATTTTAATTTTCTAATGCGAATACCGCACAAGAGTTATAACTCTATCCAACTGTCCGGAGCCGATGGAACTATGACATGCCAAATTGTGGTATGCTGTGAGAAAAGAGTGAGAGAGGGAAGGAGATAGGGCAAAAAAAAGTTGAGAAGAACCTGGCCATTCTGGCAGATCTGGTTACTCAGCACGTCTACAGCCATTTCAAGCGATATTTCTATTTTAAAGGTGTTCTAAAGGCGATACTTCCAGCGATATACCATTCTTTCTAAATTAAATAAATAAAATATTTATAATTAAAATACGTCATTGATTGACCGAGGAAAACTTATTCTGAGTACAATAATTATTTTAACTTCATCAAATTATATGTTAGGTTTTTGAGAAAGCGACAGTGCTTTTTGATTTATTAAAGATAATGATTGTTTTTCTAACCACGTCATAAGGTGATATCAATTTATACAAACATTCCATTTCATTAAGAATTGAGTCATGTCATAATCACCCGTGAATAAGTACCAGTGGCGGCTCGTGAGTTTTTGGTGTGGTAGAGTGCTAAGATTGAAAAATACGACATTTTTAGTGTTGTAGCCGAAAATTATTTTTTTCTTTTTTTCAAGATTTTATTTTTTGTATGAAGATTTTCAGGATTTTTCAGTTTTGGTGGTGCACTGCACGGATTTCTGAAAAATCTTCATACAAAAAGTTGAAATTTCGAAAAAAAAAAAAAATGTTTTCGGCTACAACAACATCAATGATGACGTTTTTTTTCAATCTTACCACTCTAGCACACTAAAAAGTCATGAGCCGCCACTGATAAGTACAGTAGGTTTGTTCAAAGGGCTTCTACGAACAAGAGATCGGATACTTAACTAATGAAACGCCAAAGGTAAATAGCTCAATCTGCGGTACCGGCGCTATGCAGACTGAAGTAGTTAAGTGTATGAAAGGCTTTAGATTCCCAAATCTGTAGGTATAAACTTTATGGCCAATGATTTTGAGACTTCAATAGCCATAAAGCTTAAATCTTTAAGTGCTGTTGGATTCGTCGATGGACCGAAAGCGCCACAGAGACAAAGAAAGGTTTGGAGAAGATCTGGGAAAAGGAAGAAGGTCACTGTATTTTTAACACCAGTATACTTGATGGAAAGTGGGAAATTTTGGTCGTATTTTGAAGGATATATATTTATTTGGTGATAAAACCAATGAATTATCGATAAAGCAAGAGTTTAAGATCCTTAAAAATCATTTTAAAATCTCATAGGAAAATATATCAAAATAAACATTTTTGTTAGACTGACTTCCATGGTAATCGGTGCTGGATTGATTTTCAAATGAAAAACATACTTGAAAATGATTTGAAATATACATATGTACATATTATACATTAGACACTTCTCTCTTTTCTTTGTCGTTAGGTATACCACACTTTATTGCAATTAACACAAGTTACTCGCTATAATTTTTTTTTAAATTGGGGATGACGATTTCGGTTTTTCAGATTAGTATATACATTAAAAGGATCTTACAAAATTGTATATTAAACTATCATTTTAAATATGTATGACTCAACACAAAACATATCGATTTACAATAACCGACACCCAGTTATTTTTCAAAGCTTTTTTGTTGTTAATATATAGATAGATATAATCTTTGATATTGCGATGCACAATGCGTACCTACATAGTCCACGAAGTCAACTATACTTAACGTAACATTATACGTAAGAAATACCAAAATAATATTCAACCTCTTAATATTTTCTCAGCGAATCGATAAAAAACGTACCGTTTTTCATTTTTGTCGACAAAATGTAAACCTAAGACTCTATAGCTTTCAGCTTTAATGTCAGCATGAAAATATAATGATGAGATTAATGCCTTGAAATAGCTTTGCATTGATATAGCAATAAAAACAAAGATACTGTAATATAAACAAGTAGGTGGGTTGGGTATCTTGGAATTTATTATTCGACTTTACGGGGATTGGTAAGTGAAAATTTTATGATCTTTATTCAAAATATTATATTTTTTAAACGAAAGAGATTAAAATTATTTTTTTGCATCTTATGTAATCGCGCAACTGAAAGAGCGAAAGAAAAGCGAACACCAAAAAACCGATATATTTTAAAAGATTTTACATTGATATATCGAGACAAATAAAATATTTGAAAAAATCGCTCACTCATTAATATAACATTATGTTAACTTGATTGTCTGAAAGTAATCTAGGGCACCTGGGTCAAAAGCCATCGCTCATTGGTAGTAGCCGCGTGAAGCGCCACCAATCAGGGCCCATTGTTCACCAGCCGACCAATGGCGTCGTTTTAAAACTTTAAACTTTCCGAACCACCAAAAAGTTTACGCTTTTTAAAGCACAAATTAAAAGTCACTGTGTCCGAGCTTTCAATCAAGTTACTTTTGAGGTAGTTTTATGGGTAATTCGGATTTCTTTATTTAATTAAAGTATTCTTAAGTTCCTAAGTATATTTTAGATATACAAGCTGTTCCTATCTTAAGTAATCTTTATTTTACGTTTATAAATACAAATGTCTTAATCAATAAATACATAAAATAGGTTGTCCAGTAGAGTGAAGTGAAAAAAAGTATTCTCTGTAGTAAGGATATTGTGAATATGTTATTCAAAGATTTGGTATTGCTTCACTGTGTACAATTACAATACTGTGAAATTTTGTGGTTAAAAGTGTTTTCAATATATATTTTTTAATTGATTTTACTGGTCACAGAAACTGTGGGTAGATACAACTAAATGCAAAGCAATAAAATAACATTATGTAATCTAAAATAACTTTATAAGGTGTTTTACATAATATTATAATTCAAATGTAATATTATGCAAAAATATTATTTGTTAAGTACGTTAAATACGTAAATATCAACATTTTTAAAAATGGGGTTATGATTTTGCCTTATTTGTAACATTTTATTCATTTCCATAGTTTTAATAATAAGACTTGTTAATAAATATTAAAATTTTAGCAGTAATTTTAACAAATCGGAAGAATATTAAAAAATAATATCAGTAATCTTCAGTGAAAAGTATGATATCGATTAAAAATGTCGGTTTCTAATAAGGTCCTAATGGCGGAATTGGTTGAAGCGTTACTTCCGGATGGAGTAGAGGATACGAGTTCGAGTCTTGGTTGTGACCATTGTCTTTTTATTTTCTGTTTTTTTTTCTATTTCATATTTGTGTTGTTGATTATTATGATTGATAATAATAATAAAGTTTCATTCCAGAATTTTATGCAGGAGTAGTGCAATGCAATACCTTCCATAATTGATATTATTCAAATATTTATAACTTTTTTATTTGCCCCATAGCCGCATTATGGCTTTTTTCCGTTTTTACTCCATCATATTAATTTTATATCTTTCAGCGGTTTCTAAGGAATACTTAATGGATACTTAATGAACTCTAAAGTCTAAAGCTTATTCGGTTTTCAGTATTCTAAGATTTGTTTTACAAAGCTTGTGGCATTTATGGCAAACACAAAGGACAGTTTTGACTGTGCCAGGAACAAAAGCAGGGGACAGTGTTGAATAGTATAATGCAAGGTGTTGCATCCACAGGTATAATGCACACAACATGGTCGTAGCGCAAGGCAAAGCTTGTAATGCAGACCACTTAAATTGAATGCATACGCTAATGAACGCGGCTTTATTTGAGAGCTTTTTGTTCTCGTGCTGTGTTTTGATTTTAGAAAACTGAAATAAATAAATAAACTTGATGATTTCATTTGAGAGGAAAATTAGTTTTGGTGTACTTTGTGCAATTTAATGTTATTTTGATAATTTGATTATTATTTTAACAACAGTATTAATAAGTGGATGCAGCATTTATAAACCATATAACACCCCTGTTTAAATTTAACCCTTTAAGCCAGCGTTAAATTATGAAAATTAAGTGGTTTGAACTAATCGTGGATTTATCAAATCCATTCATCAATTTATTTAATTTACTATAATCATGAAACTTTAATTCCCTATTTTTGATATTTCTGATTGAAATTGGTTTTATTTATGAAATTATTAGCCGCTTTAAAATTCTAGAGTTTTGTACGGACCAAAATAGAAATAAGAAGTTATGTCACAAATATTAAATCATGAATTCAAATACCTTGATTAAAAAAAATTTCTTGAAATTTGTTTTCATGACTGATTTTGACATTTTATTTTAAATCATGTATTGGGTGGAGAAAGAATAATGATAATCTTTCACCTGAACGGTAATTGAATATACGGGTCCTACATATATTCAACGTTATAACAAATTCAGTGAACTAAATAATACATTATGTTTTTAATTTTTGGAAGGAGGCAGATGAATGATGAAAGTAGACAGATTCATAGGTGGATATATCCAGTCGGGCTAAACATCCGACACGTTTGTCCACTCAGCTACTGACCGGTATTACAGATAAGGTTGTAAGGCTCATCTTAATCTGATTTTAGCGATAGTGGACTTCATGCACTATTGCTTGCACGATATTTTGAATTTTATGAACATAAATCCTTTTGTTTTTCATAAATCTGTTGATATAATAAATTAGAATAAAACTATCAAATAAATGCGTTACAAAGTGAAGTAAATATGCAAGAATTCAATGGATGGATTGAAAACGATGATGAATTTGTTTTAACGAAATAAATTCAAGGGAATAAAATCCAGTTTTAAAAAAACAGTCAAGACTATAAGAGACAAATATACATTTGTTTAAGTGTGTATACCGCAAAGAGTCCCAACTGCTTTTGACTATGCTGAGCCAGTGGTCTATGGCATCCCCAAAAGGGAAGTAGATGGGAAAAAGGAAAGTTGGAAACTACTCTGTCTCATAAAATGCACCAAATACAACTGAAGTCATTTCAAGTAACGTTTTGATTCTACTTTAACTTTCGAATCTTTCACCAGAGCAATGATAGTATCTACCACTCTGAAAAAATTGAAGATAGATAAAAATACATATAGATAGATAGATATATATTTAAGAAATAATATGATAAATTGATAAGATTTTCAAATACATATAAGAATTCTAAATATGTTTTTCTTTTTATAAATAAAAAAATATTTTTAAGTAAATATTCACAAAGGGATGAAATGTTATAGTGCGCTGCCGAAAACCATACAAAATATACCAATCAAAACATTTAAAGAACCATTTAAAATACATTAGTAATATCAAGTTGAATATAAGTTATTATTATTAGGTCAAAAAGAATATGAATTACAATTAGATACTTTGAAAACTTTGATGTACCAGTAACTAAAATAAAATAAATAAAAAAACTAAAACTATACATTTCCTAAATGAATATTTACTGAAATAATAATGAAAACGAACACTTTTTTTCTTTTTAATATCTCCTTATTTATATTTTACTTGAACACATCAACTTATGAAATAAATGAACATTGAAGTTCGCTCAAAACCATAAAAACGCTCGTTATTTCCCTATCGGCCGACATAAATAAGGTTGTTTTTTCATCGCAGAGGTGAACGCACATTTTCCGGAGACGTTAGCATTTTACGTTGTTAAACCATAAATCCCGTGTCCGATGAAACGGCGGAATGATACCAGAGAGCAATCAATTATCTAGGCGATCCCCACTCGAAATATAAATAAAAGATGCCCTGAAATATGAACTGGTCATAGACAACGGTAGGAAATACGGCAACCTCCAGGAATAATGGCATCAAATAAATCACGGGTTCTTTTCCGCTAATTGGTTTAATGAATATGAAATGATATCAGAAAAAATACAGTTCGGTGGGGGAATTTAGCCCCGCAACAATGAAAGACGATGCAAAATATTAAAATAATTATTTTGAAAATATGTAACATTGTAGTAGATTTTTTTTTAAATTGGTTTTATTATTGAATTGTCAAGGACAAGAAAGACGTATTGTTGCCGCAAACGTAAAAGAGCTGAAGCGCCATTTTGTGAAGTTTACACGAGGGCACTTTAAAGTTTTTTGTTTTACAGTAAAATTCGTAAGTCTTCAGTGTCTGGTTGGATTTTTGAAAAAAAAGTTAACTCAGGTAACTTAATGCTCTCACTGAGTTAACTGAAGTGACAAAAAGCTACAAAAAGCCTCGAACTTGTGTTGCTTGAGTCAAGGTTTCTCCCAAATGCTAAATATATTTTAGATGGCTGAAGGGCCATAAAAGTCTTTAGAATTAAATGAGAGTCAGAGCATTCGATGTAGAATTTTTTTTTATCAAAACTGTACATTTAATTCATTTTTGACCAAAGTTTCACTTCAGCCCTTTTGCCTTTCCAGTGAAAATACGTAGCTCTGATCAAAATGGAAAGTAAATTTTAACACTCAATTAGAATTAAATAATTTAATCGTGAAAAAATAGGGTGATTTCCATTAATCAAATTGCTGTTTCTCTTAAATTTTAAGCATATTTCCATATGATGAGTTATATGAAATGGTTTAGATTTATGGGCTCAACAATGGGATTAAAATTTACTTGTAGATAGAAAAGTATGTAAAATAAGACTTAAAAAAACAGTTCATTAGATTCGGGTTCCATTTGACGACTTAACAAATTACATTTCGTATGCATTGTGGATAAAGGCTTAAAATACATGCAAATCTTTATACATTAACTCTCTGCTGATTGCGCCCTAAAATAAATAGTTAAAAGGATGGCAAATTAAAAGTTGGATATAAAATGAAAGCATGCAATTTAGTAAAAGGTATTGTTAAACGATGTTCTAATCTAAAACATGAGGAAGTGGCCGCGATAAAAATCTAAGCAGCCCCCAAATAACTTCACCCCTAATAAGTTTAATAAAGTTCTCGGGTTAGAAAAGAAAAACATTCAATTAATTCCGTATTCCAGCAATCTTTGCTACAGCCAATGTGAATACGCAAATAAAAACAATTTAACGATGTTGTGGTATCTATGTACGTACCAGTAGCGTGTTTTCGACTTGATATCTGTAATATTATTTAGTTATTATGTTTATCTATGTAAACGCTCATTATTAATTATTAATACATGATTTAATGATACCATTTAAAAAAAAAGTTTTTCGCCATTTTTTTATTATTTAAGACCTGACCGGTTTCACCTTATGACGGTCATCTTATAGGTACACTATTATTGCTATTGTAAAATATTTTACTATACCACCAATGTAAATATACCTTCTGTAAAATATAATAAACAAACAGAATCAGGAAAATCAAAGAGAAAATTAAAAAAATAGCCAACTGTTAAAAATAAAATGGATAACTATAGATATAATGTGATTTTTTTTAAACTCACAGACGCATCTAACGCATCAAGATACATTTTAACTCATAATATACAGTATAACTCGTCTCTCAGAAGGCAATAAAACTACCCGAAGGTATTTTTGAATGTTAGTGTAAAGCCGCCTCTGTCAGCAATAAAACAAAACCCTAAGTAACAGATGTTCACACTGCGTCCATTCCAGACATTAATAGTTTATAATAAACCATAGATTTACTTAATTGTAGCAGTCTGAAGAAGTGGAATAAAATTAAGCAAAATTTCATTATTAAAACATTGAAAATGGAGTTCCACCACGAATTGACAGTTTCAAAATAAGAAATAACAATATTTGTTTTTTTTTTTGTGTTCACCTTTTAATTTAAATTTAAATAAAATTGATTGCCATCTAGTACCATCACTTTGGTAACAGTTTTAGGGCAAATATAATTATACATCTTTTTAATGTATGTATTTAAAATAATACGGTTTAATAATAATAAATGTTATTATCTACAAAAAAAAATTGAGATTATAATATACTTATTCGAGAATAGTTTTTTTTATGAATAGAAAAGTCACGGCTCGCCGCTGGTTTGTATATTCTTAGCAGATTTTTCTCAATATTTGAATGTGTTTCATTATTGTACTGAAATAAACGAAATAAAAACATTTGATTTGATTAAAAAATATATGAGGATTGAGGCTGAATTAATGTTTTGTGGAAATTATGTAATGAACATTTTTTCTTGACATAAGAGGAAAGATTTTATTTTCTGAACCAAAACGGTTCGTTGTCAGGATAACACTGACATGGAAATGGGAAACTTACTATAAAAATAAAGGTTTTATTTTTATTATCATAAAGGCAGAATTAAGGTAAAGTGTTTTATTTTAATTTTGTCAGAAGTGAAGTTATACAACTATGTTTTTTTATAATGCAAAACGTTTGAACATTGTTTGGTTTAAAACACAGCTAAAGCCAATTCAAGCAACGTTTCGATTCTGAATGGTGGTATTTCACAACGCCGTTACTTAGAGTGTCTACTACTCGTAACGTGCCGCAAATAAACTATAAATTATTTTTTATGAATTGAATGTGTTGTGACACATATTGACATTTTTCCACTCTCATTTCATATCAACTGTCTCTTTTTCTCTGTTATTTTGTTATAATTGAAATGTTTTTCTATTATTTTCTCACTGTTCTCTTATTTCATTTTATATTTAGTTCTCCCTCTGAATGTATATATAAGCGCACACTTTGTATTTTTTTTGATTTGTTAAATTTTGTACCCTTATGATGCTTAGGCTAAGTGAAACCGGTCGGTCACAAAAATTAAAATAAAGGATGTGGTCTTATAAAAAGTTATTATTCCATTTTCATTAAATAAAATTAAGATTACCATTTTAATGTTGAAATTTATAGATGGTATCCTGCGTTATATTGAACTCTCGGTTGAAATGTCAGACAATCATAATAAGCAATACGGCTCCCATTCGCAACAATACAGAGGACAAGGTCCACCATAGTTCTTGTCGGTACATAGTACGCTTCCTACCTAGTCCAAACCAATTTCATTACGAGCCTAGCGGAGTACCTATCTGCGCCGAATGTATCCAAAAGGGTATATTTACGACGGAGGTCCTTCGTGCGGCCGTCGGGAAAGCTCACAGGAGGAAACTGTATCGGGACGACGTCATTTGATTTATTAAGCAAGCATGACGGTAAAATATCACACGGTTTATGATTCACATGATTAACATGATTAACATTTTTATATTTTTAATACATTTAATAATGAAGTGCACCAGTACGCCATTTCATTTTCGTTGTTTTTTTTAACATTTTAATTGCTGATTCCGGTCATGTCTTTATGCTTTTCGAATGTGTATTAAAACAGTATTTTTACATTAACTTCACATAGGAAACCCCGAGGGAAATAGTTTCCGTCATGGCGCACGTTTAGCAAGTTTCCAGACTATGCTACAGTACTAAAGGGATCAATGATGCATGATCCCCGGAGCATCTTCCATTGAAATACTGGTAGAACAAGGGCAGCATTCCTACCTTACGTCTGTGCTCCAAAGATTGCAATATATTTGTTATGATAGGAGAATATCACAAACCGACAGCCCGTTTCTGCAGAGTCTAGGGTTTTTTCATGTATTTTGGGGCTCCAAACTTAAGATAGGTATTGTGATTGTTTATTTATTTAATTCAGTTGAGAAATCAATTAATAAGTAATTTTCAATAATAAATAAACGCTATGTATACAGAGTCAATTTTGAAAATACATATATCAGATTACAGTTGTTTCATGAGTAAAATTCAATCGAATTAACTAATTTTCTTATTGAATTCTGCTAGTTTCAAGTTAAATTTTTATTTTTTTGGAGATAGCTTTTCGGTGTTCAAGACCATTATCAAACTGTCAATTCCATTATCAAACTGCCAAGGCTTTTTTTTAAAACAAGCTGAACTTAATAACAAAATTATTACTACCCATATTTACACGTAGACACCGACTTTAATCAAAATATTCTTGAAACAGTTTAGTATGTTTTATGCATCGTCTCACATAAAGCCACTATCAGAAAATTACAGCTATTAACGTGTTAATATGGATACATATACTCTGTAACTATATTCCGTAACAATATTCTATTCCTATCTATATTCAATACCCATATTCCATATCATCATGTACCTGTATTCTGTAACTATAGTGTGTACCAATATTCCATATCTGTATTGGGTACCGTACCTACTTATATTCTGTCTCTATAGTTCGTAGCAATAATCTGTTCCTACCTGTATTCCGTTTCTACATTCTGTACCTATATTCCGATGTATATTATGTACCCATATTCCATACCGCATATGACTCGGTCTCCTACGCCACGGGGTCCGGCTGCAGTAGCGGGTGGTTACAAAGCCCTGCCCATCCATTCTGTAATATCTAATTCGTCGGGAGCATTATACGGCGTCCGCATCATGCGGATGGTCAAGCACAAAAATATTTTCAAGGGATTTTTTCGAAACCACCGGTGGAAAATGGGATCTCTCCGTATCGTGGCTTTTGCTTTGAGGTTAATTATGTAAGCATTGAAAAGTTGCAGATTTTATGTTTGCAGCCAAGTTAATCCAATTCTGATGTAATTAATGTAAAATATTTCATAAAGTTTTTTAAATATTTGGAAAAAATACAATCGAATTATATAAATATCTTCTCAACTGCATAGATATTGTCAAAATGATAATGTTGATTTATGATAAAATGTACGAATTTTATTCCCCTACCAAAACATATTAGTTAAGGAACTGGTCAATGTAACTTTGCAAAGGAAGAATAGTAGAAGCTATTTTTATAAATAACTTTTATAAATTTATAAGGAAAAGAGAAAATTCGTGGAAAGATAGAGTTATGTGGCGTTCCGTACTCTCTGCCTTTTCTTTGGTAATAATAGCGTGATGGTTAATTGGTCATTTTCTTTTTAATAAGAGATTTACTTGACACGAGTTAATACAATTATGCATTTTTTACAGAGAAATTAACCTTATAAATAATATATATTAAATATACATAAAATACAGTAAAAAACAGGTTTTTGGGATTAAAAAGAAAAATATAAAAACTAAATTATAAAAAGAGACATTGAAGAAGTTAAACAATAATAAGCACAGTCCCAAAGTAGAACCTCACAAAAAAACATAATTAGTAGAATAATTATATATACAGAAGTGTACGAGTATATGCACATGTATATCTATATGTATATCTCAAAGATAGAAACCAATATGTCAAAATCAATAATTCTTTAAGTGAACCCAAAACCACATCATTTGGTATACCACAAGGAACAGTCATCGGTCTTATCCTCTTCATTATTTATGTTAACAAAATGTTCAGCCTCCCCATAGCTGGTAGCATAATATCTTATGCAGATGACACAGTACTCATCACAAAAGGAAAGTCATGGGAGGAAACAATGATGAGAGCAAACACCAACATAAATATATTAAAATCATGGCTCGACCAAAACTGTTTGTCACTAAATACTGAAAAAACATATTTCATCCCATTCTCTATAAAAGATAAAAGTACCCATTACAATATAATTATTAAAATTCATTCATCAGAATGTGAGAATAGAAAAGAATGCAACGATATAAATTGTTTACACATAACAGGCAAAAATAGTATTAAATATCTTGGTGTTATAGTTGACAAAAATTTAAAATGGAACGAACAAGTCAGAAATACAGTTACGAGACTAAGAAAACTTATATATATATTTATCAGATTGAAACATCTTATCATTAAATATGATCAAAACCATATATTTCTCACTTGCTCAATCTATTCTCCAATATGGTATTATCGGATGGGGAGGGACCTTCAAAAACCAACCTCTCTCGCCTGTAGAAAAAGCACAAAGATTAATTATTAAAGTTATACTACGCAAACCATCGTTCTTTCCTACTATGGAACTGATTAACAAATTTAAAGTCCTTAGTTTAAATAATATTTTCAAAAGAATGCGTTGTTACAAACCCACAAAGACCATTTCAATTCAACAATTTCCACCAAAATTAGTGTCCGACCAAGATCAATTGGCAACATAGAAATCCCTAGTTTTTAAAACGAGTGCCTCACAACACCATTACTCTTATCAAGGTATCAAATTTTTTCAATGCTCTCCCGTTGAAAATTAAATTGGAAAAAAATTATGTAACTTTTAAATCAAATATCAAAAAATATTGGAAAACTCCACCAGTAAACACGTTTTCTAAATAATTAAAAAATGAAAATATATATATATATATATTTTTTATATTTATATATATATATATATATATATATATATTATATATATATATAATAATAGTAATAATTTTAAAAAAATATAAAAAAATAAAAAATTAATACAATTTAGACACAACCTCAAAATTTCATTAATCTTTTTTCGAAAATGAACCGAACTCTCTATTTGTACATTTATTGATTTAAATTGTTTTGTATAATTTTGTGATCTACCTTCATGTACGAGTATTTACAACATGATAACGTTGCTCCCCAACCCAAACACGAGAATTGATTTCTCTCCTGGGCTGGGTATTCTTGTTAAAAATGTATACATATCTGTAATAGTTTAAAGAACATTATATACTGTTTATTTTATATAAATAAAAATTATTAAAAAAAAAATATATATATATATATATACTCGTATATATGTATTTATAAATAAGAGTATGTTGTGTATTAAGAGTAGGAAACAATAAAGTAGTGGAGAAAAAGTAACTGACCTGAACGTTTAATTATACACACATTTACAATATATTTCATGAAATAAAACTATTAAATAGTTTGATGAATTTAATTTATAAGAAAGAGAAAACAAAATGAGCTTAAGTGGGAAGGAGTAGACACACTACAAAAAAACTTAATGCACTTTCAAAATATTACAGTTTCATCGCTTCTACTTAGAGAAATGATGCATTGAGTAATGATAATACATAAAAAAGTAAATAAATATTAAAAGTTGTGAAAGTAATTGCTTTAACTGCACTTTAATGCAGTAAAAACCCACCCCTCACACATCCCTTCCGCGTGACTGCCGATGTTGGTCCTAGCATCCCCGCGCCGTAATCCGATTTTATCAATATGCAAGTTAATCGTTATCTCCCCCATGGCCAAAGTGGATCAATGCCGCTCGACCAACTTTGGCCAATATCATCCCATACCGAATATTATTATGTATAACATAATAGCGTACCACACCGAAACTATTAGGTACCTCCCTAATTCCGACTGTCTGCATAGCGCCGTACATAGCTACTGCCGAACATTATCTATTTCCTAATAACCAGCCAACTACGGCTAGGATTGTATCTTGTTGCGAATATTATAAACTTTATATTGTTAATTAATATCGATTACCGCCACGAACGTCTGGACGGGAAGACGGGAATAGTTGGAAAGTTTCGTGAACTTACCGTCAAAAGGTCAAAAGTAGATTGATTTATTAATTACATAAGTATACTATGTTGTATTGCACTTATCCAAGTAGTTGCAGTTTACAATCATATTTCTAACGATCACTCATTATTCAAGTCCAAAAATATTTGGAATTTTTTTTAACATTTTCTGCCCACTGTATCTACTTTATTTCTACCTATCCTTCTCCGACTTTCTCCTGAGATAATTCCTTGGAAATTAATTATTTTCCTTAATTATCACTTTCTGAGTAAGAATTTTAATAGTGATACATTGATCAGTAGTAAAGATACTAAGTTATTTCTGTGTTTTTATTTAGTTATGAGGCTATACACGTTTCCAAAACTAGTTGACCTTTCTAATAAGGTGGTGTATACGAACATAATTTTTGAAAAATGTTTTATCACAAATTTAGTTACTTAATAATTTTTTTTCTGTTTACATTCAATTTTTTTTCTTGCATGTTGTATATTCTACTAGAGATAGGTAATATGAATCTATTCGGTATTTCATTGTTTTGTGTTTAGACATACAATTTTTCATGTAAGTTATGCCATAAACTCCATGGAATGATCTTCGAGTCGGTTGCCGTGAATGTATAAATAAATATTTAATTGATGTCTTCGCTATTTGGTCGTCCCGTGTTGTCATATATGTCGGCCATTTAAAACGCGATGCCGAAGCAATAAAAAGCCATATCTGCATTCCAGTAAATTTGACAAAGTGCGTCGACTAGTGTTTTGTTGATAAAATCGTCGATCAGAGGTGGCACGCACTGGGTTTTATGGCCGCTATAAATCCCGCCATCTGCCAGCCAGCCGTGAAACTGCGAGAAACGGAAAAATACACAGGGCGATTCCTACCCACGGGCATAAACCTAAACAACGTTGATACGTTTCAGATAAACTGACAACGTAGGAAATGGTTGGAACGAACCGCAAATAGGTGCGAAAACACCTTCAACACGCCAAGACTATAAATAAAAATAACGGCACTAATTCGGGCATCCATCCACTTTGCGAAGGAAACGCTCGCGAGATAGCATCGCCTTGCTTCGTTCGCTGTACGCATATATGGATAAGAAGGTGCTCCGCCACATAGTGTAATTGATGGGGTCATTTATTATTGTGCATACGGAGCCATTTGAAAACCATTAATTTCCAAGTAAAGTTGCCACAACTTGGTAACAAAGGCGTCTGCTTAACGCGAGTGAAAGACGCCGTGGGAATCGATACACTGGATATATAATATGTATAATTATCCATTGAATGGCGCAACGTTCAAACAGTCTTGGAAATTATATTTCGTCTCGTAGTAGGCGCCAATTAAGCCCTTAAAATATCCTTTGGCCGAATTCATCGAGAAGTACTGCTCTTATGCAAAACAATGGCCAACTTTAAGTTTGACGAGGATGCATTTCGCATCAAAAACTCTTTTCATTGATTTAAATATGGTGAGGATAATTTTTAGATGAGGTAGATTCCAGTATCCAAAATTCCAGCACAGCCGTCTAATAACTATTCGGAAGTAGCGATTTAATTCAGAAAGATGCCACTCAAACACCTTACGATAACAAACATATCATATAGTTTTCGTATTTAGTAGATACGATTTACAGGGAGTTAAGGAAACAACATAGTTTAAATACAATTTTTGTAGTATATTTATAAATACGTGTGAGACTAAAAAAGTTCTTCGATTCGACTTTTTTTTTCTACAACAATTTTGACCGGTCAGTAGCTGAGTGGACAAACGCCGGGCGTCGTGCGTTCAATTCCTCTGTTGGCTAAGTCCTACATCATTGCACAAGCAAAATCTTACGCTTCTTATGATGGCGGTAGGAGTTTTTCAAATATTGTCAGGTTATTCGCAACCCGGGAATATTTGCCTTTCTTTGAAAAAAATTAAAAATATCACAGTTTTTTAGTTCACGTTAGAAATGACGTAGCAAGCTGAACATAGTAGCATTGACCCGGAAAATGTAGACAGAACTTAATTTAATGACGCCCGAGCTCACCGTTCGAGATTTTTTATAGTTAAATTTGAACAAATGATTTTCGTCTCAAAGTTCACATTTTTATAATAATTTAAATGACTAATTATCTCTCTCTTGTTAACATATAAAACTGTCTTATATTTTTATTGGGCCGTTTCATATTTTTATAAAGCATCTGAATAAAACATGGTGTTTTTATTTTGTTAAAAATATGAATATTCGTAAAGAAAATACCCGAAACGATTTAACTTTTTTTTACCGTTTCGCCCTTCAAAAAGACTAATTAGGAAACTGTATCACGTAGGCTACTTAACCATTTCAGAAAGAATCGACCTAACTATTTTATTAATATGGCTTTCCTAATAGTATTTTTATTTCATAATTTAATTAATTACTCGTGTCAATTGGTCGAATGTATTTTTATGAAAGATTATTGCTAAGTAGGTTATAAACAAGGATCCACTACTATCAATTAAATCAAAATAAATAAACATGGAAGTGAAACCTCGTGCTCCATGTCTTTGGAGCGTGGTAAATATTTAGGTATCCTATTCAAACACCGTTTTCATGACGAAATTTATTTCACGAAATGACTTTGGCATTATAAGTTACATGGAAGTGTGTTATTACGAACAACCTGTATATAGTGTATAGGCGGTATAGCGTATAACCACCACAAGCTATTCGTTGCGGGTAGACACGTATTTCCCCACGTACTTAGGTTCCGAAAGCTCAACACATAGAACTTTTAGGAAAACTTACATAAGGAGTCATCAATCACTCATCGCGGGGGCCGCAACTGTGAAGGGGTTACGCTAGGGTGAGGTGGGTGGGGCGGTGCGACCCTGTGGCGGGTACAGCGGGCTAGCGAGGTGGGGTGAGTGAGGGGTAACGTGAGGTAGACTGGGGTAATTTGAGGCCTTGGTAAAAAAGTTAAAGTGATAATGTTTATATTGTGAAGAAAATATGTTAACATTTCACACATTAGTATTGTTTGTATACATTAAGGTGTTATTGCTGTGATTTAAAACAACAAAAATATATGTGTTGTTGGCTAGCTATTTCCAATCGATTAGTAGCGTGTTTTAATTCTGAGTGTCAAATTTTAATTTGTAATAATATTGAGCTTTATTTGAATTGTAACTTGCTAATTGCAATTTGAAGTACCTACAAAGTCTTTTATCTTTTTTCTAGAAGTTTTTCTTTCTCTATAAATAACAGTTGGTTTCACAAAAAAATCTCAAATATAACAAATCAGGGATAATACTTTTGTACGGAATGTCAAGCTACGATTTTTTTAAGGGAATTAAATTTTTTTCAAACAAAAATATTGTTTTTATTCTCAGCTGGTCTTTTGAAGTATCCACTGAAATCAACAAATATAACAACTACTCGCTTAGAACTGGTATTTTGATTTATTTATTTAGTGACATAACTTTTTTTATTATCAGGAAATTCAAAAATGTTAAGATCTGTAGAAGACAAACCACTGAAAGATGTTTAAAAACACGTTAATACTTTTTGTTTATATAGGTAGTTTCTTTGGTTATTATTTTAATAAAGAAATGAACAATAATACGTTAAATATGTACTAAAGAAGAAATACTTTAGTTAACAGAAAATGTCACAGGGAAGTTTGTTCATTTGATATTGCAATATCATGAGCAGAACATCCAAAACACAAATTTGTGCTAACAGATGTAAATAACAACAAATGATAGAAAGATACGATATAATTGGGTAAAAATATGCGTTACTGACAGTGTGCTGTATGTTTCCAAATGATTAAAAAAAATGTTAGCAAAATTAATAAATAATAATCATTATTAACTCTTAAAAACTATTACATAGAAATGTTCAAAGTAAAAGTTTTATAAGTGGTCCAAATTGTCCATCTATTTAGTGGTGTCAATTAATTTGTCGGATAAATAGGATCCTCTAATAGGTGCTGATTGCTTGAGAATATCCGATTGCAGGTAAGTGTAGTGGTTAGGGAACCAGGTCTCAAATCTACTTAAAGGATTTACGAAATCGATGCAATAAGCATTTCACAATTAGAAACCGTTTAATGCGAGGTTACTGCGAATATTCGATGGCTGAACAAAAGGCTCTAACATAAGTTCTATTTAATCTTTATCTGTTCTTATGAAAGTTCTTATTTTAACCCTTACTTTAAGGCATGGCTTATTTTTTGTTATTCTAACATGTAGCCCTACTCCACTTCATTAGTACTTTCCAAGAAATTCGTTTAGAGGACATACCACCCTAGAAATAATTCGGTGAGGGGCAATTCCCAAAAATATGGGGGGAGACTTTAAAATAGATCAAAGTAATTTGGATTCGTTCGTGTTATATTGTACGTGTTCTATTAAATTGCGAAAAAATACAACAACCCTTTAGTTACAGGTAGGTAAGATTTCACAAAGTACCTTTTTGTCAAAATAAATTAAGAATTCACGCTGATATTAGGCACATATCCGACGTTTTTTTTTCGATAACTTCCAAAGGGCGACTAAACCAAAAAGGGCCTAAGAAAAAAAAGCGGAATGAAAAAACGAAAGCTCCCCGCGAGGCGTATAAAATGTGCATGGCGTCGAACTTGCCGAAGTAGGCTTAAAAGGGTGTCCTGCCGAGGTGTTCAGTTTTATTAATTCTGATGACCGTAGTACTATAATCTCAAATACTTTACAGAGATATCTCGAAAAGTAACAAATTCACTACCCCTTATGCTATTGCTGAAAAACGATGTGGAAATTTTGATGATCATTTGACGGTAAGAATGTGAATGGTAAGGGTCAGTTTTTATTAATCTAAAATATAAATAGCTTATACACCGAGTAGTGCATATTTGTAAAAAAAAATTAGACTACTATATCGCCTTTATTTCTAAACATATATATTAGTATTGCAGGGGCATTATTATTATTATTAGAATTATTTAAGCGTCTGAAAATGTGGTGTTGTATTTTGTGCATCTTCTTCTGAAAAGTGAATGTTGTGTGTAGTTAGTTTTTGAGTATGGGACTTAAATGTGCTTGAGTGTTCTATCAAATGTATATTCTTGTCATTGCTTCATTCAAATATTAAGTATGTGCTGTTCTTTCTCTGTTGCTCTTTTTTTCTCATTTTGTGTTGTATATTTTGTAATTGCACAATGGTTCGTTAGTGCAAAAATTAATTTAAAATATGTGTTTACAGTATTTTTTGCTGACTTTTTGAGTGGTGGGTCGTGTTGCTCTTTCTCTTCATTTTTGAACTATCGTTTTGAACAGCCTTGTAGTATTTATTTTCAGGAAATGTGTGTGATGAATATTTATTCAAATATAGGGTGATAGTCGGATCTTAGTTAAAATTGATTATATTGCTTGTTTAAAATACCAAAAAGTCGTGAGTTTATTTATTTTTAATCAAGCTGCATGCTTGTACTTGCCTTGGTATGTAAACTCGGTCAATCAGTCAAATCCACAATTGCTGAGAATCGTTTGAACCTAAAGTGTATCAGGGAAACCAGAACCTTTTTTAAATAATATTGATGGAGATTATTGGTTGGGTTGATAATCCATTGGTTCCACGAAGCGTCTCCGTGCATCTCCTTGCATCTCCTTGCATCTCCTTGCTTCTCCTTGCTTCTCCTTACATCTCGAATGTGTTCTACTTCGTTGCCTTCCGTCCATTGATGGCCAACTACTACATCTAACCGTATTATACGTTCTTGCATATTCATTCTCTAGGTTTAGCTGGTACAACTAAAGAAGCGTCTTTCCTTTGAAAATGCTAACAAAATTCAATGTGGATTTTGTTCTGCTGGTATTATTATCATTTCACTTTGGTTTTTCTAGAGTGGCAAGGGTTTAAAGCCAAAAACTTTTCAAGCTCTATGATCTCTGCCGTCAATTAAAGACTTGATTACGATACAGACTGGTTGGTCAATCTTAAAAACACAAAAGCAAAATAATATGTAATTGGGGTACGTTATTATTATGTTTATGTAAATGAATTTAAATAAAGGTGTCGTTTGATACGGTCGAGAGCTGCATTTCACGGTTCAGCATTCCCATTCAGCCGAATCCACCGCGTATCATAAAAATGTAAAAAGGTTTGGGGGCGTCGAGAGGAGGCGAGAGGGGGTAGGTGGATGGAGGTGGAAAGGCCGGGGTGTATTGTGGGTAGTGGAGTCCCATCAAAGGGAAGCTTATCCGCTAAGCAAAGACCTCCATACAATACTCCGAGTGCTAAATGAGAGGGATTCACTCTTCACTTTAGTCTGCTCAGCAGCCGCATCCGCCACCGGCGGGCGGTGTTATAAACCCCGCAGTATGAATATTTTTCGATGCGCGAAAATATATTTCCATTTATATCGCGCTGAAAGCGATTGATATATCGAAGATTAGGGTGTGCGGAAATTTCATTTAAATGACTGAATGAATGACGTGAAGTGACGTACAATGGATTAAAATTTCCAGGTGGAAATGAATATTTCGGTTTTTAGAAAATCGTTTTCGTTTTCCAAGGATTTATCTCGGTTTTCTGAATTTTCGCTTTCCGTTTCAATTTTGTTCAATCCAGGGTTTATTAAAGATATTTTTTAGAATCGATGGAATCGGACCGTTTATATTCCTGAATAATGATTCATTACTGCATTTGGTTTATTAGTATTCATAATCAAACGTACGTATACTCAACGAAAATTATTTTATTCAAAGCATTTTTAGTAATTATTTGATTACTTTTATACTAACGGACCATTGTCCGATAACAAACAAAAACATAACACGAAACGAGAAAAAAAGACCAACAGAGAAATAACAGCACATACATAATATTTGAATGAAGCAATGATAAAAATATACATTTGATAGAACATTCTAGTTAAAGCCAGAACAAGGTTTTGTTAGAGTCAATGATATTAGACAATAAATTGTATTCTTCGGTGATTATAATCATAAAGACTGTTATTTCGTGCACAAAATTACAATGATAACTACTTAATATTCCATAATTTAAATAAGTATAATATGAAAACGAGTTGTTTTTCCCATAAAATCAAGGGGTGGCACTTGTAAAGTAATTAAGGAAAAGTGCATTTTAAGCTAAGCTACTTCAGTATGCCCGCCTTGCAGTTTGCGTTGCCGGTGGCTAGATGGCGACTTCATGCGATGCGTATATTTCACGTGTTGAAACGATGTAAATGCATAAAGGGGCATAAACGACTTTATTGCGTCATAACAAAGGCTGTATAAAAATACAACCTACCAGGAAACGTCTTCCAAATACAAGGTTCGGCGCACGGGGCTCTCAGGCCGAAACACGCAAAGTGTCAATAATTTCCAGATTTCCAGATAGATTAAGGAAAGGTATTTCTCATATTTATGTGGAGTACTTATCGGTGGTGTTGAAAATTCTCGGAAAATAAAAATAAAATTATTTTCAGCCGATCAAGATTGTTATCTGTTAAAGCATTGATGTAAGGCAATGCGATGAATATGAAATAAACATTGCTGGAATGTTTGTTTGAGGTGAGGGCTAGATTTAATAAGGCTCCGAGGCATTTTCACAGAAATGTGGCAAAAACGGAACTCTTTGATTAGTTATCAGGAAAAAAGTAAAGCTCTTAATTTTTTATTTGCTAGATTAGTTTTTATGTTTTCTTTGTAATTTATCTTTTTATAAATACTCATCAGTTGTTTTATTGTAGGCTAAGAAAGTATATTTGTCTTATACCTAGAACACAATTATGTTTTAATAATATTATAAAAAATGTCATATGTGTATTTTTTAATGCGTACCTATACTTAATAATTCCATATTAGAATGAACCATAAAACTTTAATGCTTATTCTATTTATATTTATTATTGAAATAATATAAAAAATCTTTAACGTTAATATGAAACAGAAAAAAAACGGTCTCGGTCGCGATCGTTATTTTTTCTGTTTCATATTTATATTGAAGATTATTGATATTATTTCAATGATTAATACTTTATGATTCAATAAAATATTTGTCTATTTTGTCGTTTACAAATCTTTTTTGCAAATAAGTGTACTCTTTTGTATGTCTGTCATTTTATCGTGTTCATAAAATATTCACCCGTAGATGCATGCCCGTACCTCCACCCTGGTAGGCTGGTATCCAACGTTCAGCGTACTTCCGCCCAACTCTAGACTTTTACTACCAATTTAGAGGTAGAGTATTCATGAAAACATAAAATCCAATGACAAGAGATTCCCGACTTCGTTAAAAAGCGTAATGTTTCGTCTAAAATGGCGTGGGGGCTCAGGCGTGAATGTCTTTAGAACAGCCTTGTTAGTGATAAGTAGAAATGGGTCTTATGGACAAGTGCGCAAGGCCGCGTACTAACAAGCCACCACTTGCATTTATTCCCTTTCGACCAATTATTTTATGCACGCATGACTCCTTTGTGTACCTTGGCGGAACAAATAAATAAGATAGATAACTTTACTGGTAGAGTTTCTCACGACGTTTCCAAATGAAGGTGTTTTTGCATAACTTGTTTATTCTTGTAAAATCTTTAGCGTTGTTCATATGATGTTTGAAGTGGTAACAATGTCGGATATTGTGCAGAATCACAACACTGTTTGCCGTGGTGGAGCGTCACGAAGTAGTGGTTTGTTTTCATTGCTTCATTACTCGGCGGATATAGACATCCCGAATGACTTTATATTCTTAAATAATAAACGACCTGTACAATATGTATAACAAAGTATATACTGAAGCGTTTTTTTACCTTTTTCAAACTTAACGTCCAAAAACTGTCGTAAACCGCTGAAATGGAAGTCTGTAACAACGGCATGAAAGACAGTATATTTGACATGTGGCGGTTTTAGGCAAGGTACCCCCCAGATAATACATAACAAAAATCGCCTGTCAAAGTCTCCCAAATGAAGAGGTTTCGCTGTGATGGAAAAGCGACGTAAACTTTGTTCATTTTGAATTGGAAATAAAATAATAAAAGCTTTTACTTTTGATCGTCAGGATCAAGCGAGGCCCAAAGTAAAACACGGGAGGTAAGCCGCCATATTATTGTTTGTTCGGCGTTCAAACAGAGATGCGTCTTACGGACTCGTCCGCGGGCTCGAGGCGAGGCTGTGCCGGTGGCCGATTCCAATATATACCAATATCTGGTATTACTGCTCCCGGCCCACCTGCTTGATTCTCCTTCCCCAGGTGGCTTCCTTGTGTAAACCAAGAATCGCTTTCAACCGCTAAATTGAAAGGGAAATGGCTCCAATATGCATACTGCCAGATGGTTCAATTCATACACTTTATTGCGGGTATTAGAATATCAAGATTATTATAAAAAAATCTGATTTATTCGAAAACCCTCAAACTGTTTTCTCAAAATTTGAACTTGAAAATGAAATATTTTTAAAGCGTGGACTAAAACCGTTTCGACCAAAAAGTACATCGGTACATTTATATTTCATCGTGCTTTCATGTTACCAATACGGACATAAAGTAAAAAAAATGTTTCACAAACGGTCAACAGAGAAAAAAATGCAATTTTTCCATTCCGCGAACTTCTGCTCCGGTGATTTTTTCGACGCAACCAATTATTGGATTCGCGAGCGAATAAAATGTGGCAATTGGAATGGGGGAAAACGGCTAATCGAAAAATCAAAGTTAATTGATGGATAGTAAAGTTTTGTGGGCTGGAACCAAAAATTCATATCTGCACAATTGAACACCCGAGCGCTCGATGCTTCTATGAGTCTATGGTTCTATGATTCGATGGTACTATTTGCCCACGGTTCTATTAATCAATGATTCTATGTGTCGATGGTTCCCCAGCAAGGCCGTGATGTTTTGACGGCGAGAATAACCGTTCCAGAAACGTCCGTTCAGAAGTTTCCGAAAACGCGGACTTAATTTTGAATATCGCCTTGGCGCGCACTTTAATTTATTTTTTATTTTTAATGATAGTCAGCTGGAAAGACAAGCTGGAAAAAAAAAAGAAAAAGAGTTCGTGATAAAAAAAATTTAGTTACAAAAATCACTTAATAAAATTTGTGATATTATGTATGTTCGAATTAGACCCTTAAATTAAAATTCTTTAGCGTAAATTAGTAAAATAGTTCCTAACCTAACCATAATTTTTTTGTAATATTTTCTTTTAATTAAACACCTTATGCTAATTCGTAAAATATCTGCATAGCTTCGCACTTTTGACTGAGTGAAAAATTTTAAAAGGTATTATTTGATCTCATGTTTGTGTCTGTGCCGGAACTTTTCTCAAAAATTCAGTTGATGTTGATTTTTGTTTGTAAACACCAAAAAAGGTAAAAATCAAAAGGAATAAGATAAGGAGGAAGAGATTTTATAGTTACTGAAAATCTCTCGATGGCCAAAAAAAACTTAACTGGAAAATGTACAATTTTAGTGTACCTACAATGATTTTAATTACGGATGCTTTAACAAAAATATTATAACGTAATTATTTAAGCCAGAATTTGGTGGCAACGACTGTCATACACCGTCAGCCGTTAACCGTCAGGCGTTAACCGTCAGTCGTCAGCCATCAGCCGTCAGCTGTCAGTTATCAACTATCAGCCTTCGAGAATCAGTCACTGATTGCACCGAGCATGCACTGATGATGAAAGATCCACATTCGATTTTTAACTCAGCGGTCGAGTTGACCACCCGGATAATGCTGATGATAAAGAAAAAAAAAACAAGTGTGCAGACCAGGTCGGCGATTAACATAAGCTCCCGCGATAAAGCAAGATAAGGGTACCTAAAGGCGCCTTATCAAATTAATTGACATCACAGAGTAGATGATACTCTCAGTATCACCCTGACAGAGACTACCATTCAAAATAAAATTGTGTTTTGCTTACTGATCAGATCTGAATATTCAGATAATTCCCAAATCTCATCTTACCTATCTCTTTCCACACTCCTCTTCTTTTAGCTTCAAAACATTAATGCTGGCTCTAAAAATTAACTTTCTAGTTTGCTACACCTTTTTTGAAATTGTATCTCTGGCGAGATTTGTGACAATCAATTGAGGAACTTTTTGTTCAAACATGTCACAGTTAATGCAAAAGGCAGTTTTGAAAGTCATAGAAATAAAACTGATGTAAAAATATCTATTCTTTTAATTATAATTTAACGTAAATCTTATCTTAACTATAAAGTTATATCAAATTTTATAAGACAAAACATCTCATAAATTCAATGAGCTAGGGCGTCATTAAATTAGAGCTGCTCTTCTGTCAGGTGAAAGTAACCTCCGTTTCCAGCTGGAAACACCATTGCCTTCATGGGTCATGGAGCTCTTTATCTATGTATCACACATTCAGCAAGACAAGACGTAATCACGTAATTTTGCATTACTTTAATACATCTACAATCTCGCACGGACGGGTGGGGGCGGGAGGAGGCGGGAGAGCGCGACGACCTCTCTATCGGAAGCATTTACTGTGAACAAAATGGACGACAAATACGCGGGACCAAAATAACTGACTTTTAAGACCCCCACACACACCAGGTGTGCCAAATTTGAAAGAAAGAAAAAATCTCCCGTCCTCAGGAGCCCTTGTAAACTTAATTTCAAGATGACCCTCGTACTAATATCATACTAAAATTTACTTCAGGGCCAAGATGGGCAGTTTACTTCATAAATATCGATAAGTAGATGTCAATGCGAACAAATTTTTGATGATGTATTGTTGATGCATATATTACCTATGAATAGTTGAAAGCGTAATACTTTTATCTGTGGCAAGGATTGATAACACAAACGTTGCATCACTTTGCATTTTGATGAAAGCCGCGATATTAAACGCCTCTAAAGAATATGCTGGGTAAATGTTAACGTCGTAAAGTGCAGACTTCATTGCAGACGATAAAATTCTTACTTATCTCATCCGAGGCGATGGCAATCAAACAGCCAGTGAAATGGTTTGATGTTTAATCGACTGTATCAATGTCTTTCTCGCATTTTATTTGATGCAATTTACTTAACATCGGTTGATTTTTTATAAATTTAATTAGAAGAGTCATTACTTAGTAATATTTTTTTGTTTAACTTATTTAATTTGTCTCTTATAAAACAGTTGTTTCAATGTTTAATTTAAACTAAAGATTATTATTTTTGGCCTGATCGATGAATAGTGTTGAAAATAGTAGGCAGATATATGATTTTTAGTAACTGATGTGTAAAAAATAGTCATTTTTTAATAAAGGATGGTTCGTTCCAAAGTTCCCACTTTCCAAAATAAAATAATTATTATGTCATCATTTGAAAAAAATACTTTGACCTTCGCTTCAAAAAAGTTTTAAGTTAATCGTATAAGTAGGAAGATTTTTTTCTCTCTATCGAGATTCAAAACTTACAAAAAAGCATTTTTCTGATTTTCTATGTTATCAATTTTTTAAAAACATTTTCCTTATTTTTTACGTTAAATATATGTGTCAAAGCTCCATAGCTTAATATGTAAATAAAGTTGAGGTCACAAAACAGTTGTGTTGACACAATAGTTGTAACTAAAGAAATAACAAATTGTACAATTTGATGAAGTCATAACTTATCACACAAAGAATATTCATAGTCTTCAACCTTCTGAATAAGATTTTTAAAATTAGTAAACGGTAACATCGAAGAAATACGCTTAAACTTTTAAAATCAATTCACCTAATCCATATAGTATTGCGTAAAAGAGCAAACGATTAATTGAATGCATGTTGTCGTTATATTGCGCCAATTTGACTGTTGTTACGTTTTGACTCCAAATGGCGCCTGAGCCGGGCTCCACGCGGGCGCCTCTAGTCTGACTCAATATGTGCCGTTCCAATTTTGGATTTAATTAATTATTTCATTTACAGTTAAGTGCAAATGCAGGTTTTCGAAACACTAAGCGGTGCAATATTTGAACTGTCGGCATCGGTCGTAACAATATTACTTTTAGTAGTCTGGATGGGGGCAAATTAAGTATGATTGCAAGGCTTTTGGATTAAAGTAAATTGGTGCAAAATAGTTTTTGGTTAATATTAAGCTTTTGCTAACTTTTAACTCGCGGAAGATAAGAAAAAGTATTTTATATTATTCTGAAAGTAAGTTTTTTTATTTCATAAGTATGCATGTTGTTTTTTTAAACTAAGGTGTTAAAAAATTCTACTTTTAAAATGATCACCAAATCGTTATTAAAATCTAACAAATATAAACGGACCTTATTCAGGGCAGATATAAAACTAGATAGATGTTTTTTTTTCCATACAACAAACAATATTGTCTTTTAAAAAAAGCTAGAATTTAACGGTACTATACTCGTATTAGATATTGTTTGAGTCACGGTCTTACTGTGATTTTTCTCTAAAGCGGCGCTGTACAAAATATCCTAATATTATTATAATTATTAATACTGTTGAAAAAATATTTTGAAAAAAAATTGTTTTCAAAGATTTTTCCCTTTAAAAAAATAATTTTCTTCACAAGGCTCTATTTAATTTTCCTAACAATATTTTAAGTCCATTATTGATGTTTTAAATCGACAACTAGGACGTGAAATGAGAGAAAATAATATAAAAGTGATATCTGATTTATTAGATATTAATAAGGTCTGGAGTTGAAAGGACTGTACTGTGATATTTGAGTTCTACAATTTCAGGTTGCATTATCTCAATTTATCGTCTACTAGTAAGCATTTTAGTACCATGGAAGTATCTTTTGTACAAAAATGTTGAAGCTAAAAATTGTGCATAAAGTTACTTTTATGATAGCATTACGTTGTAGGTCGGTACCTGCACTGAAAAGAAAATTTTCTTTATTGCTCGTAAAAAAAACTTTAAAATTAGTGAGAGGAGTTTTACGTTTAAAATTATTATATTCTCACAATCGTTATGAACAGTTAAGAGGATGCCACGTTTTATTTTACGACAGTTCATAAAAATGTCTGAACTGAAGAAAAAATAATTCTAAGCATCTTTTCTGACAAATTTTAATGATAAACCGTTTGTATTTTCAAATAAAATTATTGAAATTGATCTTTAATATATTCGAAATAATGAAGATAGAAACATTGATGGAAAACACATGTTTATTATTCCGGCAATATAATAATCCGATAAAACGCGTGCTTAATCATGCCTATCAAAAAACACAAACCGTGATGAACAACTTCATTAAAACCATGTTATGCTATACGGTGGCTTTTGATTTCGTACATTAATACCCTCGTAATTATTGCGAATTCTACGAATGAAAACACTGCGATGAAATGAGGGGTACTGAAACAAAACTACCTACTACACAAAATACATCATTTTTGGCATTTTTTTTGTCATATAAAACTGTTTTCATATATTTATATTGAAAATTCAAGTCGATAATGAAATCAAATTTCAATGTATTTCCCATTATTATCGTGATATAAATAGCTCTCTAGGTTTAATGTAAACAAAAATGTGGGGCGTACTAAAATTTTACTGAGTTTTGGATAGTGTGAGTTTTGAGTTTGTGCCACTCAAATGCCAGTGTATTGGATCGTTCACTTGTAATACGAATTTAAATTTCTCCCACAATTTAATTCTAATCGTCCCAAATCGCGTTTGAGGCTTTGCCGAGTTAACGATTTTCATCTTGTAATTAATCAGAAAGCAACACGCGCTGGGGCTGTCTGATAGTGCGGGGTTGTAGCCGTACAAGAAGTTGGGAATACAATTTACACTCAACTTGTGCATATGCAAGAGGGTAGCAAATACTGTACCGGGGCGGGCGGGGGGCGGGGAGCGGGAAGCGAGGGAGACCGCTGGGACCTTGTGCCTTGTGCCTCACATGCTCGTGCTCTCCTGGAGCAGGTAGCTGAACTATCATATTTACACGGGCGTAAATATCATATGAAAATTAATAAACCAACAGCTTAGTAAACTAGAGAATGCTCGTTCTACGAACATTAATGTCAGAGGTGAAAGCAAAAATATCAAGATAAACAAACACCACGCTGCTGCAAGCTGGTGGAGCTCGGTCTGGTGTCACTCCGTTCATTTAAATGCAGCTTAAGAGTTGTTTTATTGAGCATTATAAAATTTTAAATAACCAATGACGATAAATATCCCGTGTAAACTCAAAAAAAATATGATTATTCTTTAATCACCTTCTCAGTTGAATGTTGTACCCTGATAGTGCTTACGCTAAGCGAGACCGGTCGGTAGTAAAACTTCAAATAATATTCGTGGGCTTAAAAACAGTTTTTTTTTCACTTCTATAAATATCCCGACTAATGTAAGGTCAGAACATTTCCGAGGCAAGTAGGTAAAAAAAAATCGTTAAAACAGTTAAGCAGACAGTTGAAATAACTTATCGATAAACGCCCCACTTCACACCACTCGATCAATTGATTTCAATAACATTTACTAATGCAAATATTTTGCTATGAAAAATAAAGCAAATGATCCAATTTTAAACACGATGCAGGATTGCATATTTAACTTTTTTTTCCAAAATTACGTAACATTAGCACATTTTATTTCTAATCCGTTCAATAGTATATCAACTTATGTTTTATTTGCAACCATTATGAGATTATTGTAAAAAAAAAAACATATTCGTAAATTAATCGTATTTTGACACCTTGACACATCATAAAGTAGCGTAACAATGGTGATTAAGAGGAAAACATAATTTAACACATCGAAGTTAAGAACTCACACGTTAAAGCGTCATGTCTTTCAAAAATAATGAAAACCTAATGTTTGGATGGTTTATTTGCTTACAGTAAATGAACGCCAGAGATGATTTATGAATGTGGATGAAGCAATTAGTTTTGTTTTAATGCGTTCGTCGTAAGAGGTGTGTGGTTGTTGAATCTGGTAAGTTATTTAACTATAAATCAGCTTAAATTCAATGAAATTACCAAAAAGCTTTCATATCTACGCGCATTTATATATAGAACACATTTTATTTATTTATTTATTTATTTATAAATTAACGGACTAAAGTCCAATTACAAAAATACATATAAAACACGAAATATAAAAAAGAGTAACAGAGAAGAAATAGCATATAAATTGAGATAAATGAAGCGATGACAAAAATAAGGCAAAATAAACATAAGAGAGAACATTCAAGCCATGGTCTTAGTCAAAGTTTTGGTAGAGTCGTAAAGAATGACGAAAATCATTTAGACTGTATATAATTTTATGCACGATGTTTACAAATATATGCTTTTTTAAATGTGAATAGCACACAAACGTCTCAACTGCTCCCATCCGTCTATGGGACTTTGGCATCTCCGATTAGGTTATGCTGTGAGGGTGAAGGTTAGAAGGAAAATGAGTTGAAGAAGAGGAAGGGTGGGTACTATCTGGCGAACACGGCTAAAGCCATTTCAAGCAACTTTTTAATTCTGAATGATGGTCTTTCACCGGGGCGATATTTTTAGTATCTTCTGCTCATGAACGTGCCGCAAATACATGACATATTATTTTTAATATTAATTATTGAAATAATATAAAAATAGAAAAAGCCAGAACGTTACAGAACAGATGCAAGATTATTGATATTATTTAAATATCATATCAAAAATAGGATACGCATAAAAACTCTGAAGTTAATTCTAAATTAATATTATTTTTACTTAATCATTTGTAAAATAACACAAATTAATTAAATACAATTTATTTTCACACCCCGGGTATTCGAACCTGCGACCTCTAGACTCGTACTCAGGGATCTGTCCCGCTCGACTAAGGAGGTCCTCAACATATTATATGTTCTAATATAAATTATATTAGAACATAGGTACATAAGTTATTATTATTATAATCGTATATTGCACCCAGCAAGAACTTTTCTTCACAAAACAAAAGGTTCCCAAGTCTTCTGATATTTTATTCAACATGAAATGAGCAGCTGTCGGCTTTCCCGGCGGCGTCACGGAGACTCAAATAGAAGAGGAGCGATTTATTAATAACGGCAATTAATGAGAGTTGATTGATACCGCTGTTATACATAATACGTGCTTCTGATGAGTTGACAGCTAGGACTCTTATCACTCCTTATGATTGGCGTATTATTTTAAAATACCTACCATTTAGAACAACACTTTTAAAGCTGAATATTAAAACTATTATATTCTAATTTAATATTTAATTGAATGTTAATTTTTGATTTTACATTTCATACAGATAGCAAAACTTAACTCTGATATCGTCTTCTTTTTCTCTATAAAAATGAATGTTTGTCTTCGATTTTCTCGAAAATTACTTGAATGATTTTGCTGAAAATAGCACAGTTTTTTTCAATCAGTGACGGGAAAGTTAAAAGAGTAGTTTGAATGAAATTCAATTTGCAAAACTGTCGCTATAACGTCTTAAAATTAGTATGAAAAACATTGAACCCGCTATGTTGTATTGAGGTTAGCCCATAGGTATATACCACTCTGGTTAGCCACAGATTACATATTCCACAGATGAAGGTTTATTTGGGTAGAATATTTTTAAAATGGAAAACACAATTAGGTGCCTACTTAAGAACTTTTTTTTTTAAATAAATGTTTGCAATTAAATATTTTTTTCAAATTAATGTTTATTTGTTTCTTTGTTTAGAGATAGTAATAGTCGTAAAAAGGCATAAATTTCGCTATCAAATTGATTATGGTACCAAAAGAAAAGCTAATGGTTGATCTACACCTCAAGCACGAAATGAAAAGGCGTCACGAGCTTCAGAAACAGTCGAGCGACGGGAAGTAAGTCTAGAAACCCATCGAGTTCGAATATCTCAAGCCCGTTCATTACAAGATTTATTCATATGCGCACTGAATGAAAAAACAAAAAAATATTGTGTATTCAAAAGCAAATAAATAAAAAGAATAAAAACACAAACACTTTCTTAATGTAAGTGGTGTTGCAAAGCATGCCGAGCACTCGCTAGATTCTAATATATTTGTAAGGTATGTCTACTTTACGCAATATTTTTCAATGTCTCTTTTTGATTTCCAGCGGTTGACACGAAGTTATTAATACTAATAGTATCTAAAGTATTACCATACTCAAGCGGTATCATTTTGTCATAAGTCAGAATTCAAAAGCAATAAAAATTATAATTGATACCTGCCTTTTGGGTAACATCTGTATTCACACTTATGGGTGATGTTTTAAAAATAAGTTTACTTGGTAGCCATTAGAATAAACTTCCTTTAAAGACTAATATTTTGATTACTAAAGTAATATCAACAATCTTCAAAGAATATGAGAATAGAATAGTGTGGTATTCACCACAAAAAATAAATGTATGTTTATACTTGTGTATTTAAAGTAGAAAAATCTAAAAAATAAATAGATATATGTTGTTGTGACCGAAACTCAAAATTTCCACAAAACTAACTTATTAAGTGTCATTTATAACAATCACATACTTCTTGAAATAATAATAATGTTGTTATTATATTCCATTGAAATAACCATTAAAAAATGTGCGCCTTTTGAGGTGAATTCTCACAAAGTTGACGTGTGTCGGACGCGAATGCCCCGACAGCGGCGCTAATGTAGGAAATAAGTTAGATCTAAGATTTCTCAATACAAATTGTAAATTCTATAATTTCATGTATGTTTCTCTCGGCTCGCTCGGCCTCAAATGAGACAAGAGGTTGACCTTGAGGCCAAAATCCCATAGACCCAGGCTGCGAATAACGCAAACGCGAGCGGCCTAGAGCGGACACTCGCGACCGAGCTTGCAAGTCTCAGCGCGGACCGAGGCGAGAGAAATCAATCTGTCTGACCTTATAACGGGAGCCAGGTCAATCACACGACCCAATAAATTATACCGTCGTAAAGGCCTGACTCCCAGCTACAAAAACAATGTTAATTTAAGTATGTAATTATTAGGCTAAGTTAGTAATTAAGATTTTTAGCCCAAAAAACGGGCACCTTTTTTGTACTTGTGTTTTAAAATGTTTATTCTGAACTAAATAAAAATGATGGAAGAGTGTGGAGAAGTTGAGGTTAAAGGTGATGCTTAGGAGAAGGGGATAGATTAATTAAATCTGTCCCACAAAATTGCCAACCGGCCGGGGGAGAGAGCGAAAAGAGGATGCTAAATCCTCTCATACATCGCTCATACGCCTCGGCTGTGCGCTCCCAAGGCAATGAAATATTGCGCAATAATGGGAGAAAAGGCAGATCACCAGCATCCTCCGCCAGCATCATCTACCTACCTTGACTTCTCTCCGCTTGACATCGCCTACAACTTGACTCCTGCCTTTTCTTCTGACCATCGCCTGCCCCCCTGGACCGCCTGACTACAACTTTCTCCGGACCACGCCGCAGCATCTTCATTTGAGAGCAGAACCAGCCCCTACAAGTCAACCCTAGTCGACTCCCTTACAACGAGACGACCACTTGGAGCACTTCGCAGATCGGGACCGCCCCCCCTATTACAGTTTACTTGTGTACCTGATCACGTCGGGTACATAAGTTGGTCCTTAACGAGCCGGATCCATCTGTGAAGCAGCGCCAAGGATGGCGCCTTCCCTACGCTCTGGGAAGAGCACGTCAGACGGAACGTCAACGCCTGGCCAGGATGATCTCACAACACCCGGGGCGGCCGGCATAGCGCCCCCGGACTCCAGGATCCTTCGAGACATCTCGGAGACATGGAGAACCCAGCCGGTAGCTCTGAAGCACCGATACCTGCCAGCAGCACAGCAGCCCGCGCCGCACGAGCCCGGGCCGCCGCACAAGCTGCTGAAAGGACATCAAGGACCGCAGCCTTACAAACTGAAGTCCAATCCTCCGAAAGCGAGGCCTCTACTGAGGACACAGTCCGACAATTGCGGCGAGAGCTGCGGTCGGAGAGACGGCGCATGAAGCGCATGAAGGAGGAAGAGGCTCAGCGGACAGCAGATCTGATCTCGGCGCGCTGAGACTCCCCTTTACACACCCCGCAGCCCGCGGCCCACCGCCACAAGACGGAGAGCCCATAGTGACGGACACAGCTGCTAGGGGACCCGGAGCAATTCACAGCTCCGAAACACACATGGCCGTGACGGATTGCGCCCATCACGCAAGCGGCGATCAATCGACGGCCACAGTGGCGCCTCTGAGGCAGCCAACACCCACCGCCGCCCCAACGAGCAGCCCCCGACATACGACGGGGCTCCAGTGGCGGCGCAGAAACCGACGCCTACTACGGCGCGGCCGCTCAACACGGCGTTCGAGCGAGCGGGGCCCTACCAACACGGACCGGCCCCCCACCGATGCCACAGCCCGGCCCAGCCAGCGGTACTCCACTGCAAAATGCGAGCAACTATTCCTTCAACGAAGAAACGGCTCGCCAAACAAGGGACTGGGTGAATAGCGGGACGGACCCGCTTTCACAAATTGCCGCCGCACTGGCGGAGGCCTTCCGCAATTCACAGGCCGGCGGTACTCCGCGGCCCCAAGCGGACGATGACCACAGGATGGCGTCCCCTAATTGCGCGGCAATCGAGCGCTAAGATTTGCCGCTCTATTCCGGGGACGCGGTAGAATGGCCAGCCTGGAAGGCTCAATTCTATCAATCGACAGTGACGTGCGGAATGACGGAGCCAGAAAACCTGATGCGCTTACAAAGGGCGCTCAAAGGGAAAAGCCCGGGGAGGCGGTCAGCCCCTCTCCTCATGGACCCGATGCAGGTCCCAGAGATCATGGACGTCTTGGAGCATAGATTCGGAAGCGCTCACTCCATCGCCACGGTGATGATGGAAAGTGAGGCGGCTCGGGCGGCTCAGCGAAAGATGCCTCAACCGAGGCCCTTGTTGACTTTTCCGGGACGGTGCAAAATGTTGTTGCATCGCTCGGAAACCTACACAGTGACTACCCGGACGAACCCGGCGCTACTGAATGACATCGCCACCAAGATGCCGCTCGCCCTGAAGAGTTTGTGGCTTCATCACGTGGCGGATCAAACACAGGCCGCCTCAGTGCAACAACTGGCAGCCTTTTTGAAACGGCTGACGAACGCGATACCACGAGCCGGCCTTGCCGAGCCCGCCCCGGAGCACCAAGGCCGGTATTCCCGAACGAGCGCCGAGACCGCGCCGTGAAAATGTGTACTTCGCCAACGGGGACGATGCAAAAATGCCCCGCGTGCAAGGACTCGCACGCTGTCGAAGTGCCCCAAATTTGCCGCGGAACCTCTTTCCGTCCGGTGGGGAGTTAGTGAAAAACGAAAATTGTGTCGCAAGTGCTTGGATGGGACACATCAATTAAAAATGTGCAAAGTGAAAGTGAGTTGCGGGGGTTGGAACGTGCCGGCTTCCACACCACCGCTTGTTACATGATTTCGCGTATCCCGTGGCCCCGGGCCACAGACAGTCGCGAATACATGGGAGCGCGTGGATCAAGTGATGTTAAAGGTCGTTCCGGTGACCTTAAGTGGCCCCAAAGGGCAAGTTCAAGTGCACGCGCTGCTCGATGAGGGTCAACCGTGACTCTCATCGACGCCGAAAATCGCCTGACACGCAATCGGGGGCCACAGGGCCTACTTTGCGGTCTACGCATACACGGCGCGAACGGGATGTGCTCGTCGGACGAATCATCCCGGCAAGTGACAATGGATATCAGTGGGGACGGGAAAACCTTCGCGGTGAAGGCTAAAACAGTGCGGGCGCTAAACTTGCCCCGACAAGTGATTAGTGGCAGCTTCGGCCGGTGAAGCCGCGGCTATTACTGGGGCAAGAGACAATGCCAGCCTAATTGTCTCCCGCGAGGTGCGAGAAGAGCACGATAAACGCCTCGTGTCCGCACGGCGCTGGGGATGGATCACGCACGGCGGAGCCCACCTACATGACTACGCTGAGCCTGCAAGGAGTAGAAGCGGACAGCGGAGCAGAGCAGCGTAAACCGCGCTCATCAAGAGAAAAATTCGCCGTCGACTCGCTGGGGTGACGGCGACCGCCAAGTGCGATTACGATCCGGGCGGATCGAATAAATGGAAGCAACCACCACAGCTGCGGCGAGCAGAGGTGGAGACCGAGCTTCTCTGGCGAGAAGATGTTTCAAGCCTGCCAGATAACAGGCAATGCGCAATGAACCGGCTAATGTCTCTAGAACGCAAGCTAGCGAGACGGCGGCCCGCTCGCAGAGGCCTACAAAGCAAGAAAGTAGAATCGCTAGTATCCCGCGGATATGCGAGAGAGCTATCCGCGGTCGAAGCCGCAAAACCGGCAAACCGAAAGTGGTACCGCACTTCGCGGTGCAAAACCCAAACAAACCTGGAAAATACGGGTAGTTTTCGATGCTGCGAGTCGCTGCCGAGGTACGTCACTAAACGACAACCTCTTAACTGGGCCCGACCTGCTGTCATCACTTCTCGGAATTACGCTTCCGGGGAAGGGCAGGTCGCAATAACGGCCGATATAGCAGAGATGTTCCTACAAATCAAAATCCGGAGAAGAGGATCAGGACTCGCAGCGTTTCTTGTGGAGACCAACACCACACGAGGAACCAAGGACGTATAAGATGACGTCAATGACATTTCGGAGCAACATGTTCTCGAGAGTAGTGCCCAATTTGTGAGGAACAAGGTCGCGGCGGAATGTGAACGAGCTCCCGCGGCCGCGGCCGCCATACGCAATAAATTCTACATGGATGATTATCTGGACGCCGTCGATACCCCGCAGGAGGCCGCCGCCCTTGTGAACAGCGTATCCAAAGCGCTGCACAACGGAGGATTCGTGTTGACAAACTGGGCCTCAAACAATATGGCGGCCATCGCCGAGGTGCGCCCGGACCAAAAGGCGGGCGCTCCGATACCTATCAACGGCGGCGCGGGAGGCGAGCGAGCGTATATTGGGCCTAGTATGGGGAGCCGGCGAGCGACGACCGGTTCCTGTACAAATTTACAGACATAGACGGAGAAATCGTCACGCAACCAACGAAACGACAACTATTGAGTTACGTCATGAGAATTTTTGACCCGGTGGGCTTCGTGGCGTGCCTGACGATCCGATCGAAAAATGCTGCTTCAGGACGTGTGGCGGTCCAACACAGGCTGGGACGAGAATAAAGCCGAGCACGCCGCCAAGTGGACAGAGTAGCGGGCTGCGTTCGCTGCAACAAGGCAATGTAGCCATAACAAAGGCGCTGTTTGCGCAACAAAAGAGCCAATTTTACACTTCACGTGTTCTGCGACGCTTCTGAGACGGCATGCTGCACGGTGGCTTATTTAATTGAAACCGCACCAGAGGAGAAGACGGCAACCTTTCTAGCCGCTAAGTGTAAAGTGGCGCCTCTGAAGCCATTATCAATCCCGCGACTAGAGCTACAAGCCGCACTGATGGCCGCGCGCCTAGCGCCAACATAAAGAAAGAATGCCAGGCGCTTATCCAAAAGACTGTGTTTTGGACAGATTCCACCACAGTACTCTGCTGGCTGAGGACGGATCCACGGACATACTCCACCTTCGTCGCCAATCGTCTGGGAGAGATCGACGAGCTTAGCAATATTGCTGATTGGCGCTGGGTCCCCACGAAGCTCAACCCTGCAGACATCGGGACAAGAGACGTCGAGCCGCTGGACCTCTCGCCGGACGGGCGATGGTTCACCGGCCCCCCTCCTTCATGACGTCACCGGAGACCCAATGGCCCCAAGAACGAGCTCTAGCGGCCCGGCCTGACGAACAAACAATGCAGGTGAGGCGAAGTATGTCGGGGTGACATACACTTATAGAACAGGCGCTCCCCGCAGTCAGCCAGTTCTCCTCATGAAACCGGTTGCTCCGAACCACGGCATGGATGCTGCGGTTCATTCGGAGATGCCGCCAGGGTGCCAGCAGACCAGACGAGGCCCGCCTCAGCCTGCAAAAGAGGTCCGCGCAGCGGAACAAACATGGATAAAGCACGCGCAAAATTATCCTTCGGCGCAGAGCTCTGTAAAGAAATCCAGAAAGGAAAAAGCAAATAGCAGCCGACAGCCGCCTAACAGCACTCGCGCCCCACCTACATAACGGTATACTGAGAATGGGCTCGGAGGCTAAAAAAAGGAGTCAGGGGGTGCCTGACTCACCGATAATCCTAGACGGCGGAGAGCCGTACACTCGACTGATGATCAGCCATTACCATAACAAGGCTGATCATCCCAGCATCGAAAAGGCGATGGCGGAGATCCGAGCTAGCTTCTATGTTACGAAGCTACGCTCAAACCTCCGCCGGCTAATACACTTGTGCCCTACGTGCAAGATACGGCAAGCCGTTCCCGCCGATGATGGCTCCCGCTACCGGCCGCACGGCTGGCCCACAGAGTGCGCCCGTTTACAAATTGCGGCTCTGGATTATTTCGGCCCCTCTCGAAGTGACCGTGGGCCGGCGGAGAGAAAAAAGATACGCCGCCCTGTTCACATGCCTATCAACACGGGCTATACATTTGGAGTTGGCCACTTCACTGAGCACCGACTCAGCAATAATGGCATTGCAAAGGATGTCAGCCCGGCGAGGATTACCGGCGGTAATATACTCGGACAACGGGACAAACTTCCATGGCGCCGAGAAAGAGCTGAAGGACGCCGTGGAGGACATCCGCAAAGACCCGCGAGTACAGAACTTCGCTACAACTGAAGGGATGGAGTGGAGGTTCATCCTGCCCCGCAGTCCCCACATGGGGGAGCATGGGAGCGCCTCGTGCGGTCCGTCAAGCGGGCGCTCACTGCCACTCAAGGGAGAGAGCGCCCCGCGAAGAGACGCTACATACAGCACTGGCGGAGGCCGAATTCACGGTGAATAGCAGGCCGCTAACACACCTATCGGTCGACCCCCGTGACGAGCCACTCACACCGAATCACTTCCTGCTGGGGATCGGCAGGACACAGACCCTGCCTGGTAATATACGAGGCAGCCGGAGGAGACCGTCTGCCTTCGCAAGCAGTGGCGGATAGGCCAATAGCTGGCTGATATGTTTTGGCGGCGGTGGGTCCGCGAATATCTGCCGACCCTCGCCACCCGTAAACAGTGGCAGCAACCATCCCCGCCAATAAATAAGGATGACCTGGTACTGGTGATGGACCCCGCGCTGCCCGCAACAGCTGGCCCCGCGGAAGGGTCCTGGAAGCCATAGCCGCACCAGACGGGCCAAATCAGGACCGTGAGGGTCAAAACCAGCACGGGGGTCTACATACGGCCCGCGATAAAAAATCGCCGTCTCTTGGCAGCCTCGGAAGCTGCCCAGCCACAAGGAGCCCCGCCGCGACCCCCCCAGAGGTCACTTGCGGCAACAACACCGCGCCCGGGGTCTGGCCGCCAAGGACACCGCCGATCGAGGACACATCACGCCTCCAGACGAGCAGTGTAGCAGAGCTCCACGGGGGAGTGTGTCGGACGCGAATGCCCCGACAGCGGCGCTAATGTAGGAAATAAGTTAGATCTAAGATTTCTCAATACAAATTGTAAATTCTATAATTTCATGTATGTTTTCTCTCGGCTCGCTCGGCCTCAAATGAGACAAGAGGTTGACCTTGAGGCCAAAATCCCCTAGACCCAGGCTGCGAATAACGCAAACGCGAGCGGCCTAGAGCGGACACTCGCGACCGAGCTTGCAAGTCTCAGCGCGGACCGAGGCGAGAGAAATTAATCTGTTCGACCTATAACGGGAGCCAGGTCAATCACGACCCAATAAATTATACCGTCGGCAAAAGGCCTGACTCCCAGCTACAAAACAATGTTAATTTAAGTATGTAATTATTAGGCTAAGTTAGTAATTAAGATTTTTAGCCCAAAAAACGGGCACCTTTTGTACTTGTGTTTTAAAAATGTTTATTCTGAACTAAATAAAAAAATGATGGAAGAGTGTGGAGAAGTTGAGGTTAAAGGTGATGCTTAGGAGAAGGGGGATAGATTAATTAAATCTGTCCTTTATAAAAATTGCCAGCCGGGTTTAAATGGGGAGAGAGCGAAAGAGGATGCTAAATCCTCTCATACATCGCTCATACGCCTCGGCTGTGCGCTCCCAAGGCAATGAAATATTGCGCAATAATGGGAGAAAAGGCAGATCACCAGCATCCTCCGCCAGCATCATCTACCCTACCTTGACTTCCTCTCCGCTTGACATCGCCTACAACTTGACTCCTGCCTTTTCTTCTGACCATCGCCTGCCCCCTGGACCGCCTGACTACAACTTTCTCCGGACCACGCCGCAGCATCTTCATTTGAGAGCAGAACCAGCCCCTACAAGTCAACCCTAATTCGACTCCTTTACAACGAGACGACCACTTCGGGAGCACTTCGCAGATCGGGACCGCCCCCCCTATTACAGTTTACTTGTGTACCTGATCACGTCGGGTACATGACGATAGGAAAATAATGCGTGATTTTATTTTTACAATCACACGTTTGTATAACACTCGAAGAATCCCGAATTAAGTGATTTGCGTAGACCACCAGCTACGGCAAATAAGCCGTTACGATGTATTATACATATGATATATAGAGAAAAAATAAACAAGCAATGGAAGACAAATATCTAAATAAATAATGAAATCACGATTTGGGCGTTCTAACACCAAGAAGGTGTAAGGACCTTAGCCAAAATGGCCGCCGATAGTAATAATTAGCAATGTTCACACACGTACCGCGCGCTCCACCCTGACGCCGTGCCTTACACGAGTTATGAGTATTGACATTGCATAAACATGGCCCAGACGTACATATACGTCATTTACACGAGCCCCACCAAGCTGTGGGTGCATCTATGTCACATACGTTACATATTTACATAAACACGGACTAGACGTATACAGGGTAATTGATACTAGATGCTAAATAATAAAGGACATGGTAGAGGTGACGTGCACAAGGCAAACAAGGCACACGTTCGAAGTGTCAAACATCAACATTTCTTAATACGATTAGCTCTAAACGTGATAGATTAGGAAATATTCGATTTTAATGCAAAACGCCAATGCAAAATTCTAAAGTTCCTCGATTATTTTATACACAATCCCTCTTACAAACGCGGTGTAAATGTTTCGCGGGGCGTAAGGTCGGAATAGCGAAAAACTGCAATTGTAGCCACGGCTTATGCGACTAATTTAATTATCTACGTCCGGCTTAACTAAACCAACCCTGAACCGGCGCTTAAAAATGAAATAATTAAGATGGAAACAGTATAGTATTGCCATTTTTAATTCGTTATCCAGATTACAGTTTCTTTTTCACTTTTACCATATGCGTTGTAGGAAATATATAATAATGTATCTGTTGGAAAAAAATCCATTATCTAAGAGGATGAGGAACGACAAATGCAAGATTACTTAACTGATAAACCAGATGAAAATGATAGAAGACGTAAAGGAAGTCGACGCTGCTTGTTGCTATGATATCCTTATTACTGGTACAGGTGCAATTCTAAGCTATAGTATGCAGAGTGATGATTGACTCATGAGAGCCGAGATCCGGAGATGATAAGATACGATTTTTCACGGTTTTTCTGAATTCGCTAATCATCTTATTAATAAAGACCATACTTTCAATAAAAGCGCCGGTGCTCATATTCTTCAAAAAAATGATCATGGCAGCAAATTGCATATTTAAGAAGCACTAGAAATAAAGAAAGCCAGTAAAATTAATAGTCATATTCTTAATAATCAGGTTAATTTGTCCAGTAGTCCAATATTGGGTACATTTCTTGTAAACTCATAAATTTTTCATTATTATTTAGTTACATTGTCAGTTGACGTTTGGTCTCTATCAATATATATTATCTGTCTCTTTTTCTCTGTTCCTTTGTTATAGTTTAAATGTTATTTTATTGTTTCTCATTGTTTTGTTATTTTATTTTATATTTTGTTCTCCCTCTAATTTTATAATAACCGCATTCTTGGTATTTTTTGTTTAGTTTTATTTTGTGCCCTGATGATGCTTAGGTTAAGCGAAACCGGTCGGTCATAATAAAATAAAATTATATCCGTTGTCTTATACAAAGCATTTTTTTTTAAATTTCCTTTAAGATAAGAATCGGTAAAAACTGACACTATTCCGTGAATGTTTTTGCTCCATATCTCTTATATATCACGTCATAAAATATTTGGCAATTAATACCAGTCACCCTCTATATAATATATTTAATTCACAAACAGGAGTCGATCGGCATATTGATTAGATGCAATCCCAATTAACGAGGAGCCAATCTCCACTGCTCTGATTCGAGATTGATCAAATTAAAGTCCCACTAGGTCCAGTACCAGAGGCACTTGGACCGATTTGTTTGGTAATCGTCTCGCTAAGTCAAATAGGCACAAAACTGGGGAAACTGCCGTTCAAATGGCAAACTTGAAATGGATAACTACTAGGAAGCATTAGCGCATCTTAACTGCGGCCACGTTGTAAAAAAGGGAAAATTTA